>JAUYWG010000258.1:1134368-1161517 GCA_034779775.1 Enteromius afrohamiltoni | reverse complement strand
TAAAACTACTAAATATAACTACTATATATAACTACTAAAACTAAAAAATATATATATATAATTACAAACATTAATAATAATAATAATAATACTAATAATAAATGAATAAATAAAAAAAAAACAAAATAAAAAGAAAAAGAAAGTTAGTGAAAACTATAACAGTATCTAAGTATCTAATTTGGAAATAAAGTTTTACTTTTAAGCATTATATTTTTCCTTTTTTGGTGCACTACTTGTAATTCAACATTTATACACTTTTTTTGTTATTAAGTAGCATAAATAAATTAAACTGTATTTTGCAAATTAAAGACATTTCAAAGGTGGGCCCACTGTGCAGTTTTAACTAAAATGATTCACAACAGTAAAAAAATAATAAAGCATATTTATTTGAGGAAAACAAACAACCAAAAACTAAAGTAATACTAATACTTTCAAAAGTACAAAAGCAGTTTTAGTAACAACATTTTGGTCTCATGACCTTCATCAAATGTAGCTCACAAGACCAAAACTTTGTCAATAAAACTGCTTTGTACTTTAACATGTATTGGTATTGTGCATCGTTTTAGTTTTTAGTTAGTTATTCACTTTTTTGGTCTTTTTATCCTACACATCTATATATTATCTACAGTTGTGTACTGATTGTTTGTTAATTGTTTTTGTTTTTGTAGCAATACTATTTCTTTAATATTTCTTGAATAGGCTAATAAACTTATTAGACATATGTTGCCTACATCATCTTCAAGTGGGCTTTTCAAAACCTACAGGTAGCATACAAAATGAACCCTAACGTGAAGTAAGAAATCTGTAGATACAATTTAATAGTTGCTGCATTGAGCCTCAGGCACTCACCTGCCAGGCGCTCCGCCACAGTGAACGTCTGCATGGACGCGGGACTGGCCGCTGAATGAAGCTGATACTGCTGCGCCATCTGCTGGTGAGCCTCGTGAAATAACGAATTGACGCGTTGCACTGGAAAAGGCCCCTGGCCGTTTCTTGGTCCACAGAAATAAACGGAATTCATTTTGCTGGCTGAGAAAATAAAATATGTAAGTAAGACTTAAAAAAAAATAATTCTGTAAGTAAAAAAATGTATAATTAAACACTTACTTACGACCTGTGGAATGAAGATCAGTTGCAAAAAACTGACATTTACCCATAAAAATTAGGTAAAGTATGCGTAATTCTTGATTTTTTAAAACTCATGTGATACTAAAATCCCAAAGGAAACATTTCACAAAAGCTGCTAAAATCCCCCAAAATATTACGATACACTTTCTAGGCGAGGCAGACCAGTAATGCTCCACACTGACTGTGGTTTAGGTCTCCAGCTCAGTTTCCACTATTTAAGAGGCATTAACTTCAGCTTCCTTCAACCATTAGCCAATAGAAAGAAAGGTATTAGCCTGGATTAAGTGGGATGAGGGAGTGAATGGGGGGTTTGGGGGCTCAAGTTTTTGAAACTATTGAACTTGGAAGATTTAGGCAAAGCATCTCCCTTCAATGAGTGGGCATTGGGCTCCCCCCCTTTAAAACAATTAAAACAATGTGGTCGGCTAATCTCTGGGGTTGGGCAGATTAAAATAACAGCCTTTGATTGTCCGTTGTTCTCTTCCTTCTTTCTTCACCGTTCCCCAGCTTTTGTTAGTATTAACTCCAAGGGGGGGTGGTGTTTGCTTGGCTGGTTTGTTTTGCTAACTGGACCCATATTTTGCCCAGAAAATGTCAACTTGAGAATGCACTCTGGAAGTGGCCCATTAGGCTAATTTCTTAGGGCTAAATGTACCAGACATCTTTCCCTCTGATCAAATCCTCTCCAAAAAAAGATGGATTTGAGCTATTAGCATCTGAAAATAAATAAAATACTCAATACAATGAAAGACACATGGGATAAACAATGCAATTTGCAGTCTGTGGTATCAATACTGCTTGTAATTACGCAATGAGACAGTCATGGAGCTACCCGAATCTCACTCCTTGTCATTATCCCGTCTCTCAACACCCTCTCTCATTGAGCTCAAGCAGCAGTTTAGCTCCAGCTGAAACCTCAGTCACCTCAGATCAGATCATCCTCAGTAAAACTGCAGCCGAGCGGCTGGGAGCGGCTCAGGCGGTTCAGAGATGTAAATTCCACTAAATCCTGACACTGTGCAGCTCAGGGCCAGAAAGGCGAGGCATGCAGAGAGCTAGATTATGTTTCCCACGAGTATCAGGGCAGTTGCACACTCCTCGGTGTGTGTGTGTGTGTTTGTGTGTCCAAGAGGGCAACACAGGAACCAAAACAGCAGGCAGGCAGGAGCTGGGCTACTCTGGCATGAGACTGGCACACAAACACAGCCTTCACCTCACATTTGGCTCACTTTCTTGCTGGAAAGGTTTGTTTGTTTGTATTCAGACAGTCATGGAATTCTGAGCTGTATTAGAAAAGCTGATTTGCACAATGAGATCTCTTTATATCTTTACACAAGTCTTTCACTGCCTGTATAATTATGGAAATGTTAATGAAATGCATTGGCAGCTATGTGTTAATTGATGAATATGATGATTATTCCTTTAGTTCTGTTTGTCTGTTTAAAAGGTTTCACGGTAACTAAAAACGAAAACAATTTTTTAAATGTGTTAAGGACAAAATAAATTGGAAAAAGTCACTTTACATTTGAATCTAAAATAAAAGCTGTTTTTTTAATCCATTAAAACATCATGATTTCCACAAAAGTATTAGTCTTAATATCATTATTAATATAGGCACCACAAATATTAATAAACATTGTGTTAATAAATAAATGCAGACACATTAAAATTTTACCAACCTCGAAGTGCTCAAACATTAATTTATTCGGAATATTTAAGAAAACATTTTGAAATTATATTGTCCTTGGCTGACTAACAAGTGAAACTGGTCTCTTGTAATTATTTATACCAGCTAATAAAAATATAATAATACAGACAGTCAATCTTTAAAACAGCTATGTATAACTAACAGTGTCAAAAAATTATTGCTGTATTTAATTAGGAATTTATTTCAGTTAAATGTGGCAACCTTTTGATCTTTTTCATCAAGTATATTTAAAAAAAATTATTATATTAAAGTTTTGATACTGTTCAAATACTTAAACTTAAATATATCTTTAACTTAAGTATACAACTATAAATATATATCCCTGTACACCTCCAAATGATTCCAATTTGTGCATGTTGAAAAATAAATATTTATTAATGGAAGAAAGCCAGTGGTTGAATGCCTTTAAAGCTCTGAGATTTCATGCTTTACATCACTGCACACCTTTTTTTGGCTTCAAATGGCAGGAGCTAGACCAACACTTTCCATATTTCTGATATTTTAACACCTGACTGACCTTTCAAACCATCATGGAATTGTGCTGAACTTTTTCTCTGTGTTCAAGGCTTTGCTTTTTTCTCCCTTTGCGATGTTCTTGCCTGTCAAGCTGTATTAGTGTCCGCTCAAAATAAGTCATTTAGAAGAACCTTAGCTGAGCAGCCTCTGAACCCCATTAAAAGCTTGGAGCTCAGAGCCCAGAAGCCTTTGTCTCTTCAGCCTGCGGGATTAGTGGAGATTTGCTGCTAAGAAAAAAAAGTAGTTATTTCATGGCACTTTCATGATGAAACCTGGCCAAAGCTGTGTTGGCTGGGAGGATTAGAGCCACACAAAGACGCTGGTTGTGTGTGACCCCCTCCCCGAAAACCACCGCCCCAGTGCAGTGCCCCCTCCAAACCCCAAACACACACCATCCCCACCTCATAACTCCGGCTCAGTCCATAATGAGAGCCCAGTAAAATTGCGTTTCGGCTTTCCCCTGACCCACTCGACGACTTTAAAGAGACCACAAAGTGGTGGATGCATCTGGAATTTTCTCATTCAGATGTTTATTTACATAGGTGTAATTGGATGCAAACCCATTAATTTGTTTTAGTGGCCAGCTACAGTCGAGCTTTGGAGGTTTGGAGGTCCTGTCTGTAGAGTTTAAGGGGTTTAGAGGATGTGTGCTAGTGGATCCCCTTAAAGACACAGATTAGCAGCATTTAAAACTAGAGTAAACTCATTACAGAGTTTCAAACCCATAAAATAGCTTCAGGTTTGGCTTAATACCACACTGTTTTAATCAAAAGCACAGATATTTAGGAAGAACTACGTACATCAGAAATGGACCTTTCATATTTAACTCTTTTATTCTTGGGTCCACTTTTAAACCACTTATAGAACAATTTCACACTTTTGGAGCCTATGTCTAATTTAAAGGATTAAGACCACCTTGTAAAACTAAAGGTGAAAAACAGAATGCATTTTGAAACTCGCTGCACTGATTTTTCCATTGTTTTTATATATAAACATGCACTAGACAAACATTTTTGACTAACTATTCATTCTAAAAAGAGTGCAGAAACTGAAGTTTAAATATTAAAAAAGTCCAGTATCAATTTATTTTATGGTACATCTATTAGTGCTTATTAGCATGCATATTACTAGAATATTATCCCATAATTAGTGCTAATTAAGCAAATATTAATGCCTTATTCTACATTCCTAATTATAACAAATCCCTGACCTTAACATCTTTACTGACTAATAATAAGCAACAAAAAAAAAATTATTTAAAGAGGGAAAAGTCATAGTTAACCTTTAACAAGCTCTAAAGTATAAACTGTAAAAAAATCTTTGAAATTCACGGTAAAAAAACAGCAGCTGTGGTTGCCAGAATAAAACTGTGAAAAAATACAGTAACAATATTTTTTAACGGTTTTACGGTTTAATGATAAATTTACAGTTAAATACCATAATTTCTAATAACCAACAGTAATAGATAGAATGTTAATAGAACAACCTAATAAAGTAGTGAAGTCTATTTTGTACCTTTAAAATACACTGATAACTGCCAAATGCAGGTGGTGATGAACCAGTCACATGATGAATCAAATCCCATCACAAGTAGTTTAGATCAGTGTCATTTACACAAACACTAAGAACATCATGGTAAGAATTATTAAACTGAAATGTGCAATAAATATTCATTTAACAGCACTACATGTAACATACAACCCTAATAAACATAACTGATACAAAAAAACTAAGAAGAACCATAGTTATTTCAAAGAGAAAACATCAAATTCAAACAAAATTTAAAATGCAATGCATGGAATTCTGGGAATGTCAGTTTACGGTGTTTCCCTGTAATTTTAACAGGAATTTACCATTAACCATTTAACAGTTTTGTACCGTTAAAATCACAATTTATTTTTACAGTGTATATTTTTCATTCACTAGTTAAAATAAGTTAAACTTAAAGTGTTTGTAGACTTTATCTTTTCTTTCCTGTTTCATGTTTTTCTACACCAAACATTTTTGTGTTCAAAAAGGTCTTAAGTTTTGCTTTTAGCTTGAGACCTTGTTTTTTGTTTTTTAAGTTATTTGAACTCATTTTTATAACTGTCTCTGTCATGCACAAGATGCTGCAAAAGACAGACATCAAACATGTTCATCCAGTGCATGTTTACATATTAGAAAAACAAACATGTTAGCAAAATCAGTGCAGCGGTGAAAACAAAAAAGCATTTTAGGATGTTCAGCAAAACTGAACAGTTCTTGTCTCGTTAAATATTCATGAGGCTTGCACAGAAACGTTCACAAATTATGTTATATACACATAGAACGTAATATATGGAAGTAATGGAAAACCTTAATTTAAACGAAGATGATCCAAAAGACAAACTGGGTGGCACATACATTATTTTTACGATGCAAGACAAGTCACTCGTTCATTAACCAATGATGTGACACTGCAAATATGCACATAAGAATGCAAACCTGGGATTTATAAATGTGCAGTGATACCTCATTAATATAACTCCAATAACACAGCTCAGAATAATTATTAAACTGTGAGAAATGCAGAAAGATAGATAGCCCAGAAATGCAAGAAATCATGTTTGTACCACAGTTTAAATGTTTGAGGTTCTAGTAGAACGTAATTTGGAGTTTGCTCTTTTATACTAAAGAATGGCCTTCACGAGCAGAATTGGACCTTTTATCTCAATGGAGTTTCTAAAGCGGCAGCTAACTGAAAGCGTTTTAATATGATTTGGATTGGTTTAAAACTACAGGGGGGCTCTAGAGCAGGACAGAGGGGGTTCATTTAGCCTTTTGAGAGGTTTTGTTTACAGGTCCTGTTTAACAGATGTTGGAGTGAGGAGCAGAATGCTCTGCCTTTCTTTAATTGCTTATCAATAGTGGAAATTTGTATTGACAAGCCCCTGTCAAGAGGAGAGCTTTGTAGTTGTCAGTTATCTGAGAGAGAGCCGCTTAACTAAGAGGCCCCTCGGACACTCGCTGGATCGATCCCAGCGTGGCACAATTGGCTCTCCGGGCAGCTCAGTGTGGACAGGAGTGTGCGAGGGGGGCCCTAGGAGAAGTGCTGTGGGACTAAAGACTTCTTCATAGGGGGAAATCGATGTGGTTAGCTTGGCCTCTGACCCTGCGCAGTGAGGGTCCAGAAGCGTGAGGTCAGCAGCACAGTTTAAGCTCCAATAAGAGGCACCCAGTGATATTCTTAAAAGAGCCTCTGAACACGTCAACACAAAAGCTATCGAGCTCCAGAAAAAAAACTAAACGCACTGCAGGAGTAAAACGTGCACCAGATGTTTAACCCAGATAATGAGCTGATCCATACTTATCAACTGTTTATATACCAGTTAACTTATGAACAGCCGTTGAAATTCCATAATAAACATGGATGAAAGTGTTTCAAACAAGGTCTAGATTATGTCATCTTGAAATATAGCTAACACTTTACATTGACATTTTAAAAACAGCAAGAACTTCTATTTTAGCTAAACCCTTTGCTACATTTCATATATATAGGCTTACATATACATAATAAATATACACAGTAGACATATTATGTATTATGTAATATGCCCTCCAAATTTTGGAACTGCCTTAGAAAAAAGGGGTTTTGGACAATGTTGGCATGAATCCTTTTAAATGTATGATTATTTTGCACTGATAAGGGACAACACAAACTACGTGAGTAAGGTCTAGTAAGATCTCCTCTTTAAGATTCATCAGAGAAATATTAAAACAAATCTTTTAGATTAAGAAATAGAAAATATTCTAGAATAACTATCCCAAAGATTCTTAACACAAAACTAATACCTCTTGCATGCAAATTCAAAAAAGGATGATATATAACAATACTAGATGAATGATTTTGTGATCTTTCAGCACAGATTGACTGTATGAATTATTAAAAAAAACTAAATAACTATTTGTTTTACAGATATGGGCCCAATGTAGATAAACAGACAAACAAACTACACCATGTCCTGAAATAAAGTGTAAACAGTTACTCAGATATGGAATAGAAATCCAATATACAACACAGAGCTGTAGATGTTAAGCATTGACATTAATCTGCACTAACAAGACCCTTTTAACCAAATACAAGCCTCAGATACTTAAGTCAATACTTTTTTAATCTCTGTGGACCCAAACCTATAAACAAAACCTATTATACCAGACCATAGCACGAGTCTGGCTAATCATGGATCAATATTGTAAATAAGTGGAAGATCAATCACCTAATTAGGTGACAATATTTCACAATGGGCTAAAGACATAATTTTTTGGGGGTTGGAGGCGTTGACCGATTTTACTTAATCTTGCTTGGTGCTTAGTGATGCTCACATGAAGCATATCATAATTTAAACACAGTCTTATCATATACAAATGCATGAATGTCATTGCATTAGATCATTAAATATCAAACCAACTGGCAAAAACACTACCACTTGTCCATGAGCGGCTCCCTCCTCTTCTCTGATGACCCCAGCAGTCAAAGGTGATCAGAAGAGCGTCTGATCGAACTTGATAATGAACAAGATTTTAAGCTGTTTCACTGCACATGCTCAGATCTTTAAATCACTCAATAAACACAGCGAGAGCCGACCCCCTTCCCGGCCACCCGGACATTGTGCAAGATATTGATCCTGCCGCACTTTTTAATACCTGGGGTCTGGGACTGTGACATGAGATGGCTGGGGCCCAGGGTAAACACATGGGCCTGGGGTGAGAGGGATACAAAAGACCTCCCCTCTATGCCTCCACAGGCTCTTTGTGTCATTTTGTTGTCCAAGAAAACAGCTGCTGAAGAAAGAGTTCTTAGTCAGGCACCTGCTGGAAAAAGATCTCATATATAGACAAACTAAATAACTGGAGGAAGATGGTGAAGTGGAACAGACAGGTCAAGATAAAAGATCAGAGAATATTCTCAAACAAAGACAAAAAAATTTAGTTGGACGTAATCACCTGTCCATTTGCTGCTGAAATACACATGCTGACTCAAACTTTTAAATAGCATTGTATGTGTATATACATTTCTGAAAATATGTAAGTCTTTATATAATAATAATAAAAACATATGAATGCTAAAAATTGTATAAAAATGTATATACAAATAAGTGATTTATGTTTTATTCATAGCTTTTAATAGAAAACAAAACTAAACCGCTACAAAAACAGTTTAGATACAACTTGTGTACAGCACATGGCATTAATGTCAATCCATTTAGAAACATTACAAATCACTGAACAGCCATCTTGAGCTTTAGTTTTGACAGTTATTAAAAGTTAAGTTATATTTTAGTAGCAGTAATGTGTTTGAAGTGGCAAGCCTAAATGAATGACAACATTTAGCATGTTGGTTACCAAGATACTGCATTTAATAGCTTAAACTGCTTAATACAAATTAAAGTGAGTTAAAAAGTAAAACAAAGTAAACTGTTTATTGTTTTCTTATTGTCCTGTCCGCTCATGATTAGTGTGAATAAATCACTAACAAATTTGAATGTGTAAACAAATTGTACCAATTTGAGTACAGATAAGAATACTGAGTCAGGTCTACAAGGCATTGGTTTGTACTAGTTGTACATATTTGCAGCTGGACAAGACACTGTTTTCGAGTATGTGGATTGCTATACATTATTACTAGAGGAAGTGACATCACGTCAGTGCTGAAAAAACATAGTTTCAAGTATAATTGTGGATTTAATATACATTTATATCACAAACAACCTTAGAGTGCAACACAACGACTTTCCAGGAGCCATGTCACCTAAAGTGAACATTAAAACACCATCACAATCCATGATTTGGGGGACTCGGGTCTTTGAAAAAATAAAAATACTTCTGAAAAAAAAAAAAAGAGAGAATACTTTAACTCAACAAAAGGTTAATTATCCTCACCCCGATCTATGTCCGCTTGTGATAATATTGGCCATCACTAGGTCAGTGTTAGAATGGTGGGAATCAGGATTGCTTGTTTGATAGGGCACTAGCACTGGTTGCTAGGAGCCATGGTGGTCTAGGCTTTGCAATCTATCACATTATCATTCCAGGTCTCCTCCCCTTTGTGTCAGTCCATCTCTTTCTTTCTCCCCCTCATTGAAACTGCAGCATTTACCCAGACGCAGTTTATCTGACCTGACTTCAATGACTTTTCCTCTATGATGCACTGTTCATCGAAAATCATTTCAGGTCGTAACATAGTGTGAGAGAACTGGCAGGGTCAGAGGTCATCTCTTCACCTTGGCATCCTCTTTAATCTTCCAGATCATGAGCTCCATGCAAGCCCGGGCATCTTCGCTGGAGTCGTGCCCTCCAACTATAAAGAGACAGGAAACACAGAGACGTTCCAGAGCATGTTATTTAGAGCCTTTATGTGTCACAGGTTATTATGTGGGTTTAATAATACACTATTATTATAATACATTCCTTCAACAGCTAGATAAGTAGGTGAAGCTCATATCCAGGTCAGATTAAAAGACAAAATATGTGTTTATTTATAAATAAATAAATATAATAATAATTATATATATATATATATATATATATATACACACACACACAAAGTATTATATTCATACATTTTCAGTTGCACAATGATATTTTTTATTTAAATTGTTAAGTACTTATAGTGTTAGCATGATAGTATTTGTTGTACTAAATTATAATGTATTATCATTTGTGTCTAGTGTCTAGACAGTAATGGGACAATACTAATGACAATACATACAGTACAGTTATTCATGACAATAATATCACAATGCAAAAAAAACTTAATGGTCCCTTTTAATGAGCTGAATTTTATTATTATTATTATTTATTATTATAAACATATCCTGTACATTTTGGTTGGATTCATGCAGATGATGCAAACTAGTGCAGATTAATAATATCCTCACCATTGTCTTGTATAATGCGTTTGAGGTAGTCAGCCATAAGGTTGCGGAGGGCGCGTTTGTAGGGCAGACCCAGGCGGTGAGGAAACACAATAGCTGTGTCCACAACCATGCTGTGAATGAGCTTGTAAACGAAGAACAGATAGAACTATTGCGTTAATAAGTACTGATTAAAAGACAAAAAAATGAAACTTTAGTGTTCTACCTTATTGCACATACAACTAAAAGCTTACAGTATTTAGGTATTTTATTAAGCCTTTGTACAACAAGCCCACTTAAAATTTCTAAAAAAAAAAAATCCTGTCTACGCAGGCTATGCAGGTTTTGGATTAAATACAGAATTCCCATTTTTGGGTAATACTTCACTTGTTTCACTGCTATATGAGTCAGCATTTTTGCACAAATCTCTGGAATCAATGATTCAATGACAAATACATTTTTTAACAGTCACCTAGTGGTGAAACAATGTAATCGATAAATAACAATGTTATTCATTATTTACAATCAATTACTTTCAAAAGCTGGGATTTGCTCTATTGTGACATAGATATAAATGTTTATATCTGAACTATAAACTTTCATCTCAGTATCTCTATGATGATATGAACGACTGTAAGATTCGTTGTCATTCAGAAATGAGATCACGTGGGTATTTGAACCAAGGTTGCAAACTTTGAACAATTAATCGTGCAGCTCTAGTGGGGTTTTTTTTCCGGTGTACCTTGAGCGCAAACAGGTCACTCTCAAGACTGTGACCAATTAGAATGGACTCTGCACTGAACATGCTCAGCAGCACCGCCTGCACATCTCTCAGAGTGATGGTGGTGTTCTCCAGGTCATCCTGTGTCACACCTGAAAACCTGGATGGAACACAAACGGGTGTAACTGAAAATAGAAAGGGTAAATGAATGGCGCATCTCTTAACACAAGTCCTACCGTGTGTTGTAATCCACCACTCTGCTGCCTGGCTTGACAAATGTGTCATAAATAACCTTGAGGTCAGAGTTAATGACGGTCACCCTGGTCAGCTCCAAACCTTGTTTTGTGTAGCACTGCAAAACAAGTATTGAGATGCAAAAGATTACAGTATTCTGTTAGATTTAATAAATGTGCCTTGCAGTATCTTTAATTTCAGACTTCAGACCACATCCTGTTTTTTTCATAAGGTTTTTTATAGCCACCTAAAATATGTGTGGGAGCATTTGAATAACTGTTATTCTCACCATCTCGCAGTCCAAGGCGTAGACACCTCCATTTCCGTCTACTGGCAAGGGTTTGCTAAAAGTCTTCACAAAACCATCCAAGGACTCTTTACGGCCATCTTGTACATGTTGCTAAAAGAAAAGGGAACAGCCAAAACATGTATTCTAATCCTTCAGAGACATTTACTGAGCATTCCTTTTAGTAGGCAATTATACTTACTCTTTAACACATTATTAAAAGCTTTGCCTCCTTCAAGCAGAGGATTCAACTAGCAAAAGACTTCTGAACCTAAAAGATATCTTAAGGCAGTGTGTACAAACTGTTTTATCTTCTGTATCTTCTGCCATCAGCAAAAAACATTTTTACTTATCTAAAAGTTGATTTATTTATCACCATATCAGAGTACATATAAATGACAAAACAATGAATCAAATGAATAAATCGAATGATTATTGTGGGAGATCCAATATTTGCAGATCCATGATGATACCTACTTTGCACACTTCACATCCAGGAGAACCAACCGCACCAGAGCAGCAGTTGTAAAGTGTCTCCCAACCTCCTGGAACTATGTAAGGCACAAAAACATGTCAGCGTTATCAGCAACATATATAGAGAAAAGCATGACGCGTGTTGTCATTGCAGAGAACTCATCCTGTCTTACACGTACACATACCCACCTCTGTTTCTGCGTAATCTTCCCCAGTGGTGACTGCATTCCTCCTTACGAACACAGCTGCCATTAGCGTTTATCTTGTACTCTGCGCCACATCGACAACAGATTTTGGAAAAAGCTAAGGAAGAGATACAGAACAATTAATAAAAACCAAAAGGGCAAATATGGACAGGGGAGATATTTAGGGGAGAGGTTTATAGCAATGCAATTTATGTTCAATGAGAAAAAAACAACAACAACTGATTAGGTGATAAGAGTTTGAACATAGTGCCACCTAGTGGTTTGACTCTTTGTTAAAAGATCTAATGTAAAGACGTAGCATCAAAAATTGGGTCAAGACAATAAAACTACAACTAACGGTCATTGTTTTTCTTCTCTGGGATGTTATGGACAACAGCATGACCCGACATCTCGGGGTGAGGTCTGGGGTAGCCGTGCTCCTGCAGCTGTTCTTCAGTCATTGCATATTTTTTCAGTTTTTTGTAAAGAATGGCACCTGAAAACAGGATGATGCAAACATGGGTGAGATCGATAAAGAAAAAAGGTTGGTAGAGTGCCGTTACTGTTATAGTTCTGATAATAGTTTTTATTTAGCTGAAAAAATTACTTTAAAATAAACTTAAGATAAAATAAAATAAGTTCAGGGACTACACTTATTATATGTAAACACAAAATAAAAATAAAGATAACTAGAAATTAAATGTAATCATTTTTTTATTAATGAATATAATAATATATAATACTAGAATAACACTTAAGTGGTAGTGAGGTACCTTTAGGGTCCACATCCTGCTGTTTACCGGAGCGGTTGATTGTGTAGCTTGTTGTGGCAGCGAGTCGTCCACCAAGTACTCCTTCATGGGACTGAGACTTTCTATTCACAGACACAGCCAGATTCTCTGAAAAATAAACAGCACAAAACATATTGATAATATAAAGATATAAACAATGCTAGATATTTTAATTACAGTTATTATGGTCCCAGACTTTTGGATCCCACTGAATGTTCTCTTCCATTATCAGTATCAGTGTAAAAATAAGAGCTGAACCCCAGGGTTAGTGTCACTTCAGATGAACATTTGCCTATTAGCAAATAAACTGAAAGAAGAAAATGACATTATAACAGGATTATCAATCTGTGTGTTTGTGTTAAACGCACTGGTGACAGGAGACGTAGGTGTGCTCTTGCTGCGAAGTTTCTTCAGTGTGTTCACAGCTACATTCAGGTAGATGTTCTTACTGCTGCTCCTGTCATACACCACCTTCTCTTCCTCCAGAGCCTGAGAGTGATGAAGACATCCAGAATATACACATTTACAATGTATAAGGGAGTTGACATTAAAGGGACAGAAGAGACAAAAAATACAGTCAACTCTTTTTTTTTTTTTTTAATATCTTGTTTTGTTTTCAACATAAGATGAAATTCATACACATTTGGATCGGTGTGAGTAAATGATGACAAAATTATAGAGGTTAGACGACATACCATATGAAAAGCTTGCTGTTCAGAGGAACAAAATTTCAGGCACTCATCAATGAAGATGTTAAGGTACCGCTGGCGGACATTAGTGGGCACCTTGGCCCCAAATTCTGTAGGAATGACAGGACGATTCATGGCAGAGCTCTGTCATGGGCAGAAAAGACAGACTGTTTATTGGGGACATTCAAGTACACCGTTATAGTTCTATTATAGGACGACATTACCTTCATGGTGGGGGTGTGCGCCACTCTTTTCTGCACTGTGGTGGATACGGTCTTTGACAAGATGCCTGCTGATGTATGAGCTTTGACTGAAAGCTGATCAGACGCCACCCTGGTGGGTGATAACACCCGACTGCTGGCATCAGATAGTCCTACAAAACAAACATGTTTTTAACTTCTAATACTTAGTCTAGCTATAAAGGAATGTAGGATCCCTCATACCAGGCTTTGAGGAGGGCAAGGAGGCATTATGTCGGTGCGCCACCCGCCGCTTCTCTCCAGAGAGCCCCAGTTTTGGGGTGGTTGATGCAGACACTGCCTTTACCGCAGCAGCTAGCTGTACCGCCTGTTGCTGGGCCCTCTGTATGCGCTGGTAACAGATCTCCTGTGCTGTCATTCTCCGCTGTGGCAGCGGCACAGCATTCATCGACGACTCAGACTGAATAATGAAAATTATTCAAACAACTATTAAACAGTTGTTCTAATACAAGTATATATTTAGCACTTTTTCTAGGTGAACCTTATTTAGAAAACGTAATGTAATTATTTGTGGAAAATTATTTGTGAGAATTACCCCCTTGACTTGTTATTCAAATTGTAATCTTGAATATTTAAGACACTTAAATCTAAACAATAATCTGTATACATTTTTGAAAGTTGCTCATGAAAAAAAAAAAATAATAATAATAATAATAATATTATATATATATCTCATTATTATTATTATTATATATATCCTGTTCATATATACATATATATAAATATATATTGCTGATTTGGTGCTTAAGAAACTTTTCCTATAAATATTAATGTTAAAAGGATGTGCTCCTTAACATAAAATGTCTTAACTGTCTTTGTGAGGCTCTGCTGAACAAGTATAATTTAACAAATAAATAAATAAATTTTTACTGACACAAAACTTTTGAACAGGATTACTTTTATATACATATATATCATTGAATAAGTCGCTTTGTATTCTGTCTTGACTTGCTTTTGGTCTAACTGTTGCTCACTAAACACAGCTAGCATGCAAATATGCAGCGCAGGGAACCATGCATTCCAACACTAACCTTTCCTTGAGCTTTAAAGTGTGACACTCTCTTCTTCTGGCCTGGAAAGAGAGTAGTTAAAGTGCTTTCTGTTTCTTCCTCCTCCACCTCCTCCTGTTCCCTTGAAGGCTAAAAACATACACATGAACGTGAAACTGAAACGGTTTCACTTTCAGCCACAACAGAAAACCCAGAAAATTCCACTGACATTTGCATAACATCCTCAAAACCCCATAAAGGCTTTTTAGAGTAACCAACATGATTATAAAAGTAAATAAAAACTCCTGCTTAGTACCTGCTTAGCTTGTCTCCCTTTATCTTCCGTCTTCACCTCTTTGGATTCGTTAAATATCCGCAGACACTCCTCCATCGGGTCCGAGTCATACTCCATGTCATCCTGCAGACAGGAGTAGTCCACTGCTTCATCAGCAAAGCCATCGCCATCGTCCACTTCAGAGTCATCCTCAGATGATGATGTTTCTTCAGATGTTTTCCTCTTATTATTCATGAGGCTTCCCCGTTTAAAAGCAGTAGCTGACTTCCTTACAATCCTCTCGTCTTCCTCGTCCTCTTCAGCGCTCTCAGCACCGAACAAGTCGACGTGGCTCAGATTTCTCTGTTTGGCCTCACATGCCTCTTTGTGATTAACAACTGAGCTGCTTTTTTTGCTTTTGTCTTTAGAGCTGCTGCTGCTGTTGTTGCTCCCATGGCTGCTTTTCTTTTTGTCCTTGTCTTTTGTGCTGCTCCCTGGTTTTCCGTTCTTCTGCTCTTTGATTTTGGATGTGACCTTATCAGTTTTCACAGGCTTGTCCATTTTGGGCTTCTTGATGTCGCCACTTCCTTTATCTTTTTCCTTGTGGCTATGTTCATTCTTTATCTTAACTATCTTGTTCTTTTCATCCACACTCTTTGATTTCAATCCGTCTTTCCGCAGCTTTTCCTTGGACGTCACTCTGTCCTCATTTTTACTTTGGTTCTTGTCTTTTTGACTTGAACTCTTTGACATCTTGTCGGCACTGGAACTTTCCCGCCTTTCTTTTTGAATCTTCTTATTGGATTCTTTCTCCTCTTTTTTCAGTTTATCAGATTTCAGATTTCTCGACTGACTCACAGGCATCTTTTTGTCTGTCTTCTTGTGTGTCCTGACTACATCCTGGGACTCTACATCATCCGATTCACTCTGTGAGAAAACACTGTCAGTTTTAGACACCTGATTTCTTTGCTGTCCCTTCACAGCTGACTCTTCTTCATGCTTAAAGCTGATGTTGATGCCCTTGCGCTGCATTCTGCTTATGGTTGTCGGGCGATACTCTGTTCCAGAACTTTCCTCATCGGATTCAGAGAAACTCGCAGTGTACTTCGGGACATTTGCCTTGGGTAAGGTCGACCTAGGTTTCTTTGCCGTTGGAACATATTCCTCATCTTCCCCTTGTTTTTCAGGGTATAACCTCTTTTTCCCCTTTCCCTCTGAATACAAAGTCCTCTGCTCTTTAACAGATGGCTTAGCTGAATAGTTCGAGAGAGGGTCGTACTCCATGTCTGTGGTTGGTTTGGAATTATCCAGAGTGTATTTAGACTTGATGCGTGACGGTGGTGGAGGTAAGGCCTTTTTAATGCTTGTTTTGGTGACAGCAGTGGGCACATATTCCAGCGCATTGGTACTGCTGTTTTCTGTGTCCAAAGTGTATTTGCTGGAGCGAGGGGATGGGGTGTATTCACTAGCTTGGCCCATTTGATAGCTCCCGGGATCATAGCCCTGATGGGATGACGCAGTGGGTTTCGGTCTCTTAACAGAGCTTGTGGTCGGCTCATATTCCTGATCACCGATCTGAGAAAGCTTTTTCTTGTCCCTTTCCATCTCATTGCGAACAGCCGCAATGGCCCGATTAACCAACTCCAACTCCATGGTGCCCAGGTCCACATCCTGTCCTGTCGACAGGCTCGACGGTGGCTCCCCATTATCATGTTCCCCTGGTCTTACAACCTCTGGACTGAATGGATCATATCCTTGATCTGTGAACAAAAGACACAAGATTTAAATTATACAGTTGAACATTAATCACAGAATCAGAAAAATATATAATGTATCCTGTGTGTGTGTGTATAGATAGATAGACACAGAACATTAAACACGTTCAAAATGTTACATACAAATAACTGCTGAAACTATTTTATAAAACAAAAACAAACATTTCCAAGTTACTACCTATTTTGAGGCATCAAAGTTTCCTGAGAACAGTAAAAGCTATACAAATACATAAATTGGACTCTGTCACTTGACAGTACAATCCTGGGGTTGTTTTGGTTTCTTTGTTCCTCAGCATCTGTGCATTTTAAATGTACATGAACCACAAGAGAACTTGAACAAAAAGAAAACATGACACCACAAAGACATTTTAATTCACCGTTTGGACTCGCAGAAAGCTCTTTAGTCTTTTTGATGTCGTATATTCCCGAGGAGCCTCGTCTTTGTTTGCTGTGTCTGAAGTGACAGTAGGGTCTGGTGCACCCATCTGCACCGGCTTTTCCATTATTATTCTCACAATAAAAAGGGCAGTCAATCCCACGAAAGAACCCCGTAGATCTTAACATCGCGGTTCATAACCACGGTCACCTTATCTGCCTTCTAACTGGTATGTTTTAGCTACTACATGCGTGGTTATTTGCATATCCGTATGTTGCCACTTTCTTTCGGACAACAACAGACTTCCTACGACGCCATATTTTATGAGCGACAGACGAACGCGAGGTCCCCAGCACGCGTCGCGTTCTTTACGTAATTTAGTTGACCGAACCATCTGCCTGTGAAAATCAGCGTAGTATTTGGGTCGCGCCTCTGCATTCTAATACAACGCAGTTTCATTTTAAATGTCTGTATGTTGCTATAGGCTTTATCTTTAAGCCTTTGGTGTCGTTTTCGTTTACCACTAATTTGAGTTGCTTAGTGAGTTTAGTTTATGTCCGTAACTTAAGGTTTATACCTGGCTGCACAGTCAGTGCCATTTTAACAGCGCAGGTGAGTGTGAAGAAAAGCACACATTAGGAATGGTTCATAATAAAGTGACACGATACACAAAATAGCTTTATTTAGACGTTGAAATGGCATTTAATTTATTCTTCCCGACTGAGCTTCTTCCGTCTGCAACAAGCTGGAGGAAAAAGGTTTATTATAAAAGCCTAGTAACTGTTACATCCCTTAGTCTGGACATGAGCACACAAACTAGTAGGTGCATTGTCCACATGGTCAACTGTAGGCATGCAACTCAATTGACAAATACACGAGACACTAAACATCTTAAGTTCCTCAAAAAATTAACCAAAAGAGTCGGTGTTCAACTGATTGGAAAAGGATCCACTTCTAGGACTACGTTACCTTAAGTGACCAGTCAGTCTTAAACCAAATTAGCTTGGTTTTTAGTAGTTTTTTTTTGGTCCCCTTCCCAGCAGGATAATGAATTCTGAACAGTATATTTATTTTGAAGAAGCTCTAGTAAGAACACACTGAAAAATTCAATAATAAGTGGTAAAAAAAAATATAAAAAAAGTTAAATACTCACCCTTAAACATTTAAATAACAAAAGCAAAGTGCAAAAATAAACCATTAAAACCCCTCATTCAGATACTAACCAGCGTCGAATTCCTTTTCTCCCCTACTTTTCCAAACTTCAAACCCACTTTTGGCCTCACTTTTATAAAAGTGTGCACACCTGAATGTCATTTCAGCTCCTAATTGGCGGGACTTCTCAGCCTATTACAAACAGGGTATCATTTGAATTCGATTGAAATCCTAAATCGTCATTGGCGAATCAACAAAATTTTAAAACACAACATTAAGTGTCAGGATAATTACCTCAAACAGTTTTCAGTATCCAATGAGAGAGATTTAGAGAATGGTCATTGGCGAAAGAAAGTGCTCAGTTAACACTAGAGGGAGACATATCATAGTAATAGTTATGAAGCGGTATGAACAGCTATTATTGAAGTCCAAAACATGGGAGACTGCATTGTGGTTATTTGTAATAATAATAATAATAATAATTATTATTATTATTACAATTTAAAAACATTATTTAAAAGTAACCAAAAATGCAGTTGTCATGTATGTGTGAGGAAGAGAACATGAGAAAATTGGTTATTTTTAATAATATTAATAATAACAAAATAATAAAATAGAATAACTTGTTTTTATTAGTAGTAGTATTAATGCACACACACCTAAATTAAATCTCCCCTAATTTTCAACTTACTCCAAATGCAGTTTTTTACAGTCTCACAGTTTAATTTACAGACCACATCACATAGTGTTGGTAAATTTTTTGTTTAGAAAATACTTTGTCACACTGCAGGGCCATTTTACCTAAAAACTCAATTAAAATGGTTAAAACATTTAAATGGTGACTAGTTGCAGCACCTGAACATTTTTAGTACTTAGTCCATTCCAGTACTTTTATAAATAAACTTTTAAATAGATCAATAATGTTAATATATAACAAAATTATAATGGCCCTCAGTTTATGCACACTTGTGAATCTGAGGACACACAGTAGTATGATCCAAACAGTTTGTTGACTCACTCTTTCTGCCTGTTCATGATCAACCCACACTTTTACAGTAGGCTGCTAAGCTGCTCTGAGATCTCCATGGAAACCGTAGGCTGGCTAACTTTTAGTGGTTGCAGCAGACTACCTAAAGAAGCATTTGGCCCTGTAATGTTAAATTTAAAAAAAATAAATCAGCACTTTTCTGCTGCAGTTCTAGCCATGTTGACTTAGTAAGGTGATGCACCATGTGACTCATGCTCAGGTGATAGCAACATGTGCGATTATGTCAACAGAATCAGTCATTCTGAAAACCTTTTCTAAGAGATTTAACTTTATTAGAAGGGTCAATGTTTGCGTTATCAGCATGTGATGCGAGGCTGGTGATTCTGTGTGAACACAGGCAGAGGTGGGATTGTTAGGCTTTACAGAAACAAGACAAAACAAGGACGTCGTTTAAAGCATTTTATTGCATTTTTGTTGGTTTGTTTTGTACAAAACAATACAAAATTCTGTCACAACAGTCATAAATGTAGCTTCGAGTGAACTGCAGTCAACCACATGGTACAGTAAAGTGCTTTTTAAATCAATACCCGTTGCCCCAAATGAGACCCCATTTCAGATTTACCCCAATTATTATTTTGGACAAAATTTGGAATTTGGAAATGGACAAACAGTGCTCTTAATACGAGTAGCTGACAACACCCCAAAAACAATAGCCTTCAGACTAGAGGGTCACATTAGATTTGTAAAAATAAAAATAATAAAAAACCCAACAATTGTGCACCTGAATACTTTTATCCCAATAATCTTTGGGTTGGGGAAAAGGAAAACAAAAAGAACTTCATATTAAGATACTTGTTTGTAATGGCTAATATTGGGCTGTGTAAAACAGGAACATTGAATGAGAACTTTTTACATCCACCCCCAAAATATTTGAGAATCCATGTCAGATCTGTTAATACAAGGCAACCCATAACTATATTATGGGTAAAAGAGTGGTGAATGGTTTGTCAGAGGCACACAGGCTTTAGGAGGACCAGCCAAGCGCCACAGACTCTTCAGAAAATACAAACCCAAACACTTGGGATATCTGCAATATACCAAAGCCAAGGAGTAAGATAAAATACTGAACAGAAGTGTCGGAAATGGTACTTTCCAGACCAAAGATTGCTTTAAATCTCAGCTTATGAAAATTTTTGTTTGCCATTTGTACATCTAGCAAAAGAAGTTTCCTGAACAAAACATGAGGAAACCGCTGCACATACAATTCAAGTCTTACTATAAGACATAAAAAACCCACAAAGATGCATCTGTAAAAAGATTCTTAAAGAAAGAAAGAAAGAAAGAAAGAAAGACAAAAAAAAATTATAATTAAAGGTTACAATCAGTGTCATAATAATCAGCATAATGGGCCCTTCAAAACCAAGGACTGCCATTTCTCAAAGCATCTCAGAGCAACACGACAGAACAGGCGACACTCTGAAAACATTCAACAGGATCATATGTTCGGGTGATTTGAACTTCCATTGGTGACACTAATGCTTGCAGAATTTATAAGGACTTGATCTGAATCCAGTCATCGGGACTCAAATGCTTTCTGCACCTCGGAGAGGGAATGATGGTCTGTGCTCAGCTCAACCAAGTATGCGGTGTCTTATGAGTTGGCATGGGAAAGGCTAAAGCGGATTCACGATCAGCACTACCAGACACCGCAGTGCATTCAATTTTTAGAAATGAGCGCACTTTGGCAAAAATTGTTCAGTCTTACTAAAACGATCAAGCCACCAATGGTAAGAGAAAAGGGGAGTTTAAACAACCCTAACGTAATTTCAAAAAAAAAAAAAACAGTAAAACATCAGATCTGTACAGATTATATGACTCCCTGTCTTTTCTCCTTCCTTCGCTTTAATCCTTCCTTTCTCCCCCTAACTCCAGTCACATTCAAATACACACTTCTCGCTCTTTACAGCATTGAAATCAACATTAATAAAGTAACAAAACTATAAAAAAGGAAAACGTTCCACCTGAACAGCACCTGCATAAAAATAATATAGAAAATAATATTCTTTCAATAAAAAGTTTAACAAAGCTCAAAGTTTGAAACATCAGTGTGGCACACTCTGTATTGGAGTCAACCATTAACATATATATTTAAAAAAAAAAAAAAAAAAAAAAAAGTAAACTTTCTTAGACCATTTCACTCATACAGCTACATTTTCTTGGAAGACTTTCTTTTTTTGTTTAGATTTTTTTTTAATACTTTTGCTGGAATGCGTTTTCGATTTTTTTTTTTTTTGTTTTTTTTTTTTTGTTTGTTTTTTTTGTTTTATGTTACTTGAAAATAATCTCTCCCTCCCCTCCTAATATTTATATAGTTTTCTTTTTGGTGGCATCCGCAATCTATTTCCGTACCATAATTGTCCCCCTTAAAGCGGGGTACTCTCTGATACCGACCATTGTCATTCATGCGTTACATTGGCAGACTTGTGCTTGTGCAACCACCTGGTCGCTTCCCACCGTGCACTCAATCCCAGTTATGCTCGGAAATGTTTATCGTCACTCTTATCGGTTATTGATAAGATCTGGGTGAAATTTACAGGAAACGGTTACAGTTTCCTAGACATCAGTTTGGATACATGTGATGCTGCGATTTCCAATTGGAGTTGCGAATACCTCACATGTACCCTAAATCAAATGCATTTACCGGTTCCTCAACTAGGGGAACCCATGTCTCGAAAGCAGACTGCTGGGATAGTCTAGCTATAAGGACACACTCTGGAAGTGCTTGAATGACAGAAAAAAAAAAAAAACAAAAACTAGCTACTCTTAATGGTCAGGGGGTTTTCTTGACGCAATTAAAAGGCTGTGGGGGAAGGACAGCGATGCATTAAGTTAGGTGAGGCACTATTATCAGAGCTTCGCTCCACTTATCAAAGATCTCTGCTAAAGTAATGCAAGTTATAATAGCCTTCATCAGGGTTGCATAAGAACATACCAGTATCTTCAATATCTGCTGAAGGGGAGGGGGATGTATGCACATACACATATACAGGAAGAACGTTCCTGAAAAAACAAACGCAGTTGTATCTCTCACAGAGAAAATTCAGTGGATCCAGTTGTAACATGGAAGCAGCACAAAAAGAGGTTCGGGAAGGGGGTGGGAGGTATTAGACCTTTGGTGTCTGAGCTGGTATTTTAGGGCTCTACCTTTAGACAAATTTCCGAATGGCTTGTGTAACCCAATCTCAGTCCTAAACAGAGTTCAGTTTATTTGCCTTGAGCTCTCAATGTAATTCCCATGCTGTCAAGAGCTGATCAAAGTGCTGTAGGAGCTTTTGCGCCAGTGCTTGAAGAAAACTGGATTTGCAACAGGCACAAACTGAACCATTGTCTAGGAAAGGACTGGGTCCCATTCAAGCGGGCAAAAGAAACGGAGAGGGATTTGCACAAAAGGTAGCAGATACTTCGTCCATTTGAAATTGGAAAAAATGTTCACAGGGAGCCCAGCTAAACCGATCAAGCACAGTCTCCTACAATGACCAGCGGTGCCAGGAGCTGCCTGAGCTCGGAGGCAGACACGGGCGCCCCTTTCAGCAGGCTACTCCTCTGTCTGCGCTTAGCCAGTTTGGAGTTGGAGGGAGGGGAGAGACGCATGGACGTGGCACTGGCTGTAACGACCTGAGGGGAGTCCTGCAGCTGCTGTTCTTCTAGGTCGTCTTGCTCGGCTAGTTGCCGGTTCATGGCAACAGCCTTGCCCGCAAAGAACGTCAGGTCCTTAGTGCTGCTATTTCTGTGAGCAAGGAAGAAAAGGACGAGGTTATCTTGATGATTTAGCTACAAGCTGCATGTAATAGCAGAAACGCTGGCACAAACTCAACTTACCTTTGCAGCAGGATAGAGGAAGGGAGACAGTCAAAGGCACCCTGGAGAAAAAAGAAAAAAAAAAAAAAAATCATGAAGATACGGTCTAAAGTTACTAAAAATGACACTTCATTGAAAAATTCAGATCCTTACCCCTTGTACCCAGGGGTGCTGGAGAACCTGAGCAGCGCTGAGACGTTTCTTAGCGTCCCGCACAAGCAGTTTGGAAATGAGGTCTTTGGCGCTGGAGGAAATATGAGCCCACTCTTTCTCTGGAAACTCATACTTGCCCTCCTGGATGCTTTCAAACAAGGTGTTCTAGAGAAAAAGAAAACACGAAACAAGAGATGAGTTTCATTCATTGAGCAGCATATGAATATGATACTTTTAACATAGGATTATAAAAGTGCAACAGGGTGTGTGATGTACCTGACACGCTTGACAAGGTTCTCCGTTCTCCCATCCACAGTCGCTTCCACAGCGGCCCACGAAGGGAGGGTAACCACTCAGCATGATGTAAAGGATGACGCCCAGGCTCCAAAGATCACAGCGCTTATCGTAGATGGTGGCCTCCTCGTTGAAGGCTTCTACAACTTCCGGCGCCATGTATTCAGCAGATCCACACTAAGGTGAGAATAAGAAAACGAGAAAGAGGTGAGAAGAAAGTAATCAACTGCCACTTCAGTGACTGAAACGATCCTGATGCCAGTCTCATTGGCTGTGCAAAATAAAATAAAATCAAAACAAGAAGTGTCAATTTCTACAGTCTTCTTCCCCCTCACTGTAGACGCCTGTGTTCATGTTTTTGCATTCAGCTGACAAATGTCATGTGTCCTGTGGAACCCCTAAGCACGTCTGAGACCAACAGCGTGAGAATCACATGGTAAACAGCAGACTGCGCCAAGCTGGAGCGGGGGTTGACGACAGATTAACTAGTTGAATGCTTAAGTATTCACCCCCGGTTCTTGCTCATGAAGCACATTTGTGCTGCAGTCCAGCTGGAAAATGCGATGGTGGCATAAAGCACCTTAAATGAAGTAACCACATAACAATTGTTATGTCACAGACGGAGGCGGGGGTAGTGACTCATGCAAGCGCAGACTGCTTTGTCGGTTCGGGCTCCAACCGCCTCTGCCTAAAACTAGGTCATGCATTGGGACAGGAAAAAAAAAAAAAAAAGAAAAGGGATTGGGTGTCCCAAAAAAAACCCACATACCATGCTTTATTACATAAAACAGACACCGAGTTTGCAGCAACATCAGCTCACAGACCAACACATCTTTGATGTAAAAGGATAAAACCTCTCTGAAGTAAGGGTTCAGTAGTTCAGCAGGACAAAGACCTTTCTGGAAGGATCTGGGTTTTATATTTCTCAATGGGCTGGGCCATCTTGCTGCATTAAGCCCTATAATTATGCAATCCAGACTGAGGTCAGCCTTACAAAATAACTTGCTTTAGCGTTTTTTTCCAAGAGATCATAAATCCCAGAACTTCCCCGAATTCCTATTCTTCAGTTCTAAAGCATTAAGGCCAATATCTGAACCCTTTTGCCTAACTTGCACTCCTAAATATGCCATCATACAAGGTTAAAGTTCAAAAGTGGACATAAACCAATAATGCTCAAACGCTCCAAATACGGGTATAACCAACCCTTCACCTCCATGTGTTTTCGCAGGTGTTCAAGTGCATCATGTTTTGGTTTGTGTCTCTGAGGTTAAAAAGGAAGCGGTCGGTCTGCTCTGCTAGTCTCTTTTGTTATCCTCAACCCAGCTGCCGTTGTTGCTCCGCCTCCTTGCACTTATGTAATGCTATTTTGCAGTGCAGGAATCTGAGCGCAGACAAAAGCTTCCACTGTTGCACCCAACCCCCATCGACACGGCTGTTTTTGCTCACCGCCTCTCAACACCCTAACATTCAAGTGAACACTTCACAACCACCCCCCACTCCTGAACAAAAGACTTTCAGAAGAAACGACCAATCCAGAGCTACATAAACATTGCTACAGTATGTAACTAGTCAGTTGTGTAACCAACTGTATCCAATGTCTAGGAAAAAGGGAAACAGAGCAACCTGTAATTAGGGCTTATGTTTTATAACATCTAAGTATATTCCTCTGGCTTGCTAGTGAGCCTATCTCTGTGTCTTTGCGATAAGAAGGAGGGAGTGGGGGATCTCAAATGATAACTGCGCAGCAGATTGTTTTCCTTTCGAGACTAACTTCAGCTGTAAGACTAGCATAGCATTGCATCAGTCACTTGCAGACACTAGCAACTAACACATGCAGATTATATATGGGGCTTTCCAAGGAAAGACACACTGGCTTGAGCAGTCGTGCAGTTGGTTCGTGTGTTTTTGCGGTTGGCAGTAAGGTATGCATCAGCTGAGCAAGCGAGCCATACATGTACGAATTTCCCTTGTGGTTATAGGTTAACACAAAGTATTGAGTACATGAAGCAAAACATTAAAGAGAAAGCAATTTTCTACATAGTTCAGGAAGTGAAGTACACGCACTTCTCAGAAATCATGACTTTCTTGAAGCATTTATGGTACAGGCACTCACAAAAGCTTGTGGTAAAACCGTAAACCAGGAGGAATTAAACAAGAACGGAAATCTTATGAGCGGCAAAGAAATCTAGTGACAAACAAAGAGTTAACATCAAGCTTGCAGTGAAAAAAAAATAAAATAAACTGATAAGATCCTTGGGATCCTGTCCAAGAAAAACATGTTGAGTGCATGACCAGAGTGCACTAGATGCTCCTCCCACTTTCACCCTCCCTCTCACCAAGCCAATCACAGAACAGTTGCTAGGTGTGGGGTGGTAACACTGACTGAAAGACTAATGCCCAGACAGGCTTGGGGAAATCCACAGAGACCAAAACAAATGAGAAATGGAGTCTAAACTGTGCTTAAGGGAGAAGGTACAACAGGAAATTGAAGCACAAAGGCCCAAAATGTTTGTTTGGGTTGAATTCTTGTCCTCCTCATGCTTTCCACAAGTACACGAATTGAGAAATTGGAACTATATAAATACTGGCTCAAAGTTTAAAAGTTACAAAAAACTTTCTGGTCAACATTCCGTCCTTTCCTGACGAAGACAGACGCAATTCTGGAACTCTGAATTTGTGCAAGCTTCTTGGAAGGGAAAAAAAAAAAAAAAAAAAGTAGCAAAGAACAAAACATTCTAACAAATCTTTATCTAGAAGCCTCAAGGTCTTTTTAAGTGCGCAACCAGGATTGAATTGTTAAAGGGATAGTTAACCCCCCAAAATGCTCAATTTCATGTTGTTAAAAACCTGTATGACTGTTTTTTGTTTACCCAAAATATACTTTGTAACTAAAAAAACAACACTGGGCCTCATGGACTTGCACTATATGCAGAGAATGAACATTGATAGATTTTGTGTCAGGTTTGACAACATGACAGGATTTTATATTCCTTTAAATACATGCAATGCATTCAAAACTCTGCCCTACGGCAGAATCACACGAGACTATTTGTCATTGTCACATTGTTTACGGACTAGACACACCAGAATCTTTCACCCTTTAACCATTTGGTCCACAAATAGTCTTTTCAACAAGCTGTTGGATCCCACTCAGGTTACCTTGAAAGTTCCATGCTGAGGATTTCTCACCGTCCACCCTGCCATATCACCTGTTCTAGCCTGTCTTGCCCCATTTATCCAAATCCATGAAGCTGAAGATCTGTTTACACACACACTAGACTCAAGAACTTAGAATAATTAAGCCCATTTCAAATATTTTAAAAGAAACAAAAACTGGTTTTACTATAAAGACTGCAAGACAAATGTAAGCAACAAGTTTATAATCGATGAAGATAAATGAAGGGGGGGGGGGGGGGGGTATAA
>JAUYWG010000258.1:1118666-1134358 GCA_034779775.1 Enteromius afrohamiltoni | reverse complement strand
CCCCCCCCCCCCCCCCCCCCCCCCCCCCCCCCCCCCCCCCCCCCCCCATAAAACCATACAATGGTATAAAACCATTGCTTCATCACGGCCTTTAAAATGATTAAATCAGCCAATCAGGATGAGTTACCCTACTGACACCACTCAACATCGACCAATCGCATTATAGCAGATAAGAAACGACATTGACAATGTGTACATCTTATCCATACACCACAAAACAAGCCGTTAACGCCTGACTCCCTGTTATCACATTTGTTTTTCATTCAAATGCAATACTTTGTTTAGGGCCACAAGGAAACTTACTGGAGTGAGGAGCTCTGGAGTGGAAATGGGTGAACTGTCACTGTTGAGTTTAATTCCACTGCCAAGATCAAAATCGCATATCTTCACAGGTGAAATCTGCAGGAAACACATCAGCAGGCAATCAGATGATAGGACTCCCATCTCCACAACTGCTGAGCATGACTGAGTGTTTACAGTCTGCTTGAAAACCTCAAATCATCCGATTAAACTTTTACCACTAATGCAAAGAATAGCCGGAATCTCTGACTAGGCAAACATGCTTTTGTAAAAAGGCTCACCCTTTCTTCGTGTTCACACAAGATGTTTTCAGGCTTTAGGTCTCTGTGGGCCATTCCTGCAAAAGCGCAAACAAGTCATGCGTTAGTTCTGTGGTATTCAGGCTAAGTGAGGATTGCCGACGAGGCAAAGGCAAATGTTTCCAAAACAGCTTGTTGCTAAGTGGTACTAAAATTAGCTTAGCATCCCCTTCACCCAACAGCACTGACAGGAATAAAACGTCAGCTCACAACTTCACCTAGAAATCCATTGCGTATCTCTCAAGATAGACGATAAAACATGTTCAACTCGATACAATTTCCATCAACCCCCATAACCTCCCCTTTTCCAACAGTCTCCAGAAAGCCACCACCCCATGTGTTACACCATCTTCTTATCTCCCTTTTCCAGTCCTAAAGCAATCCTCCCAGTTTGTGTTCTCGTACCTTTATTGTGAAGGAAGTCCAGTGCACTTGCAATGTCCTGCACCACAATGCTGGCTTCCTGCTCGCTAAAGTATCTCCTCTTGTGAATGTGGGCCAAGACAGAGCCTAAAAACAACAAAAAAACAAAACAAAACACATTGTTACACATTAACACCAGGGCACACGATCTTCAGACTCCTATGGAGGGGGGTCTCAATTTTATTACTTATGGCTGGTCTTTAGGCCCCGGGGACACTTGGTAGTGTTTCTTAAGAGTAATATAACACTACAAAAAACACACGTACCTCCTCTCAGCTTCTCAAACACTAGATAAAACTTGTCCTCCTCTTCAAAGAACTCCACCAGCTCCAGAATATTTCTGTTGGATGGACAAAAGACAACATTCAGTTAAACCACACCGTTGCAATAAAATGCACAACACATATTTCATTGCTTGTGAAGAATAGATTACCTGTGCCCCTGACACTGGTACAGCATTTCCACCTCTCTGAAAACACGACTCCTGCTGTGCCCTGGCCTTTTCTCAATTATCTACAAGGCGAGAAAAAAAAAAAATGGCAGGTCAGAATCAAAGCCAAATGAGAAACAACATCCTAAGTTGACAACCACCTCTTAATCTTAAAATACCATCAGATTACAAATTAAACCACTTTAAAGTAATAGTTCACCAAAAACTATCAAGTGTTAAGTTGATTTTATTTCGCCTCCACTTTAACTGTATGGATTTAAAACGTTTGTATGTTTCATCAAGCAGAATAAAACTTTTTAAAAAAGTGACAGTGAGGGGCCCACACCATTCACTTAACCCCCAAATACAACAACCAAATGCACTGGAACCAAAGTTACTGTTGACATTGAATCACATCCTCCCCCATACGAGGCCTCTGTGTTTTCCTGACTCTGTGCAGCTCTTCCAGCTCCCTGGATTAGCAGCGCTATTGAGAGCATGCAGACAAGCACACAATGCATATCAGGGTTAAGAATGATCCCTGCAGGCCAGCGCATTCCCAAAAACCCCAGCGCTGCTGCCACACGGCTGAGTCAGCAATCAATGCACTCAAAAGCTGCAAAAAAAAAAAAAATTACAGGGTACTATAAAAGCTTGAGGCAACACCAGGGATGTGGTGACAGATTTCACCTAGTTGCTGAAGTCTAAACATGTGATTTGCTTCAAAGAAAAGATTTTACAATATATTGGCAAATACAATGTATGCTGTACGCTGCAAGTGAGAGTGCCCGTAAATCTCCATGTTAGCTTAAGAAGGAGCCCTATAGAGTCTTGACCGCCGTCTGTAAATCAGACCATGCTTGTAAACACTACCCAGGCCCAGCTGAGGTTGTTTTCATTCAGCCTTTCCTTTTGTTCAGACAGGGACGCCAAAGCTCTCTCCCCCTGACACAAACTACGCAAAGAGGAGGAGGGGGATGGCAGGACATCTGGTGAGAGTTGTCTGAAACCCATCCCAGCATAAACTGACCTAATGCTTGTAATGATCCACCCCTCCAGGGATTGAAACGCATCCCTAAATCATTGTATAGTCTTTGTGTGGTTGGCTTATACCACCCACTTTATATATAAATAATATCTATCTTTGGGGAAAAGCAAGTGTGATAAAAATGTTGAGCTATACTGTAAGAAACAAAACCTGTAAAATGTCACAACACTTGAACTTCCTCAAATCGGTGTAAAAACAAAACATTTCTGGCACACAATGTACATTTCCTAATATGCTTTTGTTCTACATACCGCATGTGCAAGACAGACGAAAAAAAAACAGAGAGGTAAAAAGGTAGGTAAACACTTCAAGGATTCAACTCCACCCTAGCCCCCCCTTCTTTTGAGGTTTGTATTTTCGTCAGACTTGCCAGTACATTATGTTCACGCCACAGTACAATCTACCAGCCAATTAGAATGACGAATGTTAAGAGCATGTGACCGTACCAGTCTCTGATTGGTTGGCCTTTCATCCGGTCTAACAAAAACAAAGTCTTTCCGCTAAGCCTGCTCTGTAACTTAAACTACAGTAGCACAACAGAGGGACTGTGCATTCACACATCCATGTCTGTGAAGACCAACATCACTCGGCTAAGAGAAAATGGTTACACAGGCAAGTGCAAACAGTAAATACTATTCACAGATTTGTAAAAAAACTAGTTACATAATGAATGCTGTAATATTAAGATTTTCAAACACAAGTGTGCAATGAGCATGACCTCACCATCTACAGCCTGCAAGAATCTAGCATGCCCTCACCAATCATATGCAACAGTGCCAGTCAGCACATAACTACAGTCACGTCTGCTCGCCAAATAGAGAAATGTCATTCCCATAACCCACTTGATTCAATTTCCAAGAGACGGCTTCAAAGGGAAAGTCCTTTCTAACAATAGCTCCTGAATGCCATATCTGCACGGATGCTTCACATGGAATATCTGTTTACAGATTGCAACTGCTATTTTAAGTTACACCGCATTGTCCAAGCTCAGCTTAGTGACAATTTAACACACATAAACTTACCTTCACAGCATATTCTTTGTGGGTGATTTGGTTGATGCAGGTCTGGACTCTGGCATAGGCCCCTTCTCCCAGCACCTCATCTTGCAGTTTATAGACATCTGAAATCAAAACAAAAGCGTTATTTGTACACTAATGAACCTATTTGGACCTGTCAACTTCGAAATGTATACTTGAAAAATTTCCCTGGTGAAATTGTAACACCTTAGCCGTGCAAAAATCTGATAGGCACTTACCCTCAAATCGCCCTGAGAAGCTGTCTGTTGCCCGGCATCTCTTTTTCTTCTTGTTTCTCTTTTTGGCATCCGGGATGTCGATGGGCTGGCTGGATGGCATGTCTGTGTAATCACAAAAGAAAAAAAACAGTTAAAAAACAACCTAATATGCTCGCATATAAACACAGATACAGAGAGCAGATGGTATTCATCCCTTATCTTTAAAGGTAAAGTATGCAAACAGTGGTGTATCACAGGCAGAGAATGTAGGTCTTCCATAACAACTTACCAAGTCGGGCGGAACAATCAAAATTGAAGGCAGATTCAAGGAGATGGGATCCTGTTTTAGAAAATTCCTCAGATTCGAAGGGATTTTGGCCCTGGAGAATAATACAAAAAACATATATATATAGCCCATTCAAGTCTTCACCAGTTTACATTTGTTAAAAGCCCTGCTTATACTTATTACTAGGCTTCTAATGAATAACTAAGAGCCTCTTGGTATTCGGTTTAATGTTTAATCAGTGTCCTAAGATCTCTGATACCCTATGCAATGGAATAAGCCTGATCTCTTAACTCGTCCAAGTATAAATAAATGAAAACATTTGTGCCTATTATGTGACGTGATCCATCGCCTGATGCCAAAACAATAAAATATTTACTCATGCAACAGCAGTAGAGACTAGTGAGATCAACTCTCACCTTAAAAGAGCGATGGAATCCAGTAACTTCAGTGATCTTGTTCTGCACCATTTTGTTCTAATTTGTGGGACTGGTGGATGGCGGCAACAACAACGGTGGTCTTAGCTTTAGTGATAAAGCTCACTCAGCTAATCCAATGTCTTGGGAACCGTGGTGCTTTAAACGGGGTACCTGAGGAGGAAACAATAATTTCTCTTGTAAATCCTGTATTTAATTACACATTAAGCACCATAACATTTAATTCTTACAACCAGTTTCTAACAACCAAATGTGTACAAAGTGATAATTTGTTTATTATTACCCTTATGTCAGTATGAATTATCATTATGAAGATGTAAAAAGATAAAAGCTTTAAAAGCTACCCAAACGACTCATGGATATATTACAAAATGTACTTTGCATTAGCTTTGTGTGAACATAAATCAAAAGTAATGGGCGCACCTTCAGTGAGCCAACATCTAAAACAGAAAGTAGAAGTAAACGAGTTGAACTCGAGAACCGGATCGGTCCTTTTAATGAACGAATCATTTAGCGGGCTTATAAACACGATCAACAGAATCGATGCAAATGATTCATACGTCTACGTCTCATGCGCATACGTTTATTTCGGTCCGTTTTCACTCGATGATTATCAGAAACTCGAAATAAAAGATTCCGTGTGTGCTACTTTTATGCTGCTTTGTTATTTTGGAGGCTTTACATTTCCAGTCACCATTTACTGTCAATAAATCCAAAGACTTTCTTCAAAAATGTCCTCATTGTGTGTCCACAAAAGTAAGGTTGCAGACGTTTGTAACGACATGAGTTTAGGATAAAAATGTCACAATTCTCAATTTTGGGGTGAACTAGCCCTTTAAATAGTCACCTCAAACAGACTAACGTTACAGGCGCAGTAACGCAAGTCACGTCACAAGCAGAGACTTGCATTTACATGCCCCGGAGACTTGTGCCAAGAATAACTCCAGGAGAAAAAGCACTATTTCCGTCCTTTATCCACTAAACGACACACGTTATGTTCTTCAGGCGACTAACAAGTTAATCACAAGCACTCGTGATGTTCAACGAACCACTGAATGAATACAATGAATGACTCAAAAACAACATACAACGCAGTCGCTGCAGTAAATTCACCAGTAACGTCATCTAATCCAGCGTGAAGAAACACAAACCTCCAGAAGACATGTGGCAGCACTATATGAACCGACCTAAAGGAAACTTCTAGACGTTTCCAGAGATCTGCCAACAATGAATCAAATCCAACCGTCGCGGCGCATCCTTTTAAATCAAAGCCTTGGAGTTTTTGTTCAGTCTGCTCGTCTGTCAAGCCAGAGCTATCAGCTGAATGTAAAGCCAGTCCTTACCCCGTTGTTGTCTTTAAAGCTCCAGGCTTGACGCCGTTGTATGAGCCTCTGCTTCGGGAGCAGCAGATGGTGGCCGTGGGCGGTAGGGACTAAATGTGTGGAAGGTACAAAAAGACATACAGCGATCCTTCGTTTTATAATCTCACGCCCCTTTCTACCCACCTCCTTTCAGTTAGACCAGCCCCCTAGTCTCTGTAAACACGTACCACACACTCCTCACCGAGGCGAGAACGCGCGCGCGCGCGAGAGAGAGAGTCACGTGGGCTGGTGACGAACGTTATGATTAAAGCCTGTTGTGAATAGAAGCGCTGCAGTGGTTTAGTCTATTCCTGTTTTTATCTCTAAAAGTTTAAAAACCCTGTAAACCTATATTGGTACTAATAACAATCCACTCAAAAGTATGACGAGGACTTAAATGTCTTTAATCCGAATCCTAGGTCGCGTGTATAATTAGTAGAACTAGCATTCATTCTGCCTGATGCAATATTCTGCAACAGACAAATTACTGTCAAAACCCCCAAATGACTAAGCGTGAGTATTTAAACAAGGAAACATCAAAGCAATAGGTAATGATGAAGTGAAATTTCATTCCAAACGAGTGATTAGATTTTTTTTTGTGTGTGTGTGTAGTATTTACTTTAAAACAATTACACTCAAAAGTTATAGCAAAGTTAACATATAATTAGAAAGTAACGATAGTAACAGATTAAATGAAACATGGAGCCGGTGTGTTTCTTATTCATATTACAATTACACAGGCAAACTTAGCCTACAGTTTCATAATAATTTGTTACGTTTTTTTTTTTACTTAAAGTACTCCCAGAGATTTAAAGTTAATATTTCAATAACATAACACAATTTATATGTTCACAGTTTTTCTGATTTGCTTTCACATTTCATGCAGATATATAGGCTACACACAAACATACATGGGCTATATTACATATTACTTGGTATTTTATGATTCAGTTATTAGCTTTTCACCAACAGTTTGGGAAACCCTTTCATGAAGAGAAATATTTTCTTATGGATTATTTAGGAACAATGCATCTGCATTATCAACCACTAGAAAACAACATTTGTTACTCTATAAAACACAACTGTCTCATCTGAACTGCACTTCAACATTCCTTTCCTGAAACAGGATGGAAGGGAATGTTAGAATTGACATGCATGCACATGATCGTGACACCGGCACGTTTTACAGACATGCTGAGTCGGAGATAGACAGTCAGGATTTTGATCCCTTGAGCCAAGTGAAAAGATATGAGCCCCAGACATGGCAGTTTTGATACCTCAATCATTTTAGAATCCAAACAGTGTACACTGTCAAAAGAACAAACTGTATTATCCTAAACTCACAACCTTGTGTCAATAGTAATATATTATGTTTTTCAGTGGCTCAGACTTTATTTTCTCAGGTGGTCAAATAAGTCAACACCACTTAAGAGCCATTTGTATCCAAGGGACATCTTGTGACTTCCTCCGCCCCCCTGTATATGACTCTGGTTGGCCTCTCAGTGTGTTTTGGCCTATATGTTCAGCCGTGAAAACAGCCCCAAAGATTACGCAAAGTTCAGAGGAAGGCTCTGGAGGAAAGAAGCACATGATGAAATGCCAAGTTATGTTGAAAACAAGCCACGTGATAGAGGAGGGGCAGAGGGTACTCCGGGTTAACAGAGTGGGGCCTTCGCAAAAGGGTCCAAATGGTATTCTTACTCTCCATTGGGTAGGAATGCATAACAGAGTCAATAACAGCAGCACACACATGTACATCTCAAAGAGGGTGGGATCTGATTGGTGAGGTTCTATGGGTGTGTTAGAAAGACCAATGTCTGTTTGTTCCGTATGAAAGAACTAATCTGCATACAAACGTACAGTGCAAGAACATATGTGACATTTTTGTTGGTGAAGAAAAGTGAGGAAAGTGGAGAAAGTGAGGTGATGACAGTGGAGTGTGAAAGTGAGTGTGTGTGTGTGTGTGTGTGTGTGTGTGTTGGACAGTGAGAGAAAGACAGGCGAGTGTGTGTGCTTGGACTGATCTCTTTGGGCATTCTGTAGTCCTCTTGTTACATCAAGGGTGTGTAGGTTTTCCAAGGAGTCAGCTATTACATACAAACATGATTAAGATTTATTTACATTTACGCTGTAGGACCTAAATGTTTCTTGGAATCAAAATCAGTGTGGCAGGAGAAGCATGAACAGCTTATTAGATGACAGTCATAGAAACATCAGACACTGGCAGCAGGAATACACCTGAATGTGATTAAATGGGCACTACCTGCTTAACCTAAGAGTGTGGATTACATGATATTACAGTATGGGTGCACCGAAATAAGGCATACATAATTAGCCAAGGGTTGGCTAATTACTTCCTCTTTCCTCTCAAATTAAAAATGTTGACCAGCCCTAAAATATTTTTTTCTGAGTAAGCAACATGTCTTGGGCCCCTATTGCGCAAGTGTGCTTTTTTTTCATTTTCTGCTAGAAATAAAAAATAAAATTGGAAATTCTGCAGGCACTAAACAACAAACCCAGAAATGGAAAATACTAGTGGATAGACTAGATGGGATAGAAAAATATTTGCATGCTTGAGAGAGTGAGAATAGCCTGAGTTTACAAAAGAACAAAACAGTGGGTTAAAAAAAAAAAAAAAAAACTTTTTACAACAAAGTACAGGATCACACTGAGTATTTTTTTTAGATAAGGCATATCCCAATTTATTATATTTAAATAGCCTACAGACAGCCTATAGATAGGTATACGAGCGACATATATCAAGATATGTACTAAATGTCCTTATTTATGTATATATTATGTAGCCTACACTTATCTGAGGATGTTTCTATCTAAAACTCGTTTGTTCGTTTTCCCCTAAAATAATATTAAATAACATGGGTTTGTGCAGACATTTATTTTAGTTTTACAGTCCCAGTGTTACAGTAGTCTAGTATAAAAGCATACTCGAATCCCAAGATATACAGCCTTGTGCAACATTTAGTCGCATTGAATCAGCTTGAAGGTGCCAGTGCTTGATCACAGCGCGCGCGCTCGCGTGTTTTCTTCTCGTGCTGCACGTATCCTCCTCTCGAGGAGCATGGGGTCAAAGCTCCGCCCACTGACGTGCAGTTTCCGTTTCATTCCAGTTCTGGTACATTCCGAAGAAACACAACAGTATCGTTATTGCGGTTCTTGCAGATCCAGATAATTACACGTAACACACGGCCATTCCTTTTGTTTCGTTGCTGAAAGCGGAAGAAAACGTCTGTTACGCGGCGGATCTGTGGATTAGCGCTGGAGTAACGGGGCAGCAGCATTGTGGTTAATCTGACTCACTACTGAACTGACATGTGTAACCCTGTCCAATAACTGTATTTATTAAAAAAAGTAGTTAAAACGGTGGAAATGTGTAGCTTGCGATATAAATAGCCTGCGTTCTCAAAACAATAGCTTTCAGTTTTGAGGCAGCTTCATTTTGATTTAGATTACATTTGTGCATCAAAACACTTAAAGTGCATATAATTCCTTTTGCCAACAAAGCTTTGGCTTGAATCCGTAAGATCTTAACTTCGCTTTGGAAATGGGCTTTTAACGAGCATTTGCCATGACCTTGTTGCAGCGTTCAACGTCAGTGTTGCATGACACTAAAACACGCCCTCTCATTATCATGCAGTCACTACTGGAAAAATCTGGAATTGCGGGCAGACTGAAGATTGCGACATAGAGAGGTGATGTTAAAGTCAAGGGTGGAGCTCGATTAACAGTTAACCACTTCATCATCCAGGCAAACCGGGGCTGATTTATTATTTCCTCTAAACGTGCAATTCAGCACTTACTCAGCATGGTAGACAACAGAGCAGACATCACTATAAACTCATTACGCATTGGCTTATTAGTTGAGTTTAAACGTCAAAACAAAGAACAATTATAAACCCTTTACTATATACCATTTGCATAACCAAACTGTGGACCTAGTTTAATAAATTAGTCCTCAGATCTTGAGGTAATGCAATATTTCATCATCCAGGTATGTGTTGTGATATGCTTTTATCGCCACCTAGTGGACAGAGACAAATGAGTTTCAAGTTTATGAATTCGGCAGGCTGAAAGAGCACAATTATTTGTGCCCTAATTTAATAGTGAATATTATGAGAAGGCTGAGAAAATAAAACAGTAAGCAGGAGAAACAGGGTTACTTTTCATTAAAGACACAGATAAGAAAAAAAAAAGAACTCACATGACACATCAGATTGTGCAAGAAAATGGCAGGGATGATGTACTTAGCCTTGTTTCTGGATCAACATTATTGTCCCAAAATAAAGACCTAACCCTATCCCTACCCTTAACTCTACCCATAGTTTATAGGGAAATGATGGTTGAATAACAAGGGTGTAGAAGCAGCTCTGGTTGTATGGCTTAAATTGACATTTCCTGTACACTTGTGAATGGTTGATTGGAATTTTGTTCCAGGATTAACATGGATGTTGATTGAGGAACATTTGCAACTGGTGAAAACACCTTCACCACGTACTGAACGACGTTTCAAAAGCTTAGAGTAGTCAGACATCCTACCACGTCTTTAGTTAAAATTAGTGACAATGAGAACACGACCAGTAACTAGGAACAGAACCAATGACATACAGACAAGAGGAAGTGGTTTTAATATCTCAACGACATACATAAATAGTCAAATATAATCTGTATGTTAAAGATTATAACAGTTCGACAGAACAAAAGGAATGATTCAGAACAAATTTGGAACAGCAAAAACAATCGATAATACTGATTTCTATTAAAAATACTCTCCATATGCCTACACATGAGAATATAGAGAGATGTACATGTCTCTCCCTAAATAAAATATTACAGTACTTTAAAAGTGTATAAAAATAAAGTCTTTAAAAGTTTGGTTTCGGTTTCAAATCTGCGTGGTTCTGATCTGTCTGGGATGTAAAGGACCTCTCTGTTTTTCAGTGGCACATCCGTGCTGTCATCTCTTTCTGTTAAGAGAAATAAACACTGCGTCAGTATCACGAACCGTCACAAAACCACAAACTACCGCCATCATCATGCATGTTCAGTCAGCTACCGCAAGCTTTGTTTCAAATAAAAAACAACCAGCCTCTTAAATGATAACTGCTTCTTATTCACTTATTGAATTAAACTTGTTGTTTTAAAATATGAAATACACAAAGATTGTGCTTATATATACTTTACAGATGAAAAGAAACTATGCAAACATCTACGAGCTCCTGATGTCAGTAACAGGACCTGCGGGTGACACCTGATCCCACGGCACCAACTCAACTGTGACTACTGAGATAATGAACTGCTGCGTCTATAGACGAAGGGTTTTTCTGCATTAGGAGCTCAAACCCTCATTAACTGCCTGTGAGAAAATGATAGAGGCTGGAATATCAAAACCGCTGACTCACCCTGTCCTAGTGTGGCCCTACCAATTAGCAAAGCTATTATTAAAATGAGCTTGTTAGCCACTAATCATGCACTCGTTTCTGTATCAGTCACTCTTTGTTTCACCACGCACGCAAAGAGAGACGCATGCACTTGTAATCTTTTTTATCTATTGCTATCTTTCAGACATATGCTTACCAGAGGTTCCAGCTCTTTGTGGTCTATGAGGCTGAATTCAGTAACAAAGTAATAGAAATGTTTGTAACAGGTGTTCACGTGGGCCTCTGCTCCCATCTGGGTCACACGGTCAAAGTGGTGGATGTAGACGTGGACAAAGACACGGAACAAGCGGGACAAGATCTTCTTAGCTACCTGCATGAAGGTCTTAGGGAATGGCGTACCTAAAAAGAAACGTAAAAATGAATAACATACATGTTTCAATGTGAAAACAGTCAAAAGAATAAGAACTAAAACACTATTTTTGAACATTTATTTTAGTAATTTTTCACAATATTTTTTACAAATACAACCAGAATCTTTAGAAGGTAGTCTAGGTTAAAGGGCAAGTGAGTGTACTGGGGTAATTTGTCATTGTGACTTCACACCCTTATCAGACACTAACATATGAAACGACTACTGAGCTACTGAGATGACATGTTGAGCCTGCTGATATCATCAGAGGAAACAAGTGGCTCATATCTCTGGATGGGAGGAAACTCTTTATAGCTCCTTTCTCATCGGTACATCCATCTGGGACACGTGCTACGATGGATTATAAATCCAGAATCGTATTCCCTCAGTACTGTTTATTAATAGAGTCCTGCGATCTGACCTGTACGCAGACAACCATGTCCTTATACACGGCAGATTCTCCGACTGTCTCGTTGCATTCTAAGAATCTGTTCCATTAGCAGACGTGGTCTATTTATATCCCACTGTAAATTGTATGACCCGATTTGAAAGGCACCACAGATGTCAGATGGCAGGTTGAGGATAATGAGATAAAGCCTGATAAGTCAAACACTACACTTGATCGTCCTACCTTTTCTGCATATTTGACTTCCTGTACCTTGAAATGCAGTTTATCTATCATCTTAAACACTGCTTCAAATAGTCAACAAGTTTGTTTTTATATAGTGACACATATGATGGCTATTTTGAGACACCAGCGCTATACTAAAAGTGTCTTTAAATGTCTGCATAGCTCGTTCTGATGACCTGCAGAGGTTTATGTTTTATGTTTACTAAAAGAAGAAATACAAAAGCTACTGTATTTGGATATTTAGCCACATTTTTGATGACTTTTTAATGTTTGAAAGTTATTGCATTGCATAAGAAAATCTGATGATATTAAAGAATTATAAGCATAGGCACACTAGGTTTTATGTTCACTACAATCCTTTAAATCTACTATAACTAGAAGTTAGTTATGAGAAAAAACACTTTGAATAATCCTTTGATATTTTGCTATCTGAGCAATGTAATTGATCTATTTTAAGCATGACATTGATGATAAAAATACACTGAGTAATTAATTCTGTTCTTATCACACTCTTAAAAATAAGGTTAATAAGTTTGTAGTGATTCAACTGAAGAACCACTTTCTAAAAACATTTATCAAAAGAATTATTTTTCAGTAATGTGAAGAATATTTTAATATCCTGAAGAGGGATCTTGGATAGTAAAGGTTCTTCAATGAACCACTGATTCCAATAAAGAGCCTTTATTTTGAAGAGCATAAGCAAACTAACTCAAACCTGATCTCTTATCTGCAGTGAAGTAAAGTTGGAAGATTAGAAGAAGAAGAAAAAACTCTGTATTTCAAGAATTTTGGATTTAAACTTGATTAACAACTGAACTCACAAAAAAACAACAAAAAAAAAAACGAAATGTTGGTGTAAATCCAAATGTTTTGGCCCTTACCAACATTAGTGGGGAAGATATGCTCATTGTTGATCTGGACCTCAATCCAGTCCATTAGCAGGCTCATATATTTGGGTGCCGGGAGAGCGGTGGGCTTCTTGTACTTTAGCTCATCCTGCCAGCGGTATTCGTACTTTGGCCCGCCGGACATAACGGGGCAGGTCTGGTCTGTGCAGGAGTCGCTGATGGTGCCGTAGATGAGGTTGATACGGTTAAAGAAGTCCACCACGTGAACAGCCACCCAGTCATTGAGGTCTTCGCCATGTGGAAGCTGCACCGCCTGCTTCAGGTCCAGGCCGGCGTTTAGGGACGCCTGTGCTTTCTTGTGCAGCTCAAAGCGCTGCGTTCCAGGCTCAAACTTGCGCTTGGGCCGGAATGTTCTGTCCTTGTTGAAGACTTGTTTTAGGGCCATTGACATGGTTGCTGGGGGACAGGATGATTGTGTAATGTGTCTAAAATGAGCCTTTTGATAGCCTAAAATTAGAAATTAAAGGACAGATTAACAAGGACAAATATTGTGTGGAGCCTTTTCAGTATCGCAAATTGAGCAAGAACGGATGCTGAATGAGAAAAGGCAGAGAAAATAAAACTAGGTCAATCCTTGTCTCCTCCAGGGTTCCCAGACCTTTCGGAAGAGGATTTCATTATTAACGTTATTAATTTCCACGACTTTCTCTAATATTTCTAGGTTAGAGATGGGAACCCTGGTAAGACAAAAAACTGAAAGAGTGCTTGAGATTTTCTGATTTTCTGTTGGTTGTGACATTGAAATAACTTCATATTTTTCGAACAACAATTCATTCTTGCACATGCATTTTCTCAAACTCAAGGATTAATTGCAATCTGCTGTGCTTTAAAACAAGCGGTAAAATGGCACGTAGTTAGAAGAAGTAAAGATTTTCTCAGTTTAACCAGCTGAACAAGCAATATATCATATATGTATGTAAACAGAGGTATTATATTTAGAATATTAGGGGAATTACTGAGTAATTTCCTGTTGGGCACCTTTGGTGGCATTTACTGGCCAGGGGGATTCCACCAACTTTAATAATATCGCCAGTATATTTATTAAACATAGAATACGCCCTTTTCCAACAGTAGGCCTGTGATTTTAAAATTAAAACTTTTTAAATGCTCATGCTTTAAAGTTAAATATACATATACATGCACATACATTCAATAGATTATCAACTGAATTGTTAAAAATATATAAACATGTAAATACGTACGTGTTTGTAAATGAATGGATGCCAGTAGCATACATCAACAGCGAAACAACATGTTGCGCGAGACGCTCGTTCGTCTACACGCTAATTCCGTATGACGATGTGTTTTTTAATGGCGTGACCAGGACTGATAATCACACAAACTTAACTTTCAAGGAAACGTATAGGTGCAGTAACAAACATACCTCTTTAAAAACGCGAACTAAATACCCAGAACATACGAAATAACGATGCTGCAAAGCAAACGCTTTCGTAGCGTACAGTGAAGTTGAAGCAAACTTACCGAGCGAGCGCCTTTCTTGTTCCGCTTTGATGTGAACCGCCTTTTTACAGCGCCCTCTGTTTTGTTCGTTATTCAAGAACGTTTTTGGTTATTGTAATTACATTGTATTTGCAATTGTTATAGAGTTAAAAGGAACGTAACCTTCGCACTGTAACAATTATTAAGTCCACACTTTCTAAGGAAACCACAAGCCCCTCCCTGCTGAGCAAAGTACACTTCCTCTATTGAAACATCAGTGGAGCCTCGCTAGTCTGCAACATGAAGGAAGTGTATTGGATACATACACTATGGTTACAAACTAACATCAAAACAGTCAATGCATTGAGATATTTACTGCAAACAAAGTCTTTAAAAATTCACATTAAACTGAAGTATTACCTCACAGACTATTATTAAGTTATATATTATAAATTAAATATTATTAGTAGTAAACCTAATATTTAAATCATACCTTTAATACTGCTACTATTCATTTTCCTAATAATAATTATTACATATAAATAAACACAGTGGCCAGAAAAAAATCCACAGGTTATGTTGTAAGTTGTAAGGAATCTGTTATCAAGCTGAATTTCTATGCTGTTTCTAGGCTTGCCAGCTGAATTATAAACACATAATAAATAGTAATTAAAATAAAATACTTTCAGCTAATATGGGCATTTTCCATAAATGTAACAGTTAAAACAATTGTGACAACTTGCTCTAGAGCCTGACAATTATTAAAAAAAAGCATACTTTTATATCTACTTCCTATTATCTTTTTATGTTCAAGTGGGAAGGTTATGCGACAGTCAGCTATAGTTTATGTTTAACATGAATTGTTTTATTGCATGTGCAGTTTATTGCAAGTTAAAAAACTCCAGAAGTTTCACAAAAAATAATACGTAGAAAATGTTTGAGAACATATACAGTGGGTACAGAAAGTATTTAGACCACCTTAAATGTTTCACTCTTTGTTATATTGCAGCCATTTGCTCATTAAAGTACACACAGCACCCCATATTGACAGAAAAACACAGAATTGTTTACATTTTTGCAGATTTATAAAAAA
>JAUYWG010000258.1:1102350-1118566 GCA_034779775.1 Enteromius afrohamiltoni | reverse complement strand
CTCATTAAAGTACACACAGCACCCCATATTGACAGAAAAACACAGAATTGTTTACATTTTTGCAGATTTATAAAAAAAGAAAAACTGAAATATCACATGGTCCTAAGTATTCAGACCCATTGCTCGGTATTTAGTAGAAACACCCTTTTGATCGAATACAGCCTTGAGTCTTTTTGGGAAAGAAGCAACACGATTCTCACACCTCTGCCATTCCTCCTTTCAGACTCTCTCCGGTTCTGTCAGGTTGGATGGTAAACGTTGGTGGACAGCCATTTTTAGGTCTCTCCAGAGATTGGGAGTTCAGTTGGGTTCAAGTCAAAGTACCGTTCAAAGTACTGTCACAGTGAAAAATGTAAGCAGGTCTGAATACTTTCCGTACCTACTGTATTGTCAAAAGGAATACTGGATATAGCAGGAAACTTACAATCAAATTATTCAACAGAAAACAAGACCCTGAAGTTTGAGTAAGCTTGAAAGTGTTAATGGATGGCAGACAAAATACATCCATCTAATGTCAATATCTGAACACCAGCAGGAAGAAAAGCATTTCCTGACACATTTAAATAGTTAATAGGACCATAATAATATTATGAGGACTGATAATAGCAGGCCAATAATTTAAAAAAAAGGCGACTTGCATTACTCAGTCAATAGTTTGATAGACATCATATTAAAATGACTTAGTTTGGAAACTGTTCTTCACATATTTTCATTCTGTCCTAGCTCAAAACACACAGGTCAAAGAGACCCACTGGAGGAAAAAAAACACAAAAGGTTCTGGTCAGTTTCTCCCAGCACATTAACCATTAAGTTTGCAGACATTTCCTTCAACCCAAAACCCACCACAATACAATGCTAAATTCAAATTACATAATAGATTTGCACTTCTGATCACTTAGGAGGCTTTCCGTTTTCTGTTTTCATGTAGTCTGGGATCTTTTTGCAAATGGAGTAATAATAAGTTCTCATCTTCTCCTCCACTTTGGCAAAACCTGGCCGTTCTTCATGCCTAAAGAAGACGAGATTCAGATGTCAATCAAAGCTTATATTCCCCTTACAATTTCCCTCAACCACTTAGATAATGTCAATGCATGATTAGATTATATTTACTTGTACGTCCAGCACTCCTTCATCAGTTCATACATGGTCTCAGGACATCCAGCAGGACAATCCATACGACTACCACTCTCAATAAAACTCAGGACCTCTGGGCCTTTCATTTTCTGCAAGTGGAAAAGTAAATGGATAAAAAGTCACATGTGCAACTCACCTAAGTTGATTTTATGTACTGTGACAGTGTAAACATTTACCTTGTAAGGCTTTCCTCCATAGGAGAAGGCCTCCCACATCGTAATGCCAAAGCTCCAAACGTCACTTTTGCTGGAAAACTTATGAAACTGAATGCACTCTGGTGCATACCACTTCAGAGGCCATTTACCTCCTGTACGGGCCTACACACATACAAAACCACAGTCTTTTTATCCCACCATTTAACAGGCTATTAAATTATCCAGCAGTATTTGGGCCATTAACGATCATGTGATTGTTCATAAAACAGGGAATACAAGGAACCAATCCAATTTTAAGTATATCTGACAGTGCAATATACAGAAGAACATTTAGAAATGTATAGAGTGGATTTAATTTCAGTGTCTTATTAAAGTACAGCGATACACAATGTACTAAATTAATGTACACCTGAGAGCATCTCACCTTGTAATAGTTGTCATCTGCACCCAGTGCCTTGGAGAGGCCAAAGTCACTGATCTTGGCATATTGCTGGTTGACTAATAGTACATTGCGAGCTGCAAGGTCTCTATGCACAAAGTTCCTTCCTTCTAAATACTTCATTCCCATTGAGACTTGATGCATCAACATCACAATGTTTTCCGTAGTGACCAGGTCCCTGAAAGGTGCAAAAACAGAGCATAACTCGATGTTAGATCGACCGACTTGGGAATTTTCTGATTTAGTCAGAACAATGTTTTAAATCATGATTCTGTTTATAAGTCGGAACGCAAATCACTATTAAATCACTTTTTTATACAGTATTTATATACCTAACGTACAATGCAGACTACATTACAAATAAATTCCCATATTATATAGTCATAACACAAACAAAAGTATTTTTAATCTGATTTACTCACTTCTTGCCAGAGAGAAACTTGTTGAGTGGGCCAGCGGGGGCCATTTCCATCACCAACATGAGAGCTTCAGCCTCACAGAGTCCAATCATGCGCACGATGAACGGATCACTCAGCTGATGCATAATATGGGCCTCTCGCATCATTTCATCCTTTACTGATTTTTCATTCTCATTCTTCAACACTTTAATCGCCACATCAATCTGTTTGCTACACGAGAAGGAAACATGCTTATGAAGTAAACATCAAATGTTACAACACAAATTCTTCCGTTCATTTCTAGTCACCTTTCCATTTTGAATACACCTTTCTTGACGCAGCCAAAGTTGCCTGAACCAAGCTCCACCTCGTCGATCATGAGCTTGTCTCTCTTGATGAACAGGGTCTTCTTCTTACATTCGTTTGGATCATCATAAGGACTGATGAATGCATCATGGTCCATTGGCAAAGATGGACGTAGAGGCTCAGCTCCCGAAGGTTTGGGCACTGGGGAACATCACAATAGATGTTACACACACATGCAGTTTTAGTGTGCTAATTCACTATATTTAAAATATTATTTCTTATTGCTAACAAATAAACATATTTATCCTTGTGGTAGCTAAAATATATGTTTTAAGCACACAGTGGTTAAAAATGCACATTTGTGGGATTATGTTGGAAAATTCTTTTAACGTTATGCTAACCACAGACCTTATTTTATTCATTAATTGAAAACCAGCATTCTGAAAACCCATATACATTCTAGCAGAAACACGTGATTAATGCAAATTCTTGTCTTCAAGATCACAAACTACACAGCTCTACAGAAAATCCTAGCCATTTATTTTTGCTGTTCTTTGTGCAAAAAATATGCGGTCTGATTCCAGAGAGTTTAGCAGTAATAGCCAAAACTTTACGCATTTATCACCAAGACAGCACAGAGACTCTGAGACTTGGACTATTTTTGTTTTAAACATCTTTCAAGCAGACATAAATTTCTAGGCATATTTGTTGATTTTATCACTGCTGTTAGACTGTTTCAATTTTCAAATGTTGTACCTTAACAAACTTACCCATAGGGGGCGGTGTGTATCCATTACCTCCTCGCCTCCTCTGAAACACACAAAAAGAAACGATTAAACAAACGCACAAAATTATTAAATATCTTTAAAAAAATAAAATAAAATAAAAGATGTTCTTTCAGACAGACTTACCGGAGCACTCACAAGAGCTAAAAGTGAACAAAAGGAAACAGAAGTAAAATATCCTCTTAGTCATTTTCCCTCACAAATAGCTAGTTATTCAAGTGAAATCGTACCATGTTTGAATGTTCAGAAATGTGCATTATGTATACAGCAATTTGGGTTAGTGATATTTTTTTTTACATTAAATGTTTTTAACATGTAATTTATACCTGGTAATGCATTGCTTTGGTTGACACACGGTTCTTTCAGTACAGTCACAAGACCATCAGGCTTCATCTTTAAATACTCCACCAGCTGCCCTCCATAGGAATATAAGTAAAAAAAAACATCAATGACAACTACAAAAACAAAAATCCCGCAACTGCTATTGTAAAAGTCTTTATATATGTAGATGCATTTGGAGATGGTCGTATATTAATGCATTGTGGGATGTTTTTGCTTGCTTTGCAGATCAGTACGTCAAGCCATTTTGACTTTTATTCATTCCGTTTTCCCTAGTTAAAATTCGTAATGTCAAGAATATTATTAATTTAATTCCTGAAGAATTCGTTATCTGCAAGTGATGCCGTCATTGCTGATATCAAAATGTTTACAAGTGGAAATATAATTGCTGACATCAAAATTGACCATTGTTACACATGGAAATCCAATTCCAGATATCTCAAATTAGCATTTTAACTAGAAAAAACTTAATTGTTGATATCAAGAATGAATACCCTGTGAATGAATAAATGCTTTAGATCATTACATCTTAAGCTGTTAAACTAAAAACAAGTTTCAATCTAAAACAACTTATATGCACATGCTTTTATTGTGCAATACTCTGAATTAGTATTTAATTAACTTTATGTGGTGACAAACCCAACAGCATGTTACATAATGTTTTGCACAAAACATAAATCTTCTCCATCTACATCCTCGGCATACTCCTTTCTTGTTACATTTTTAGAAATAAATACAATTAATTAAAATACATAAATGTTAAAGCTCGTTTTGAAAAATGCAATTTAGTTCTAGCGGTGTTGTGTGAATGTTATTTTTAACCCTCAGGTTTTTTTTACTTCTTAATAAAGTGAAATATGAGCTGACAGACTCTTTGAAGGGGTGAAGCATACCTGCCACACAGTGTCAAATTTAGTTCCCTCTGGCATTGCGTATTTCCCTGATTTGTCGTGTAAGATCTGATAATGGTATACTGTTTTTCCGTATGTCAACGACAGCGCGAACGTGCCAAATTCTTCTCTCTCTCGGACTCTGGAAAACAAAACAAATTACAAGATCACAGGTCAGCTATTTGTTTACTTGCAACATGCCTTCTGAGTTACATGTATATGTCATCTTGACCGGTCCTGCTGTTTGTCTTTCTGAATGTCCTATTTTCACGATGCAGAGAAAGCTTTTTAGGAAATGTCGATGAGCGAATTCAGCATCTATAGCCAACATCATTTTGTAATCATCTGCTTTGCCTTTATTTTACTCATTACATCACCCCGATTCCCAACTTTGTCTATGCTACAAACAATATTGTTCATCAGATTTGCCTTTAAAAGCAGCCAGTGTGTCATCATCATGTCATTTCCACCCAAACACTGCAGGAAAACTTTAGACTTTTCACTCACAGGAACTTTCCATCAGGCTGAGATCCTGAGTACAGTCGTCTCTCACCCTCCTGGCGAGGGATCTTGCCGTGGAACCAGGGCATTTTCTCATGTGCTGTGGTGGCAATCAGTTTCTCTAGCTGTGGGGCCTGGCTAATGATGGCTTGTTCCATGGCCTCCCCCTAAAAAAAGATAACATACTATTTAACTTTTGTGATCTCTTATTAAAAATGGTCGAAAATGTCCTCACTAGTAGAGACTAAAAAAGCATATTTTTTAAGGAAAATATAAAGTGCATAAAATACGGTGTTAAATGAGGAGTAGATAAAGATAAAAGATATTTGAATGTGTACGCAAAACGCAATTGTAACTTTAAGGGATTCATCATATGGTTAACTAAGAAAAAATAAAAAGTATGAATTGTAATTCTAAATTGTGCAAAAGTTAAATGTTAAAATGTCTGTTTGTACACTTTTGATTTTAAAGTTAAAAGAACTGTTTCCACTCATAACATGATTAATTGGACAACCCACCTAAAAAAGGACAATTCTGTTATCATGTACATGTACTGACTTTCCTCTGTAAAAATTTTACATTTTTTGTTAACCAAAACTATTTAACATTTTTTCTTGTCTGCAGAAGAAAGAAAGACTAACATGTTTGGAATGACATGAGGGTAAATGAGTAAATGATGACAGAATTTTAATTTTTGTTTTAATGCAAGTAGCATAAAGCAAGCAAGGCTAATTTAATTAATCAGAACATCTTTCAGGTTTACATCACTATAAAATTATTTTGTCCTGTGTTGAACTACTTTCTCACATCCCTGATTATGTATGTTGCTTAAAGCATGCAAAACAGCAGTTACTAGGTTGGAAAAATGTGATATGGAACCATAAATCCTACTACTATTTCATAGCCACACAGTTACCAAATATTAATCAAAACCTTGCTTGTTAACCAATTGGAATCGAAACTGTTTTGAAGCGCTTACCTCCAGGTGCCAAGTCTGCCGCACATATTCCCTGAGCATATTTTCCCTCAGGCTGTCAAAGACGCCCGTCTTGATCTGTGTTTCAGCTGATCGCAGGCAGGGTTTTTTCAAAGTGCACATGAGGCCGTCGGGGTCTTTGCTGTAGTACTCACAGAGCTCAGCAGGTCCGCAGTGTGGCTTCCCACCTGCGATGCAGTATGTGCCGTTGAGCTGTTTTTCAATGGAGTAATGGTAGAACTCCAGGTTCCAAACCAGGGACAGGACATAGCCGCCCAAGCTACGGAGGCACTGGCGCAGGAGGAAGAGGCCATCTCCCATGCCAGCCAGCTTTAGGTTCTCCTCGGCCTCCGAGCGACTGATGCTGCCATAAAAGAACGGGAGGTCCGCGGCAGGGTCGGACATGATGGAGGCGACGAGGGGTCGAAGACTAGATCAGAAACTGTGTAAAAGGATAGTTTAGAGAGAAAAAGAGAAAAACAGAGAGAGCGAGCGAGATTGAAGTGACTGATAACTTCAGCAAAATGGAGTAAACTGTGGCAAGCATGTGTTTTTGCTGATGTGGGATGTGGGAGGATGTTTCCCGTCTGAAAGCATCTCTCCCTCTTTTTCTCAGTTTCCCTCTCTATATTCTATATTCCCTCTCCCTCTCTTAATTTTTGGCTTTTGACGGCCCTGTGTGATCAAAAAAATGGTATGTAGAGGTATATAGAGTTAATAAGAGCACATGTAAAGGTTGGTGTGGTTGGCGCTTTAGTGCTTTGCAACCGGCAAAGTCTTGCATTCGGATCGAATCACCACAACAGGAAACTCAGACATATCCTTCCCCGCCCCCGCCAGCTCTTATATGACAACCCTCCACCCTGTGCAGGTGCTGATGCTTCAAGAATGTTCCTAAGCTTGTCAACAGACTCGTGCTTTGCTGAAACAGTCTCAGGGACTGGAAGAAAACGAAGAAGATGATTACAAATGCTGTACTTGTAAATACCAAAAAGCCACAAAGACGTGGACCATGAAACATGCTTCTATAACGAACTTCCTTCTGATGAACATTTTCCAGTGACTGAATGCTGGTGATGTGTAGGAAAGTAGGAGGTCAGTGACCAGAAAGTGAAATCTGCACCAAAACAAAACAAAAAAAATCCCTACCGCTTTTCTTATCACCTCAGATTCCATCGTTTTATGCAAATGATCCGACAGTGTTTTCTAGACACAATGGCACATGGCCTGAGGAGGTATCACATGGAACGACAACAAGTGGAATACCCTAGACATGCAGCTTTGATTTAAACCACAGCTTCCTGGACACAGAGCTGCCCACACTTACAGGGATGACAACGGTTGAAGACACAGAGAAAGACCACACATGCACACACACACCTTGTCTTAAACCACAACAGGCCACAGCAAAGACACTGGGGGACAGTGTACTGTCTGAGGGAAAACATGAGACTCATGAGGCAATTTGGTCCTTTCCATTTTACATTTGGAACTTAATGTAGGTGTAAGAGAGAGTGTGTGATTTTTTTGCTATACAAATTACATTTTAACACACACACACACATATGTCTTTTGTGAATTAAGGGAACTTTACATAGACTTATACTGTTTTTATACTCACCAAAAAAAAGATCTATCCCCTAACCCAGGGGTCGGCAATTTCGGTCCTGGAGGGCCGGTGTCCAACCCTAATCAAACCTGTCTGTAACTTTCTAGTGATCTTGAAGACATCGATTAGCTCCTTCAGGTGTATTTGATTAGGGTTGGAGTTAAACTCTGCAGGACACCGGCCCTCCAGGACTGAAATTGCCTACCCCTGCCCTAACCCAATCCTAAACCTACCCCTTACAGAAAGCATTTTGCATTGTTACACGTTCATATGAACACCATTTACTATTTTGATTAATTTTTCTACATTGTGGGGACTGCAGGCTCAAAAATTTCAAAACATCCTAAAATTTAAGTTTTGTTACACACACACATAAACCTATAAGGCTTCAGATTTTGACCCTAGACGGTAAGCAGTTTTGGATAAATGGATACTATTTAAATATATATAAACATTACATATGTGCGTATTTAGAAGTATTATACACACACACACAACCACACACACATATATATATATATATATATAATAATTTTGGGAAAGTAGAGGTACTACTCATATGAATTTGTATTTTCAGGCTTCAAAGATATATCTGAAAGATAGATGTGTCAATGTGAAGCGGAAATTGTAATGGAATTTAATAATTTGTTTGTCTAAACATTATTTTCCGGTGTGAAAGATGGGTGACGATATTGCGGCCGAGCCTCATCGAAGCATCTTCTCTTCCGTAATGGGGGTAATTTTATCATTGCGAATGAAATGTCTCATGCATTCAGAAGCAAACAACCATCCGAGATGGGTGTTTACTGTCTATTTAATCTATAAAAGGAGCTTTGAAATCGAGCGGTTTTGAAAACTATTCAAGACATAAATAAGATCAAGGTACTGAGGCGTACGCTCATTTCTAAGGTTGTTTAGAAGTACATGGAGATTTTGGAGATGAATTTATAGCTAAGTTGGTACAGCATATTTAATTGAGTTCATTAAATTCCCCAATAGTTTAATCATTTTTACTGATTTTTCATGTTCTGATCACAAGAATCTGAACTATGCTACGTAATGAGCCCTAAAATATTCACAGTGTTTATGTCCATAGACCCAAACTCAACTGCCATGAATGGAAACTAACTTTGTTGAAAAGGCAAAATAGCCTACAATGGAAATGAGAACTTTCTTTTTCCAATACGTAAAAGGCTATTTGACCCCTGCCCTTTTCAAGACTGCTCACTTTGTTTTTTTTTGCATTACTCTTTTTCTTGTCCAACTTTGCATGATTTTGTGCCCATATTTAGATGGTCTCACAGGACCACTGAAATATCATGGGCATTAGGGCAATGAAACAGTCTGGATTCCTGCCACCGAACTCAGAGCAGTGAAACCTTTGAGCTACATGTGATTCAGTGTCCCACAAAGTGCATACTATTGCTTTATGGTAAAATAATGAACTCATGGTTGAAATAAAAAGCAGTGTCCCCTGTTTGTGCTTTGACATAAGTTGAGCAAAATTATTTCAATTAACGGGACTTTCAATGCATCCAAATATTTAATTGTGAAAAATACATGTACAATCTTTTAAAATAACTTCCTGTTAATTTAGAATGAAAATGGCGCTCTATACTTAAAAATTAAAATTGCAACTTTGCAGATCTTCTGCACCTGTTCTGCAGTTCAATATATATTTTATCTTTGTGCTATCTTTTGTGCTACTTTGCGGTGCTAGTGAAGCTATTTTATATTTGCAGAGACACGTTAACCTTTCCAACTGAATATTATGCGAAATTCATATACATTTGCACAATAAAAAACAGGTTAAAAAGTATTAAACTAACAATTCATAATATTTTTGAACATGGTTACAATTTAGATCCATGCTAGCAATCATAAACTCCCTTTAGACAGTAGTTTATGATAATTCTACCTGTGAAAAAGATAAAACTGTTAGCAGTACTTACAATTATAATACAATTATGTAAACAATTATACAAATAATAAATAAATGTATGCAACTTCAAGGTTAGGTTTGAAATTTGCACACTTGATTTTCCGCGTTAAGAAAATGCTTTACAACACGCCACATCTGCTTCGACAGCCCTCAAAAGTGTTGCTTAACATGCATACATATATGTCACCAAAATGCTACAAATTATATACAATCTTAATTTAACGTAATGATTATGTGTCTGTATGGTATTTGACCTGAACATTCATTTAATATCACTCCTCATTTGCACGTTACATGTCTGACATTTTGATCAACCTTGAAAGGTTGTGAATTTGCCTCAGTATAAGATAAGAACAGGCGGATCTTGGCAGAGAGAGCCAAAAAAAGCTAGAATAATCTTATTAAACACTCACCGTGGCCTGTAGCTGAATTCCAGAAAGAGAGGGATAGAAAGAAAGAGAGAGAGAGAGAGAGAGAGTGAGAAAAAAAAGAGTGGAGACACGGCACGGATGAACTGGTGAAGGAGTTATAACAAATGTATTTAGTCTGCCGAAGTGATGAAGCTCTCTGATCTGGCTTGTACGCTAGACGGCTTCTATGCTTGCCAAGCAGTGTGTGTGTGTGTGTGTGTGTGTGAGCTTGAGAGAAAACGTGTGCGCTTATGTGTGAGAGTATGGGTCTATGTGTTTCTATGCACACAGGTGAACTGTGTGGGCTGCTCGAATCACTCAAATTTGCATTCCCTTCAGGCTTCTCAGAAACCGTAACTTACTTTCTCACCCAAGTCTTGGGATGTAACCGCTGAATGTTTAGAAACACTGTGCTGCAGACTTACGCTTAAAACTGTTACCAGAGATTGGTTCGGTTGGTTTAGGGACCAGTTAAAGCATTTGTGACATTTGGAGTAATGCACAGTGAAAACTCTCTTGAACAAATAATATTATATGGTTTTAATATTGCAAAATATCTTTAACTTGGAAAAAATAAAAGCAAGAGTCAGAACTTCAATTAGGTCATGCTTTGTTTAGTCTGTTTTAGTGTATTTATGTTTGGGTTTCACGAAGACCCCTGGGACCTTAGCCTTCATGTTAAGACAGTGTCTTAAAGAGAGATTTAGCTGACTTTTTAGATTAGTCTTAACCTTTTATGCAACCGGCCCCTGATGTCTCAAGTGTGTAATAATAATCATAAATTACTTATGTTTATTAATGAATTATTTTTAAATGTTTTTTTGGACCTGATAACAAAACATTTGACTGATTGGGCCGAACCGATACCAGTACTGTAAAAACAAATATTATAGGAGTATATTGCATACTGAGTATTTTAATGAAAATTATTTTTGTTGTACAAAAGGTTATTACACTTTAGCTAATTCTACTTCTGTTTGAGGTTAATTTTGCCACAGCAAAAATACAATGCATAAATCGATAGTAAAGCAAATAAAAATGCTAGACTACAAACTCAACAAATCAATAAAATGTTAATATGCATTGCATTTATTGAGACTGGAGACTTGGAGACCTCAGACAATACACTTTTGAAAAATGTTAACAAGTTAAAACTGTGTTTATAACAAGTTCTCAAAAGATTAAGAAAAGTCATTAAGTATTATCTTCAATGTTATGTCGTTTTAGATTATAAGAGCCTCGTTCCTTAGATCCAAAAGGTGCTGTTTTTTTAATTTCACGCCTGTTTTTGATTTCAGTGTGAAGGTAAAGGAATCACGTTTTTCTCTGAGGGTTCGTAACTGTTGACGACAGCGCATCTGGTATCCGGCTCTGTTTAGGGGGGTATCCGATATCCAACAGGTGATCGAGGCGGCCTCCTCTGAGCACGAGTTCATCAAAGCGAATGTAACGGTGCGACGCACAGAGCGCGATTGTTCTTTGCGGAGGCTCCTCCCTGCGTTCACAGTCTGTCTTCCTGCAGACGAGCGCTGTGCAGAAAGTGCTGTAGCATGGGGAAGTCGGATTCATTTGAAAGAATCGATTCGTTCGGACGGTTCGTTTCGAATTAAGCTTTTCAAAAAGATTCGAACTGTTAATTTTTTTTTTTTTTTTTTACTTTTGATCTGAAATACTGCTGTTTACTATGAAGTGTTCGGATGTTTTAGAGATAGCCTATTCTGCATTTGCAATTAGGCTAGTTTAACAACTAATTATCTAAGCTACAGGGAGAAATTACTATTAGGCCTTTAGATTTGTCACAATATTTCTTTTGAGCCCTGAGAGTAAAACGTATTTTGTTACAATAGGATTTTAGGACAGAAAAAAAGATTCTGAGGTATGAAAGCAATGAATATTAAATAAGAAAAGTGATATGCTAATACATATTAGAATTGGTACGTTATTATCTGAATTAACAGGTTGTTGGATTTATACACCAACTTAGACACAGACATTTCTACAACTTCTACTCTTTGGTGTTACCAGAGCTGTTACCCGTCAAGCAAAAGCAACCAAGCTCGTCATCTTTAATGAAGTTCTTAACTATCTACACCGATAAACATTCCCACTGCTTCTTTCTTTTCGGTCGTGTAGGCCGTTGCTGACAATGAACCCATGTCTATGAGTGAACATTCAAACTCACATAAACAGAGTAGAATTCAGAATAGCCTGGCCTTCCCGCGCAAAATGATTTAGGATAGGCTTCATGCCCCTCGAAAGCATTCTGATTTAGAAAACTAAGAACCTCCATTCCACTTAGGCTTTTTTTTTTACTTTAAATAACACTGTCATAAAGAACGGGGTGATATTTCAGGATAGATATTTCAGGTATATCCTTACTTATTTCTGCTTATATGTCTATAAAATCGCTTGCTACTATTAATGTATGTATAGAATGTTTCTAATTTGATTCGTTGTTCATTTGTCCTATTGTTAACGCTTTCATTTAAACTGTTAAAAATGAAGTGGGTTTGGAAACACGAAGGATAACTATGTTGAGAATTACCGAGACCAGTGTGAGACGCGTCTCCCTTACCGCGCGCGAGTCGGTTCAATCGAATCCCTAAAAAGAACCTGTTTAAAAAAACGATTCGTTCGCGAGTCGGACATTACCAAACCGCTGTCCGAACTCAGTTTCTCTCTCCAGCGGTAAGACTGAAGGAAGCAGAGAAACCAAGCAGCACCAGAGCACAGTCCACCGCCTCGTCTCAGTATGTGGCAGAGAACTACCCGGTGTTGAAGGAGGACGACAGACCAGACGGAGGTCGGCAAATCTCAGGGTCGTCAAATTGCCCGCTCCTGGACAATTAAACGGTAATGTCGTTGTCAACCATCTTTGTCCATTTAAACTTATATTATGGCAGAATGCAAATGAATGCATTGCAAACGTGCATGGGTATCATTCTCGTTTTTTAATACAAGGGATAAGTATGCAAGTCTGTTATGCTGTCAGTTTGCTACATGCCGTTATATGAAACTAAAATGATGAAGGCAGCAGCACTGTCAGACCAGCTGGTGATCACTCTAGCAGAAAGCTGAAATATCTCTCTTTGTCTGTGGGGTTCAGAGTCCAAGCCTCTGCCAAGAGTCTCTGAGGAACGCGTCCAGTTCCCTAGGCTACTTAATAAATTATCTGCTCTTGTAATATTTCCATTAATGCCTGATTACAGCTGCTATCAAATGGAATGGCTGGTAGACAAAAAACGTTACAGAAAAAAACGAGTTACAGAGCAACGGTCTCCCCCATGAAATATATAATTATTATACAAGCATAATACTGCACTATTTGGCTTTTCAAGGCACAGCCATTTGAAAGTTGGATAAATTATGTAGTTTGAATGCGTAAGTTGGCAACAAGTACGCTCTGGAGACCTGCTCCTTGTCAGGTAGAGCAGTGGTTCCCAACTCTGTTCCTGGAGGCCCCCCAACAATACACATTTTGGACGTGTACCTAATCAAACGCACCTGATTCAACTCATCAGTTTGGTAATGGAGGTTTCAAGAGTTGAAATGGGTGTGTCAGATCAGACCATAATGCGTGCTGTTGAGGACCCTCCAGGAACAGGTCTGGAGGTAAAGCGAGCGCTTCACCTGGAACAGCTCCATGCCTGTCTGTGCGTGTCTACCTGTGATGGAGAGAGCGTTGGTTAGCTGCTGGAAACTACAACTCTTATATTTAGACTTTAATATCAGACATAGCGTTATGTTCATTATTCAGGAAGGTTACTTGTAGAGCATCTTGACTGGCAGAGAACCAAAGTAACTACAAGAGCTGCTCCATGGTTCCTATGCTTATGGAAAGGAAAATGAATGAAAATAAATTTTTAGTAAATATAAATATTTTGAATATAGCTTTTTTATTTGAAATTTGTATTTTGGTTGATGGCTTTTGAAAAAGCTTATGAATAACTGTAAAAATTATGAATTCATGCAAATGAATTCATGCAAATGGTATGGGAACTTGATCTGCTATTCTTCCAGGAGCCAAATGATTTGGTTAAATCTTTGTGTTATTACGAGTTAATCCATCAAACCAAAAAACCCTAAATTAATAAGTTTAAATAAATAAATAATGCATGAACAGATACAAACAACGCTTTATTTTAAGGCATCCTTGTTACAGGTTACATGTACTTGTTATTATAATAACAACAATTTGTGCATAATTACATGCCAGTAACACTGATCCTAACCCTAACCGTGTAGTGGTGTAGTTAATTAATATCACTCATTACATAAATAAATAATTACGCTGTAACAAGGATGCCTTAAAGTAAAGTGTAAAAAAACAATAATGTAATTGAAATGTATGTATATGTAATATACTATTCACATGAAAATATTTGAAAATATAGCTGCCTTTTTAATTGTAGGACACACAAGGATGATCATATTTGGGGGTCAGTGGCATCTGAAAGATCGAAAAGCCCTGCACCAGACCACCACCCTCTGCTGGTGAACACTGTGAACATCATAAGAAAACTAAAGAGGCTCATTGTTTAGGTTGTTAAATAAAACTATGTGGGTTTGTAGGGTTGGTGTAGTAAGCTCTGTCTGGTTCAGGGCTGTGTGGTTTGCGAGCTGGCTAAAATGTTCATGCTCCTCAGCCAGTCGTGAATAGCTCTCACATTATGATCTCCGTTGATGGATTCAGAGTTCATTACCGGTTGTTACATAAGTCACTTCTGCTGACAGTGCATTGGTGATCATTATCTTAATTCCCTTGTTAGTGCTTTGTTTATTTGAAAGACCGAGCAGAAAATGAATTGGGAGTGTGATACACCAACTTTTTGTTTTTGGGGTCTTTCCCAGTTTGAATCCTCTGGTTTGTGTAAATCAAGCCTTGTTGTGAGTGGGTAAGACAGTGTTTGTGGAGGCCAGTGGTCTGTGGCTCTTTCATACTGTTACAGTGCAGTGTCAAGCTTAAGTGAGGAGACTTTCTGTTCATATGTCATCCAAATGGAGATGGAGAGAGACTGCCTAGTTTCCAGAGAGGATTGAGACCCAAAATTTCTCCATTGCAGAGAGGGCTTTACATTCAGTCTGTCATATGGGTTTAATTATCAGAGTTTTACTCGTGCCTGATGGCTCCGCGTCTCCCTCGGTGTAGTCTGACAGCACAAATCGCTTCTTGCCATCTCAGATCACACATATTCTCATGCCTCATGTCTGTGTTAACAGTTTACAAGGCCCTTCGTGAAATTTCATGTCACATGTAGTATATGTCGACACGCCATCTGCAGCTTGCAGATGCTTCTCGTTCTTGATTTACCCCCAAGAGCAGACAATTATGAAGTTCAACTCCTTCAAGGCCACAGCTGAATTTTTTGGAGAAGATGTTGTTCTGCGAGGTCAGGTCTTCCTGAGGACTCTGTGGCTTAAGCTCCTTCTCCTTCTGTGTTTTTATCACAACAACAGGCAGCAGATGGACAAGTGAATCATTCACTGGAAAAGTTTAGTCGTTTCCCCTTGTTGACACAATTTTAGTTTTTTTTTGTTTTACATTTATAATGGGAACTGAATGATTGTGAGTCCTCCTAGTGTTTTTGGTTGCATTATTGCCACCATTTATTTATTACTTAGAAGTTACCAGCAAATGTTGATTTGATTTGAACCAAGTCGTTAGAATCTTTCATTCAGGAAGTTGATCTGGAGGTTTTTGATTCACTAAAAAGGAAGAATTCATGATTACGAAGATATTTACGTTTTCTTTGACTCCCCATAGATAGCAAGGATCCTTACACGATCAGGGTCTAGAAACGTAATAAGGAAGTAAGAAACATTGTTAAATTAATCCATGTTATATCAGGGGTTCAACCATAATTTTACAAAGGTACGAGTACTTTTTGTGGGCAAAGAAAACTTTATTCAGCAATTTGTCTGCTCCAAGTCACCCTGTCGCCATTTTGGAGAGTATCACATATGTAAACGATGTATGCAACTTCTTTACTCTACCTACATTGCATACGTTGTTTACGTATGTGATACTCTCCAGAATTTGATTTACTAAGTCGTTAGATTCAATTGTTTGGGAATTGGATTGCGATACTTGTTCTGTAGGTTTTTGATTCACTGGCTAAAAAGTTTTACTCATCAATATATACATATATTATTTATTTACTCAGTATTGGTGTTGCGGCATTGATTAATATTGCTGAAAAATGTATTTTAGTATAATATTTTGTTAAATATATACAAAAAAGAAGCTAAATTCTCAGTTCCCAATCCTAATTAAAACATAATGTTGGACTTTTAGGTTGAATAAGCCACAAGGCCACATAGTTCGAGACAAA
>JAUYWG010000258.1:1059474-1094749 GCA_034779775.1 Enteromius afrohamiltoni | reverse complement strand
TTTAGTGTATATATATATATATATATATATATATATATATATATATATATTTTTAAACACATGAAGATGAACTAATGGCTGCTTAAAATTCAGCTTTTCCATCACTGGAATAAACTACATTATACATTATATTACTAATAATAATGCAGCCTTGTTGAGCAAGAGACTTCAAAAACAATAAAAAAATATGCTGTATCAACTCGACTTTCATCCATCAATCTAAAAAACATTTTTTGTGTTTCCACAGCTGAGTTTCTTTCCAGCTTGGGCCAGTATGAGATCGCCATCCCAGTGCGTGTGGGGCCGCATGGGGAAACGCTATCGGAAGAGGAGAAACCTCACAGGAATGGTCGACATCGGCGTAACACGGAAACGCAAAATGTTCCAGAGGCGCAGCTGTACTACCAGCTCTCTACGTCGAGCGCTGACCTTTTGCTCAACCTCACGCTGCAGGGAGGACTGCTCTCACGACAGTTCCGTGTGGAGTACTGGAAGAGGGGCCGCTTGGCTTGGAGTCACCCATACTTGCCCAACTGCCACTATGTGGGTCACCTACAGCAACAGCCTCACTCTAGTTCTGTGGCTCTTAGCAACTGTAATGGCCTGGTAAGCTCTATTAGAATTTTAAAGCAAATAATGCTGTGTCTCAAAGCACAATGATGTAATTTTTGATGGAATCCGAGAGCTGTCTGACCCTGCATAGACAGCAATGCAACTGACATGTTCGAGGACCAAAACTTTAATAAGGACATCATTAAAATAGTCCATGTGCCATCAGTGTTTAAATTATTCTCTTCCATGGCAGTTTTGATTGCGTGTTCAACCTGTCTTGCTGACCTCAAACGTTTGAACGGATTTTGAATTTATATAGAACAGATTAGCAACTGTTTTTTTATATGCAGGTGCATATTTTTTTGTATTGTTACAAGACTTTTTAAATATTTAAACTTTAAAAAGTAATTGGTTATATATATATATATATATATATATATACTTTCCCTATGGTAACACAGGTTTTTGCTTATAGGGACAAGTAAAAAAATTCTAGAATTTTTTTGCAATAAATCCTAGTATATTCCTTTAAATAGCCTTAGTGCTTTGCTCACAATTCCATCACATGAGGCTCAGATGATATCCATAATGCCGTATGCTAAAGTAATGATGTATTATACAACGTAATCTCTTACTTTCTGCACTTGAGTGAGTTGTCGTGGCGCCCCTGTAGATCTGAGATGGGCAGCTGTTGCAAAAGTCTGTCTCTCCCAGCTGGTGTAAAGCTAAACTCTAAAAACAGGTGTTTTGGATCCTAATGATGGATTTAGTTTCCAGCGGCATGCTGTGGCCTGCTCATTACTGGTCGGAGCTGGTAATACACCTGCGTAAACAGATCACAAAGTCAAGACCAATGCTTGTTTATACAGACCCTTTAGTCTCTCTGGGAAATGCCATTGGACATCCCGGATGCAGTATTGGCAGATTCATCTACCTGGGATCACAGGTGCTAATAAATGACCGGCCTGGTCGATTCATCAATTTTTAATTGTGTGTGCACCAACACAAGTAAATACAATGGAGGATTAAGCTTGCTCATGAAGGCGGTAAGAAACTTCCAGATTAATTATTGGTGATCAGAGTAGCATGACTAAATTCATCAGGGAATGCTCAGTGTGTCCACAAGAGCATCACTAAGCACATTACAGGATTATGTGGACTTGAAAAGTGTGACTGATAGAGATGAAGAGAGGAAACAATGAAACATGCTAAGCTCCTTTGGCCATCAGCCATGAGTTCTCATTTCATCCAGGATTATTAGCCCAGCACAAGCTCATTATGTTAGAGGGGAGACTAATGATGAGATGATCTGATCTTGTCACGGACTTCAATCTATCTAGCGTGTAAAATCAGATTGCCCAGAGAGGCCAAATGCTTTGCTTTTTTCACATATTTCATTCACGTCATGCTAATCTTAACTGCGAATCTGTGGTTTCGCTTTTTTTTTTCCAGCAAGGGGTCATTGTAGCTGGAGGTGAGGAGTACCTTATCGAACCCCTGGTTTCTGCTAAAAACTTCACTAATGAGGATGACAGAGAAGGACGCCCCCATGTGGTGTATAAACGGTCATCTCTAAGATACCAAAACATTGACCAGTCCTGTGGAGTCATCGGTAAGAACTAAAAACGCTATGAAGAACAAAAAGACCTTTGACAGGAGAGAATTGTGTTCGCCAAACCATTTCATGGGCCTCTCAGTATGTATGGTATCATGTTATATTCCTATCATTAAAAGTGATGTTGTAACGAAAGTAGCGACAAATCGTTTTATTCATATTGTGACTTAAATCCGCGTGAAATGGATTATTAAAAAAATGCCGGGCAAGAACTTGAATCTATGTATCAGTTGTTGATTGAATGGAGGAAAATCTAATTGCAATCTTATACTGGATTGTAACAAAGGTGCGGGGTTTAAGGTGACAGAATGACTGGAGAAGTCTGGCATACATCACCAGAAAAAAGTCTGCTGTTTCAGAAGCTCAAGGAGTTAATGTAGAAAAAAATATAGGGTGAATTTCAGACTTGCATTTGAACTTCGCAAGTTCAACTCATTCAACTCAAATTTTCATTGAAACATATTAATAGGCACAGAAATAAAGGGAACGTACGAACATTACAATTGTGGTCATTTCTCTTTAGATGAAAAGCCTGGTAAAAGCTATGGATGGTGGCAGAGAACAATAAAGCCCTCCCCCAACCAGATGGGACGGGGCCAGTTACCACTAAAGCGCTCTGTCAGCCGAGAGCGCTACGTCGAAACCCTGGTGGTGGCCGACAAGATGATGGTCAGCTATCACGGCCGTCGTGATATCGAGCAGTACATTCTGGCCGTCATGAATATTGTAAGCTTCAACTCTCCTTGTTCTTGTTTGCAGGCTTAAAAGAATAGTTGAATACACACAAAATATTGTCACTTTTTAAGTCTTTTGAAAACCATTGTCTTTTTATTTATTTGTTTTATAGAAAAATGTCCAAGCTGCTCTTTTCTGTACAATGAAGGTGATCAAAAATATTTTAGATTTTAGATTCTCTATCATATGAGTTCAGGTACTTTCGGAATGATTTTTGGTGCTTATTTGCTGTTTGACTGCTTCTGGTTTCCATTTGCTTTCACTTTATGGAAGAAAACTGTTCAGACATTCTGCTAAACTCTTTGCTGGTTACTTGAGATCCTTGCAAAGCCCTTAAATGAACAGCCTGCAATGATGTCCCACAGACTAAGTGAATCTTCAGGGATGTTTGACCTACCCAGGTCATTTGTATTGGCTCAAAGAATAAAGATTAAATGAAAACCAGTTGTTTAAGTAACTGTCTTCTGTCACCCTGAGGATCCATATTTCTCTTTCCAATTTATAATCCCCATGGGCAATTTGTGGCATTGTTACAAATAGTTTCACACCTGTGGAATGTGTTTCATGAAGGGATTACCTCACCTCACGGCCCCAGCGCAGCAGTTAGCACTGGTTTTATAGTAGACTGTAAAATGTCCATCTTTACTGTAAACAGCAGGATTAGAAAGTTCTAAAAACAGACAATTGGCTCGTTTTTAAGACTGGTTTTTTCTTGTTTCCCTGGAGGTCAGGTTGCCAAACTGTTCCAGGATTCTAGTCTGGGGAACGCAGTGAACATCGTTGTGACGAGGCTTATTCTACTGATGGAAGACCAGGTACTCTCATTGAAGCATGTTTGCCTAAAGGTCAGGTACATTTATGACATATACCTGGTTACAATATCACTGATGGCATTCAAATAGGGACAATTTAGGTGAGCATAGAAATGCCACAACATGTTTCAGTTTATGGTCCAGTGGTGTGTTGTATGAAATATAAATGCCTCTGGTGTGCATTGCATTCATGAAAAGTAATTAAATGAAACCTTGATGAGTAAAAGAACATAATAAAACATTTAAAAACCACAAACTTAAACAGTAGTGTACATTATTACTACATATGTATTTCATTATTTATTTAAGGTTTATTAATATTAGGATTATTATTACATTTTATGAAAGTTCGCTACATTTTAAATATTGAAAAAGATTTATTAAGTGGAGTAATTAAAAACATTCTAAAATCCAGAATGAAACATTCACTTCGACGTTGTATAATTCCAAATATATGTGCATTAAGCTTACTAGAAAGCTTTTTTTATTTTTATTTTATTAAATCATTTATTGCAATCATTTATACACAAATTATTTGTACAAATGGATTGTTACAATCCAACACATACACATATAAACCTTATTCTGGCTTATTTCACCTGTCAAAGAATTCCTTTTTTGTGTATTTACAGGCAAAAGTGTCCTAGTCTGAGGTAGTACACAAGTCTGGACTGTTAGCTACCCAACTCTGCTGGGTGTGTCCAGAGAGCCTGCCATGACTGCTCTTATTGTTGATTGTGACCTCTCACTTTGCCCCAGTTGTGAATGCACAGGGGTCTAAAAAAATGTAAAAAATAGAGCGAAATCTGAGGAGAAGCCAAACTGTACTGCTACTGTTCTCGCCGCCTGCTTCTAAATGCAATCAATCAGCTTCTGTCGTGCATTCAGGCTTCCAACTCTGTCCTGAGTGGGGCGTGACGACACCACATGAGCAAGTTGGTTCACTCGGCGGGATCTCTGGAACATGCCGACAGAGTCGGGACCTCAAACAGGCTCCAACAGACGACGCAGGGCAGGGAAAGGATAGGAGTGGGGCTTTGTGGTGTATTTAATGAAGCATTAATGATCCCAAATCTCAGACAGCTAAAAATAAATCCCCCTGTAATTTGTTCCGCATAATGTCATTTAACAAATGAAGGGAGACCGGTCATTAAGAACAGTATTAGCCGTTTTGAGATAACCACTGTGTGGTGCGCTGAGGTTTTGTGGAACCAAACATGGTTCGTTTCCAGATGAGAACACCCCGACACCCCCTGTGGTAGAGGAAACCTGGAAAGTTAGGACTCTGAGCCCTGGATTGTGGGATGATACATTTATAGACTATGCCAGTGTGTGCATTCCTGGGTTATGAGTGTAATGGTGCTGTGGCTTTCTTGGGTCCTGGGTTCCAGGCAGAGTGGAAGGGAAACACTGTCTGTCTTTTTGTACATGCTAGTAGTTTGTTTGTTGTGTCTGTATTCCCATATAAACCGTGATCAACTGTAAACTCATCAATAAAGCAGAGCATTTTTTGAGCATTTAATTTGTTGTTATAAAGCTGCTGGCTTTATGTATTTCTATGCTGTTGACAATGCTGTTGATCGTCTTTCCTTATCCTAGACATTTTTGCTAATTTGATCTCATGAGACAATATACATAAGCCAAACGCAGCCCAAAGTAAACCTTTTTTTTTTTCTCTCTTCGTTATTTATGCAATTTTGTTTTGCACAGATTTGAAATACCCCAGCAAGAACCAGCATATTGTCAACTGTTATATAAAAGAAGTCCAATATCAACCTAGTCGGGGAAACTATTTTATGGTCTTCCTGTACTACAAATACATATGTGCGAGTGAGCACATACGTTTAACTCATCAAATTATACACAGAGAGTACGATGTATATGTAATAAATCTGGATGTACTGTCTGGTCCAAGTTTATCTGATCCAACTTTTTCCTTTCCTCTCTTGCCAGCCCTCACTAGAGGTAAACCATCATGCAGGGAAGTCTTTAGACAGTTTCTGCAAGTGGCAAAAGTCAATTCTGCACAGGAATGGACATGGAAATGCCATCCCTGACAATGGAATCGCTCACCATGATACAGCGGTCCTCATCACCAGGTCAGCATGCAGATAAAGTTTGAATATTTCAGTATATGCTTTTTAAATCTTTTTCAACACACACACACACAAACATATTAACAATCTGTCTGGAATTTTATAACACTCCGTTGGTTCTACAAGGCAACAGGTCATCATTTTAAAATGGCTTTAAAGTACTTGAAGTGTATGTTTGGAAGAAGCAGCGATTTATGGTAAATCATGCTATAGGTTTAATCTACACAAAGAGAAGATAGGTTGAGTTCCTGTGCCTCAGAGTTGAGTGTGAGAGATAATATGTGAAGTATGAGAAAGAAATAGAGGGTGAGAGCGAACGAGAGAGACAGAGAGAAAGTGTGGGAAGTGTTGAGTTGTTATATTAGAGGTTATATCAGAGGGTATGTCTGCTGGATGCATCAAGTATTTCCTTTCATTGTCTTCACTCTCTTATCAGTACAGTGTCCAGCCTGTGAACTGTCTCATAGCTCTAGTATCTGTATGTGTGTACTTGTTTTTGCTACATTGTGGGGACCAAATACACAAGGATAAAACCTAAAAAGTTTGACATTGAGGGGACCAACCTGCAGCCTCCACAAGAGAAGAAATGATTAAAAATAGTAAACATTTTTTTACAACACATTCATTTACCCAAACATCAATATCCTGTGATGTGTTTTCAGGTATGACATCTGCATCTACAAGAACAAACCCTGTGGAACACTTGGTAAGACATCCATCTATCCATTCAACCAATTCATCCATTCTACCAATTTATCAAATCCATACTTTCCACCATTTAAAAAATTCATTCAATCCATCCATCCTACTAATCCATAAATCCTTCCATCCATCCAACAATCCATCTGTTTATATATTTAACCAGTTCCTCCAATCCATACTTCCGACCAATCTATCCATTCCTCCAATCCATCTAGTCATCCAATCTACTAATCCAATCAATCATCCAATATATCCATTCTACCAATCCAAACAATCATTCCATCCATCCATCATTAATTGTTATCTGTCTGTCTGCATGCATTGCATATTTGTTTATTCATGTCTGAATTCTCATTTCTTCTGTCTTCATAACAAAGCTAATCGAAGGTTTATTGGTACTGTATAGTTTTTACTTTGATATTATTGATTCATTTGTAGATACTAATGAATTAATCAACTAATCAGCAATACTGTAGTAGTATTTGCATATATGTGTATCTGCATATCCACCTTATTTTTCCATACGGGAGGAAGCGATTGCTTGTGAATGTGTGGGACTTCCAATTGATTTAGCCGCTACATCTAAACAACTATTAGAATAAACAAAGTGCAGTAAAGTCTAAAACTATTTTTTCAACAAAGTATGTTTGAGATTGGAATAATAAATTGAAATAATATGATGACAGTTACCAATTAGCAATTTCAGTCAACATAATCTTTCAAAAAATCAAACTAAAATAACTGAAAGCTGCTGAAACCATTTGCTGAATTAAAAAGACCCAGCCCACTCTTACAATAAAAATAAGGTGGATGGTATTGTAGCATATATGTGTCCGTGTGCACACGTGTATCTGTATCAGGTCTGGCACCTGTTGGCGGTATGTGTGAGCCAGAGAGAAGCTGTAGCATCAATGAAGATATTGGTCTGGCAACTGCTTTCACCATAGCACACGAGATAGGACACACGTGAGTCTCTTTCAATTCCTCTACTGCCTTCCTTGTTTCTTATGTTCCTCTGTTTTTCTGTCATGTTTTTTGTTGATTGATGTTGCTCACTTTAGATCAAGAGAGAACTGCAGCGGTTTTTTGAATGAATGAAAAACTAATAATCATTCGCATCCAAAATAAAAATATTTGTATACGAATATATATGTGTGTATACCTGTCACGCGTCGTGGTTGTGGAAATTATAAACTTGACCGAGGCGTAAACAAACAGCTTCTCTTTAAATCTCTTTGAAAACACATGAAAGACATAAATACAACATCGACATATTCTTAAGGACCAACAATACAAGACAAAAGGGAATGGGCTTTTAAACACTGGGAAATGCTCAGGAAGAACTGACAACAGTTGAGGTGCACAGGTGGAGACTAATAAACTTATCAAACTAAATCAGAACCGGAACATGAGCAAATAAGGCAAATGAGGGAGATACAAATGAACCCAAAACTAAACAGACACAGTATGCACAGATACATTTAAGAGAAATATGTTTATATATTACATTTATTTATGTATAATATAAATCTCAATCTCAATAAATCTGAATATAAATATATGTGCATGTAAATTAGTGTGACAAAACTGTGTCACTATGTCAGTCAGCTTTTGAAGCTCTACTATAAGTAAGCATTACATTAGATCCTTTTAAATTCCAGTTTTGCTTGCCATCTCTGACCCTTAATATTTGACCTTTACTTTGAGCGGCCTACCAAAACAAACTTGGCTTAAATTTAAGGATGAATCCTAAAGCCACTGGAACCTTTTAAATACAAACTAGATATTAAGTTGGCGTTTAAGAAGGTAAAAAAAGTTAAAAGAGTTTAAGTTTAAAAAGTTTTAGTCTGTTTTCAGTCTGAAATATTTATAGATAGATAGAGTGGTTGTTTTCTCAAGACAACTTAATAATGTTCATTATGAACAACTGCACTAATATTTTCTCTCAATCTTGTGATATTTATATCTTGTTAGTGGAGCAAGTGACGACAGGTTATGATGGCTTTTTGCTCTAGGCTTTTCATTTGTGTTTTTTTTTGTTTTTTTTTGTACTCCAAGATGTTGAAGTATTGTTTTACTTGGTGGCTCAGAATTCCATTCACTTTCTGCAGCTTAATCATGCATATAAATTTAAGGGCACGCTTGGCTGATATCGAGCTTCAGAATACTTCCATGAAAAGCAATTCTTTTGTCATTTCTGCTACTTTAAAAGTCAGAAAGCATTTTTTTTCTATCATTGTACGGATCTGAGCTCTGTTTGTACTGGGTCACTCAGTATACTGTTGCTTTGGCTACACTAACGGGCCTCTGAGCTGTTTTCATAGGTGGTGAAGTCATTAGTGGTCTGGTCCTAATTGTTCATCCAGGTACCTTTGAACTGATGGCCATATGACGCTGCGCACTGGGGCTGTCTAGACAAGGGGGCATATGTTTAACTGTGTGTAGGATTACATAAGTTTGTGTGAGGTGCTGATAGGTTTGGGTGTGTGTGTGTTCAAATTCTGTAACCAGGACCATGGGATTCCATTTTTATAATTCCATAAAATCATTCATCTCTCTCTTTCAGGTTTGGGATGAATCATGATGGTGTTGGCAATGCATGTGGGGTGCGCAGTCAGGAGACCGCTAAACTCATGGCTGCCCACATCACCATGAAGACTAACCCCTTCGTCTGGTCTGCGTGCAGCCGCGATTACATCACCAACTTCCTCGAGTGCGTCTGCTGCCTTAGTCTGAGATCTGTATTTTCACCAAGACGTACTAGATTTAGTGTGTAATATTGACCGTATCATTATTGAATTTTAGTATCATAAATTTCCAAAGGATTGGGTTATAAAAATGATTGATGTGAATGTCTTTTTAAAGTCTTGCAACATGATCATCTGAGTTTGCTTTTTAATAGACATTTGTTGCATGAAGTGCTTGGTAATGATTTTAATATTTGGCTAATATCATGATGTTAATATCTGGCTAATTATTAATTGGCCTGAAATTTTTCTGACAGTTAATTTAAATCTGTTTTCAGATATTTTATTTATTTTAATTGTTTATACACTACTGTAAAGTTTTTGTTGTTACAAAACAAGCATATGCAAATATATGTTTAAATACTTAACTGTAAATATGTAACTATTTCTTAAGCACAAAATCAGCATATTAGCATGATTTCTGAAGGATCGTGTGACTAAAGTATGAAAATAGTTAGTGGATCTTTTGCGTAAATTCCTTACAATGGTAATTAAAATATGTTTCTAACCATTAAGGCCAATTCACTTTGCCAATGTAAACAAGAATTACCACACTGATCCCAAAACAAACAAACACAACTGTTGGAATTTAGTATTTGTTGGCAGCATGAACTGGCCTTTACACTTCCTTCGCTTCTCATACCCGATCTGTATTATTTCTGATTTTTATTCTCAGCTCTGGCATGGGTTCCTGTCTCAACAATGTTCCCCCTAAGCAGGAATTTGTTTACCCCACCACAGCTCCTGGCCAAGCCTATGATGCAGACGAGCAGTGCCGCTTTCAGTACGGAGTGAAGTCTCGTCAGTGTAAATACGGGGTACTTGCATCACTGTGTAATCGACAACAGTTCTTCACCCAAGAAAGAAAATTCATCATCATCATATCTTAAAAATGCAGACGACCATGATTTTTGACTATGGTACCGTGGAAATACCATGTTTTTCTGATGTACCGATCAGAAATTTGTATTGGTACAATGTGTGTGAAATATTCCAAAAAGATTACAAATTCATAACCCTCAAATTTTTAATGAACAGCATTGTGCTTTAAAAACAGAGATAATAGATGCTTATATTATCAGTAACATAAAAATATGATAATTATACTATGTATATGCCTTAAAAAGGCATAAGATAACTTCAGGGCTGAAGTTATGGTGTGCTAACACATTTTCTTTTTCATTTTTAGAGAGCAATTCAAATAATATGTTTAACATATTTATTTGTTTATGTCTTTAAAATTGTGTAATTTTTGCAGATTGACCATTTAAAAAAAATCTCCTAAGTATATAACTATCTCACCATTACACAGTAAGACATCTATGCTCAAGTAGAGCCTTTGTACAGATGAATTGTGGGTTATGGTCCTATCCAGGTTGCCTTTATATCCCCACAGTAAATCATTTAGCACTCTCTCTCTCTCCTTCTCTCTCTCTCTGTAAATCTGCACCAGACGGTAGTTTTACCTTTTGCTGGCTGTAACATTCCATCTTTTTGCTCCCCCCAAGACTTCAGACCACTGGCATTCTGCCACTTTTGTCCAAAACCACAAGTTGGTCAAAAGTTTGCTTCTCTTTGGTTTGTGGCTCTTTTCTCTGCCAGCCAAGGCTGACCTTTACACCTCCACAGACCCATAGTGGAGCTCAGAGCTCAGTCTGTAATGTGTGCTATATCTGCTTTTGTTGAGTCAAGCTTTAGATTTAACTGCTTTACGGGATACCAGTGCAGGAAACTGAACATCTGGAGAAGGATAACACACGCTAGTTCAGTTCTCTTTACTGTAAATATGTAGTCTAATAAAGCAGGAAGTTATTAGGTAGGTCTGTGGTGCAGTGTGATCTTTACATTTGATCTGAGGACATCTGATATGCATCATGAGATGTGGCAGAAACAAGAAAGTGCCATAGTTTACCATCGTATAACTGCTAAAACATGCTAAAACCACCTTAGCAACCACACAGCCACGTCGAAGGACATTGTTTGGTGTAGGAATGTCCAACTACTCTTTCCACACATTTCTTCAGTCTCCTTAATGTCTGTTTTTCCCCCACATTATCTGGAATTTTTTTAGTGGATTGTGTGTATGTGTGTGTTCAGGAAGTGTGCAGTGAGCTTTGGTGCATGAGTAAAGGGAACCGCTGCATCACCAGTAGCATCCCAGCAGCCGAGGGCACCATCTGTCAGACCAGCACCATCGAAAAAGGGGTAAGCACATGGAATTCTGGGAACAGGCCATCAAGAACAGAACAAAGCTATGTACAGGCTCAGGAAAAATGTTTTTTGTTTTTTTGCTTGATCATGAAATCATATATAGAAATGAAACAATTTATCGTGATTAATCGCATGTATACAATTTTTTAAAATATGTAACATTTAATGCTTTATGTAAGATATAAATTATGTGAATATATATATATATATATATATATATATATACATGTAAACACATGTACATGTTTTAACTATATGTGTGCGTATTTATAAGTGCATAATAATTATACATAATATATACATATATATTTGTAATAATTTTTTTTTATTTTGGATGTGGTTAACTGTCATTTATCAATTGACAGAACTAATATATACTTTTATAATAAAACAAGTTCATATAGTTGGCAGATATTACATATTTTATGGTGATAATTGCTGTTCTTTATTAGTGGTGCTACAAAAGAGTGTGTGTGCAATATGGAACACGTCCGGAGGGGGTAGATGGTGGGTGGGGCCACTGGTCGCCATGGGAGGAGTGTAGTCGCACCTGTGGGGGAGGAGTTTCGTCCTCTATTCGCCATTGTGACAGCCCCAGGTGAGTCAGGGTCATGTGTTTGATTAACAAAGTTTGACTGGACAGATCATTGGCGGTATTATTCCGCGACAATGGTAATATGCTACATTGTGTGAATGGCAGTGTTCAGAATGAAATAGCTTGCCTACTGCATAGCCTACTGAACTGTATGCTACCTAAATAGTAAGAGAAAAAAATCCACATTGTGAAATTGCAATTCTGTCATTAACTTACCCTCCACTCATTCCAAAACCTGCATGAGTTTCTTGTGTTGAAGATATTTTGAAGAATGTTGGTAACCAAGTCTTTTGACAGTTGCCATAAGGCTAACGTATGGAAGCCACATTGTGGAAAAAATCCTATGAAACTCAATGGCTATCTTCAGCTGGACAGAAGCCTATCCATAAGATAAGAAAGAAGTTCATGTAGGTTTAGCAAAACTTTAGGGTAAATAAAAGATGATGACAGAATGTTTTTATTTTTGCTGAGTAGTCCCTTTAAAGCATCTAAAAAGTTTTAGAAATATTATACACATTTTAGAAGTATATATTTTATAAGTTTTATAAAAGTATTTTTTTAAGAATTAGATAATTGGGGGAAATTATTGGGGTTTACATTATTTTTTGGTTCAGTTATCACAATGAAAAAATAGAAGGTTAAGTCAAGCAGGTTACATTGTTGAATACAGTAGTTTGTTTTGGGTAGTTGGGAATCCAAGTATTTTATGTATATAGATAATGCAGATAATATAAAATACTGTTCAGAAATTTGGGGTCAGTTGGATTTAACCCCAACCCTCACAAAATGTTTACATTTCATATAAACGTTTTCATTGTAGTTTCTTGAGCACCAAATCAGCATATTAGAATGGTTTCTGAAGGATCATGTGACACTGATCAAATAAATGTAGCTTTGGAGAGCATAAGGGGCTTCTTCCAAAAACATTAACAAAATCACACACAATTGTTTAACATTTTTATAGTGTATACGAGTGATTGGATGATTCATAATGTTCTTACGCTCAGCCTGTTGTACTCAATGAACCTAGTTTGATGACATGCCAGGGAAAATCGGAAAAACTAACAGATCGACAGAAAGACAGAAGATGTCTGGCTGAAGTGAACTTGAGCAGAATGATTGCGTAATTGAGAGTTACATTGAAATTACACTCAGATGTGTCTGTTGCCTGTCCTTGTGTGGATGCAGGCCAACAGTTGGAGGAAAATATTGTCTGGGAGAGAGGAAGCGCTTCAGGTCCTGCAACATTGATGTGAGTTTGATAACCACACATCACTTACTGACTCCATTTGTGTTTGTCTGTCTTTCTTCAAATGCTTACAAATGTACCCATAGCTTTGGGTTGTTTGTGGATGGATTCTGCTCTAAATTAGATGATAATGACTGAAAACTTGGGTGCATTTGGCAAAATATTAAACCTCGATATATCGCCGTGCTCCACTATAATCTCAGACTGACTCATTTGTGTGTGGATTAGGAGTGCCCCGCTGGTTCTCAGGATTTTCGGGAGATTCAATGCTCGGACTTTGACAGTGTTCCCTTCCGGGGGAAATTCTACACCTGGAAGCCATACAGGGGTGGTAAGTACACAGCCCTTTATACCGCCTGTTGAGATACAGTATACCATTTGTGTCACATCGATCCTCTGAACTGCTGCAGTTCTGTGTTAAATGCACTGTAAATCTCCTTGGATAAAATGCCTACCAAATGGTCAAACAAACAAACAAAATAATGATGTGAAACATATCAACAAAACATCGGTATCACCAAATGTGACATTTTTAATGTCACTGCGTATTTCTGATAAGTAAAATAGGTCGCTACATTACTTCTAGTTCTATTACATTTTGCTAAATACAACAGAATGAGATGTTTACATACAGCCCATATGTTATCTATTCTGTTAAGTAATACTTTCCCACTCGTTAACGTTAGTTGCATTAATGCGCAATACATTTGTTATATTATTCATTCATGATAGTTAACATTACTTGATATTAAATGGTGTAGTGTTAGCTCAGGTTAGCTAACAGATTTATTTTTATTTTAATAGTGTATTTGCAAACATTGGCTCCTGGTTGTGTGACATTTAGTAGTATAAGAAAGATTTCCTGTAGTTGAGTCTGTTTTAAAATGAAAAGCAGTTTTCCACTGTACATATTTGTGGCGTACTTTAAACAAACAGATGTGGAATTTTTTAAGGGGAGACTTTTTGTAATCGTTCTCAGATTTAGATCTAATGTTGGATTTAAAATAGAAATGCTTATTCTATCATATTGGTGCATCCCTTGAGCTGATGCAAATGTTTGTGCTGAGAACTGAACACAATCACATGATCTCCTTGTTACCTACATCTCTCCTGATTATGGAGATGTTTAAGAGCTCAGTTGTTGTTGTTTATGACTGTTTAGGGATTTGGAAGGTGGTTTAGATATTAGGACAGGACCACCATGCTCCAAAGAACCAATCTCTGCAGTGGCTCAGGTCCAGGACAGATGTGAGCGAGAGATAATGAGAGAAAAAGAAACTGCAGATAACAGTCTGGCATCCATATGCCGGGCTGCAGACTGCCAACTTCCCAGAATCCCCGGTTTAAAGTCCCGCTTTTGATGAGTGTGAAGCTGGACGTCAAGGACATAACTGCCTTTAATCTGCCCCTCCAATAACATAATGACTTACAGAGAGAAGCCCATTGCAGGCTACAAGCGCTGCTTTCATCAAGTCAGCTGATTTTACAAAGGAAATCCCTTGCAGCTGTTAAAATAGGTGCCAGACTGCTGTTTTACCCTGCTGTAGGGTAAGGTAGCATATACTGTAGACCTTAGACCTGTAATCTTGCTTTGTTCACACTGTCATCTTTCTTGTGGTTTTCTTTTCATTTGCAGCATTGCTTTCTTTGTTTTGTTTGTCTGTGCGGGTCTTTCATATTGTTTGTATATTGTATAATGCCTGTTATATTTTAATAACAGAATGCGGTAAACATTTCACACAGCAATACAATGTGCTTTTGTATCATGCCATTGCTTTATTACATTTAACAAGTATTTGACTTGATTTGTGGTCGTTTGCTATCATGAATAATTCCTTTCTGTCTGTTCTTTATGTTAGGAATAGCATGGCAAATACTGGAACTGGAAATCATGCAATTGATAAGAACTTTCATGAGAACAGGCTGCCTAATGTGGTGCTCAAGAAACATTTCTCGTTAACAGTGGTGCTGCTTAATGCTTATTTGTAAGCATTTTTTCCCCGTTATTCTTTGATAAGAGAAAGTTCAAACGGACAGCATTTATTTGACATAGAAATAATTAGCAACATTATAAATGTCTTAATTGTCACTTTTGATAAATGTAGTGCATTACTTTTGCGTAAGTTTAGGTCAAACGCATTGCGCTGTGAGATACATTATTCGATTTGTTCTGGTTATACAACCTCCTGAAACCCATAAACTCCAGTGAAGCCTTCTTCTAACCAACTTAAAAATATACTTATGCCTTTCCAGAACAAAGCCTCATGGGATGTGCAGTTTCCATCGTAAGCCCTGCTTCAGTATATGTTTTCACAGGCACCCAGGACCTTATCAAATTAGTCCAACACTAACAGAAAATTGGCCAGCAGCTCCAAAAACTGCCCCCTTTAGGTTTATAAAACACATTTAGTGGAAGAGTTATTATTTAATGTCAAGACTGTGGTAGATGTGATCCTACTGATAAGGCAAGCGGGTCTTAGGCAGCCAAAGTGAGATTATGCAGAGTTTTAACACCACCACTGCCAGGTACAGGCAAGGGGAATGGGTTCAGACCCACCAGCCTGTCAAGCGTAATGTAAAGGAGGCCTAGAGTAGGGACAAAATCACGTACTGGTACCAGTCTCAGTGGGATTAGGAATTATTTAACTCCTTGTTCTCTGTCACATGACTAATAAAAGAGTATAGTGTGTGACTTCTGCACTTTTTAAAAACTGCATTAAAGTACAGTATGTTGCCCCTTGTTTGCACTCTGTTTACCACCTTTTCTTGAAAGTCAAGAAGACTTCAAGAAGTCTTGTACTTTTTAAATATCTGTTAGGCAAGGTTAAAACTACATTTTTCAAATTGACTTGTCCTTGGGTTGCTTTAATGCGTTCTGATTGTTTAAATTGACCTGACCTGGCATTTATAAGAGACTTGCTTTAAAAAACTATCATGGTTTCCACAAGGGTTAGTTCAGACCGAAATGAAAAATGAAAATTCTGTCATGAATTATTCACCCTCATGTCGTTCCAAACCCATAAGACCTTCGGTCATCTTCAGAACAGAAATTAAGATATTTTTGATGGAATCAGAGAGCTATCTGTCCCTCCATAGACAGCAATACAACTAAAATAATCCCAGGTCCAGAAACGTAGTAAATACATTGGTAAAACAGTCCATGTGACATCAGTGGCTCAACTTCAGTTTTGCGAAAAACTGTTACAGTTATGGAAACAATGCTGATTACGTCAAATACGAGAAGACCACAAACTTCTGATTGATACTTTTGATTTCAAACAGGCTTCCATCCCATCAGTCTCCTCTTACTCTCCTTTCCTCACCCATCGTGTGCGTTGCATGATTTCTTCTTTGTCTGTCAGGGAATTTGCAGGGAGAGGCTGTTTTTCCCTGCATCGTGTTTTATTGTTTGTTCCTCAAATTTGTAAGGAACAAACAATAAAGCAAGTGTGTGTATGTGCATTTTATCTATGAGCAAACCATCTCAAATGTGCCCCGGACCCCCCTCCTCAAGGATGTAACAGCAGTGGAAGAATAAACTAACTTACATAAACCCCACAAGCTCATTAAAATACCACATGCAGCCATGGAGCTCTACAGAGCGCTGGCGGCCGCCCCACAGAGTTAGTATGGTTATAAAGCTCTTTCTGGCTGCACGAAATACGCCATTCACGTGTCTCCATTGTTGGAGGCGCATTAAAGTGTGGAGCGAATTTGCTAACAGTTTGTTTTGCCGTTGTGTAATGTTTAAAGTTAACAATGCATAACACATGAGGAGTCAGTTCTGTGCAAGCAACAAGAGCATAATTAGCATAGACGTGTGTCATATTAAATTTCTTTCCCATGTACCACATGCACACTTACTAGCTTTTGTGATGCTCCATGAGGATAGTTTAGGATAATCTTTAGCATTACTAGCTTCCTTTGTCTTGTTGCATTTTTCTTTTCTTTTTTAAGTTTGTTACATGTTTCTGACTAAATGTTGAGGTGTGATGTTTTGCACGTTTTGACTGCAGGTGGAGTGAAGTCATGTTCTCTGAACTGCCTGGCGGAGGGCTATAACTTCTACACTGAGCGAGCACCAGCTGTGGTAGACGGCACACCTTGCAGGGATGACTCTCTGGATGTTTGTGTTAATGGCGAGTGCAAGGTGAGACAGTTACACATGCTTTTCTTTAAGTATGTGTATCTGAGAGGTTTCACATGGCAGTTTGCGTACACTATGCTTTTCCAATTGTTGTGTTTGTGGCTTTGAACTTCTGCCAGAGACTGAATAGAGAGAAATCCCTCTTGACAAATAGATCCACCAATCTCTTAACACATTTTATAGCAATATGGAGCATCCTGGGTTTAATTACAGCTCTAAACTGTAACTCTATTGCTCCTCGCCACATTTTTTAGTAACTTTTAAGGCTGCTTTAATGCTAAGGCTTTTTACACATTACAGTTCAGTATCGTTTGGTCGGTGTGAAAGTGATTTTATATTTCTTAAGGACTCAGCAATAAGGACAGGCTTGTCATTTGGCTGAACATTTAGTTGCCTTTTTAGAAGTACTAACATTGCTAACTAACATGCTCTTTTAGTTTTCTTTCGCATTTTCTGTGTCTTGAAAATTGAAACATTGCAAAAGTTTCTTTTAAATGTTTTCTACTTTGCTACTTTTCAATGTTGTTGCCAAACTCAGCAAAATCAGGTTCTGCCTGCATACACCCTGCCATTTAAACAAGATATAACTTGAAGGGGTATAGATGGCAGGGAAGATGCCCTACCCTCAGAGAGATAGCATGCCAGCGTGTCTCCAACAGGGGGCATAATGCATCCCTTCAATTTTGGCGTAACTAGTATGCTGATATCTATAAATGAGGGATAGGAGCAGATTTTTCCAACCTTTCCCGATCTCCACATTGAGATCATGAAGAAATGCAAGCTTTACTTGGGCTGAAGCGCTATGGTCAGAAAGATAACGTTTGTTGATGCAGCCTCAGGGCTTTTCTTTCTTGACCTGTTCCACGACAAGTCAGGCCTCGCCATGGCGCATTCCATAACCTCCAGCAGCTCAGCATACACAGAGCAGGAGGAATGAGAGGACTCAGTTTTCCTCTTCCTCATCCGACATCTCCTGCTCTATTTGGCTCTGAGCATGTGTCATCAGGTGTCAAATAAGGAGGACACCGACCCACACATTTAAACACCTAGTCCTGAAGATGAAGAAGGGGATGACATGTTCTCCTGGTGCCCTTTTATACTGTGTAGGTGCTGAGTAATGACGTCATAGGCTGTCACCGGCCAATGTTATTTTCATGTTCATATGTATGCTTCAGATACCAGTCCTGCTGAAGGCGCCCCCCATAGCGACCTCTAGAGGATCCAGTTCGAAGTTCTAAAAATATGGTGGCTTGCTAGGAAAATTTATGTTCGCCACATTCTCCAGTACATTGATTAACACTCTGCCTGTTTGCAGTTAATATCCCACCAGTGCAATAATACAAGTAGTCCTATCCTAATCCTAAGATTATATACATTTGGTTCGAATAGCCTATATTTTAGGCTATAAATATGTGGCAATGTTAAAGCTGCTTTTTAAATATCTTGTGTTTTTTTCTTCAATCCCGTTTTGCTCACATATGTTCCCACTTTTGACGATTTTTAAAAAATAGCTTCAGTTTTTGCTTAGTGTTTCTAAACTATTACTTGTCTTAGTAATAAATAATAAATAACATTGATGCCAATAAATCATCAAAACAATTATGGGCTTGGTTTGAGCTTGTTTTTTTGAAGCTGTGGTTGCTTATTTGCTTTAAAGAAGTTGGCAACAGTGTTTTCAAGCTGACTGAGGGAGCCCTGGAGGGCCACTCTCCTGCAGAGTTTAGCTACAACCCTGAAAAAAATCCTGGAAAAAATATACCTAACTGCATCCTGAAGAGTTTGATTTAGCCGGTTCAGGTGTGTTTGATTAGGGTTGAAGCAAAACTCTGCAGGGCCCTTCAGGATCAACGTTCCCCACCCCTGCTTTAGCTACTTTCCACCGAAAGAAGTTGGCAACACTGGTTCGAGCAGTCTGCAGCAGAGCTATGGAGAACTGCTGTGGGTAAGTCGTTTCTGTTGTAGCTCCACACTAAAAGTTAAAAATATAATTTCATATGAAATGTTAGGAGCTGTTTGAAACGTATCGCACTTCATAGACATTGACTGATTTGTAGAGTGTGTTTTCTTTTTATATATACAACTGTTATTTTGATACTTTTATTTCAGTTTGGATACAGCCTTTTCTGTGTGCGCCATTTTGCCATGTGCTAACAAAATGAAACGTATTCTGAAAAGGTGGAACTACTGTATAACGCCACTGAATTTTTCATTTTTTCTCCTACTGCTCTGTGTGTAGGTAACTATGTCTTTATCAATAGTGTTTACAAATTTACTCTGCTTATTCAGTTGTGCATTTTTTGTATTTAAGTACATGTTTTGTGACTTTGTTTTGGAAAAACACAGAATTTATGGTTTTACTAAGAAATTTCATGATTTTAATTAATGTCTCATACATGCAAAGTTCCATGAAATGGATGATGTAAACTGTGTAATTTATGTATCACGTATCCTTCACTTCACATTTTAGTCTTTCTATTCATTTTATACCTGCTTGATATTAAAATGTCTTACACAAGATTAAGCAGTAGGTTTAATAGGAAAAAGACAGAAGGAATAAACAAAAATCTAATTGTTTATTAAAAAAATTAGTGAGTGATCAGATCAGTGACATTTCAGATCACTGTTTCATTTTTTGCCTGTTTTGTTCAGGAAACAAAACTATACCGTTTACTGTTATATCAAGTGCAGCAGAGCTATGGAAAACTGCTGTAGGTGGAACTATAACTGTGCGCTGTGTGCAGGAAGCAAATCAATTCTCACATCATCCATGTCTGAGTGCTGATGAAGGGTGGGACAAACCGGGTCAGATAAAAAACAAGGTCACATATACTCATCCAAATCATTAGCTAATTACTGTGACAAAACAGCTGCCGTTGGTGCTCATGGTGGTACTTTTAAATACAACGTGAAAAGAGACCAGCTGGAGAGAGCTGGAACTAAACTCTGGTTTGGCGCAAACAATCAAGTGTGAAAATGGCCTATAATATGTTGCTTGTTAACATGTTTCGTAATGCAAACTTTGCATACTTTATTATTTTCTGGTTTGTTTGGCTGTACTGCACAGGACAGGCTGAATGCGTGCCTTTGGAGCGAATTAGGCTGGTTTATCTTTGTGCTGTTGTCTAGACCAGTGGTTGTTTTTATCAGCAGTTCAGCTCAGTCCAGCCCCGTTCTGCCCTGCTCTGAATGCTGCAAGAACTCGATGACCCCCCCTCAGATCCATCTGTCCTCAGTTCACGCAGCTGAACATGATCACAGCAACCTCCCTCTCTGCCGTCAGCTCTCACTCTTTCTCCATTTCTTTCCTTCCCTGCTCGCTTCCTCCATCTCCTTCCCTCACTCATTTCTCTGCTTTCTTATTTATGGTGCATATAAAAACCGAAGAACAGCAGGGAGAGAAATCAAAGTAGTGTTTGCAGCCTCATGGTGGCTTAGCTTCCAAACAGTAAGGGTTTGATTATGAAAGCAAGAAGTTTGAAGCACAAGGCATTAAAAACAGCCTGTATAATGATGCGTCCCAAAGCTCGACTCTGTTTGGTCCTGCAGAGGACGTGCCTGACCTGCTCCGAGTGGCCACTGATTTACCATTGTTGTTGTGAGTAAATAGGTCACACATTTAGCAGGTTATGGAATCTAGGCCAGGTCAACAAGCGTCTTTGGAGCTTTAGTGAGATTTTTGTGAAGTTGCACAGGCCTGGATTTGGAAGGTCTGACGGTTACTGAGTTCACTTTGTGTGTTACCTTTTACATAATGACAGCAGAAAGTCTTCTGTTTTTACATTAATGGTCTGGATTTTGTGCAGATTTAGCCCCTTTGGAGAAACTTGAAGTTGCTTTGCGCAATGTCAGGGAAAATGGATTGTGATCTCTCAAATTCTGGGATTGCTCTCGAGATGATACGTCCAACCTTGATGTTTCTATTAGAGCTGTCAAAAGTAACACATAAATAAATGTGATTAGTTAAATATGGTAAAACCATCAGATCCCTTGACTTACTTTCCTCTGAAGGATAGAGAAAGAAACTTAGGAGAATCAGAATTAAAAAGAACTTCCTTGCCAACTGCTTGCACACAGTTTTTCTGGTAACAAAGCTTCTTGTGCTTACATAAATACACATAAACGAAAAATATTTAAGTCAGAAAGACTATTTACTGATTATGAACATTTATGGATAATAATAAGAAAGAATAGGAGTAATTTTTAAAGAATGTACTGTGCAGTCAGTGAATAGAGACTAAAGCTTTCAAGCTTCGAAAAGAATGCTAAAGCCCAATAAAAAAAATAACAACGTATTCTGACACTTATATTTGCTTTGTCATTGATGTATTAAACCGCTGTCTAAAGGTTGTTCTGTCATTTTTAGTTTAAGCAGGAAATGTTATTGCTGACCACGAATTTTATAATTTTCATATTAAGCATAATTTATTAAACAAAGCATGAAAAATAGTTTTATAAAAGTCTTCATTTGTATAGAGATATTCCAAATGACTGATTATACAACATTTACGAGAGGCAAAAGTATGCAAGAAAGATATGAATGATAATTTACAGTAAATTTAAGTCAAGACAAAATATTAATAATGCAAAAACAGTCTTTTTAGATTAATAAAAATGTACTGTAAAAGCAATTGCAATGTTTTAGGCCTAAAAAACATGTATTACAACCTAAAACTGTATTATTACACATAAGTAATTATTATTATAAACCTTCTAATTTTAATTTGCACAGACAATGCATATATTTAGTGTTATATCTGCAAATTGTAGATTCTTTTTTGCTGGTAAATATTAACGTGACCCCTCTAAATGTGTGTATGTATCTGCAGCATGTGGGCTGTGACCGGATCCTAGGCTCAGATGTTCGGGAAGATCGCTGCCGCATTTGTGGAGGAGATGGGAGCAGCTGCCAGGTCATCGAGGGGGTCTTCAATGACTCCTTATCTGAAGGAGGTACTAAGTGTGTGCACTTCAGCTCGAACTGGAACAATTTGTAACAATATGTGCAAAAGAAACATCGCTGAAATACCATTTATCTCACTGAGGACCTGGGCGCTAAAAAGTTTCCACAGGCAGTTCCATTTCAGACTTGTGAAATGATGTTTTAGGTGTTAAAATGCAAGCCCTCGATGGGATAGATTCAGTAAAACAGTGTGTCTCTTGAAAGAGGTAGAGTGTCTATTGCTGTGGATTTACAGTTTGTGTTAAAATATGTTTCGGTAATGCTGAACTAAAGCTCATTTCAGCGTTCAGAGTTGGGTGCTAAAATATTATTCCTCTCAGCTTTAAATAGAGCAAAAATAATTTATTTCTGGGCCAACAATACAGATTAAAGCGATTCCTTCAATGATGATTTAGTTTAATGTTAGGGAATCGTATTTTAACACCAACTGTAAATCCTCAGAAATACTTGCTTTTGCACTGAATATTTTTTGCTCGTTTGTTGATGTTATTTCATATGACATTAATCAAAAGTCAAAAGCTATTTAGCTGTTGTTTCAGTTTCAGCGTGACTCATTCGGTATGAATTACTCATTCTAGAAGTACTTTATATCCATTAGGAATTGATAACAAAAAGTTCCACCCTATATTTTGTATTTTTTTAGAAATATGTAACAATATATTGTTGAGAATAGCACTTCATGTCAACTATTAACACCCGTAAAAAGGGATGGTTGTGTACATATTTTAATGATCATGGCAGCAGAAATTCTTTAAACATCCTGAGAAGGAACACTATATTTTAAGCATGAATTGTGATAAGCACTAATTTTGTGGTGGCTTTTCAGGGTTTAAAACAATGCAAACAGCATGTGCAGATAAACAAAGCTATCATGAGGCACACATTTATTTTAAGTGAATTTCCCCTAAGTGTTCTTGAGAGGATGGATAGTATCATTTTTTCTGTTAATGGTTAAGTGAAGCCTGCAAATACACATGTGAGACTGCTATTTGTCTTGTTAACTGAAGTAACACAAGCCTGGTGCCTGAATTGAGTAGCCCCCCTCCCAAACCTCAGAAATGTGTGTGTGTGTGTGACATGCTTTGAGGTACTGGGAGCAGCCTTGGCAAGTTCCTCTGGTATCTAGGGGAGTATTTTGAGGCCTGGCTCAAACCCAAAAGTCAAGTTAACTGGATTGTCCAGGACATTAGAGAGACTGTTGCTCTTTCCTTCAGTGGCACACACTGACCTCTTTAAAGCCCCTGATAATTCTGCTTTCCTGTTCTCTACTTAGCACTTTCTCAGCCTGTGTCCAGAGAGTTGTCAGTAAACACGCTTCTCAATTAGCTGTTGAAGTCACGAGCTGGAAAATGTTAAAATCAGCTTGCACTGAGACTGAGACGGGACTGTAGTTAATTGGGTGAAATGGTGGAAACGATTCTATAGGTTCTAGAGGTACTATTATTAATTTGGTGCGTATGACTATGTAAAAAAAAGGCACAAATGTGTTGCAAGTTGTTTTAATATTTCAAGCTCTCCACCCTCTCTAAAAAAATAATCTAATCGCTTTTGCGGTATGTTTTGACACTGAACAGGCACGAGAAGTCATTAAGTCATGTTGTCAAAAAACGAAATAAAAATCAGCTAACCATAAAAGAAAAGGAAAGATGGAGATGGAAGCCAAAAGCAGTTTAATGGCACAGTTCAAAACCAAATAAGTAAAGTAAAGCACTGTTTTTATGGCAACTTTTTAATGGAGTTAAAATTTTATCTACATGCAAACTAAGAATGAAACATATAAGGAAAGGGAAACTAAAATGCAAGAAGATAATTTAAAGGAGAAAAATGCCTACAATAAAGACTGTAATATTGTGAAATATAATTATAATTTTCCATTTGATGAAATTTTAATTTATTGAATATCTGTGATGACAAAGCTCTTCAAATTCAAAAAAGTAAAATTTCAAACATGCTAATTTGGTGCTTAAGAAACATTTCTTTTTGTTAAAATGTTTTTTTTTGCAGCAATGTGAATGTTTTTATTGTCACTTTATGTTTTTCAGGGTAAATCAGGGTAATGCAGCTTATTACACATGTGCTTCCTCCACTGGGCCTTATCTATGTTTGCATTTTAAAGAACCCAGAGTAATATATAGTAAAGTTATAGTATAGTAAGAATTCCTGTTTATGGCCCTCTTCGGAATCAGAAAAGTTATATAATCACTTTATGGAAACTCAAACAATGTTTTTAAGTGTTTGTGCGGTGAGCATCGTGCTTTAGGTCAGATATGTGTTGGACGGCTGCCTTGCTGTTAAGGGGTGCACAGGGACTCCAGCCTTTCTGAAAAGGCGTTTCATAATTACCTGCTCACATGCAAGGCCCAAGTCATAAACGCTGGGATACAGGATCTCAGCCATGTAGAATTCCTTCCGATGGTTTGTTCTGAAACAGACACACTTCAGTTAGGATGAGGATTTAGTGAGATCTATAAAAACATCACGGTTTCTTCAAAAATATGAAGCAGCACAACTGTGCAAAATGTTTTTTTATTTCATCGTCATAATTAAAATATGTAATGGGTAAAACAATGGCATTAGTGCATATATGTAGGGGTGTGATTTTTAAATGTAAACAGTAAAAACTGCACATTTGCACATTTATGAGCACGTAACCCAACCCCTGCCCCTAAACCTACCATCTGTTCATATGTAAAATCCTTATTTATTTGAGGGATATTAATATTCCAAATCTTTTGAGGCAAAACGATTGATTTGTGAGAGGAATAGATGCGGTCGCTGTCTCTTCCATGTATTTCCTGTGCGCTGCGGCAGTCTGTCAGCGATTTCAAACAAATGCCATTAGAAGAATCCTTAAATCAACGTGGGTTGTGAAATGTCATGGCTCTTGTGTATCTCGTGACCGACTGCGTCATGCTACGGTAAGGGAGTATGTCTTCTGAATGAGATGACAGCGTGTGAACGCAGCAGGATCATTTTTAGTGATTAAAACCTTGTGTTTTACTCTCTTCTTCGTATAAAGACTTTGTATGGCTTCAGAAGACTTGGAACGTGACACGACTTGTTTTTAATGTATTTATACTGCTTGTTTATGATTAGTTTGTGCAATAAATACCTGTGACTGCATTTGCCAGTGTGTGTTTATATTGTTCAGAGGTTGGTAGGTTTAGGGTAGGGGTGGGGTTTGATGCTCCGATATAAGTAAAAATTACATTACATAAAGCAAAACAACTGAAAACAATGGAGGACCCTTCACGTCGAAAAGTGACTAAAAAGGGGTACCTTGAGCTTCAGAAAGCGACGCAAAAGGGTCTTGACCAAGAGTCAAAATGTGATGAGTTGGAGTGAGTCTGTGTTGGTTTAGCTTTCCCTTCCAAGGAATAATGAACACTGAATGACACTGAAGTATAGATTTAGTGAAAGAGTTGTGGCGCTGTTTTGTAGCAGGGTTCGGATGTGGGTGGTGTTGTTGAATGGCAGGCTGTTGGCTCTGTGCTGGACTGAGGGTTATTCTCAGCTGCAGGAAGCTCTAGTGGGCCACTCCCTGGGCGGGCGGCAGGACAACACTGACCGCAGTGGCCAGCCGAGGCTTAGAAGATGGACTATTCTTGGCTCCAGTTGTATTTCTGAGTTCAGGGTTCTTGTGGGTACAAACACAATTTGAACACAAAGAAACACAGTTTGTTTAAAAATGTGGTCGATGAATGAGTTGCTTCCAGGCATTGTGCTCCATATAATCCCAACTGACTGACCAATCCACACAAATGACCACTAATGGTTCATGTCCGACTGCTTCTCTCTCTCTCTGTGTATATGTTGAGTACTCCGTGCTTCTTATTCTAAACCAAATTCATTTATTTAAGAATACAATTATGCTTAATATTTTTGATTCAGTAAAAAAAAGTTAAAAATGCATGCATACATATAATGATTAGTAATGAAATAATTGACTCTTTAATTGACTCTCATATTGTTTAGTAAATTAAAATCACTTATGAATCATAATTAAAGGAGAATGATCAGTGTGTTAACAAATAAATTACTTAAATGTTAGCTTTTGTAGAAATGTTTAATGCATTTTTAAATAATATTATAGTATAGTATATATTTAGTGTATTTGATGTTTTCATGAATGAATGAATATAGTGCTTTACTGTGTATAGCCATACACCCAAAGCGCTTTACAATCATGTGAGGGGGTCTCTCCTCAACCCCCACGAGTGTGCAGCATCCACTTGGATGATGCGACGGCTGCCACAGGACAACGACGCCAGTGCACTCACCACACACCAGCTACAGGTGGAGAGGAGAGAGAGATACAGCCAATGCATGGGGATTATTGGGTGGCCATGATAGAAAAGGGCCAGTGGGAATTTGGCCAGGACAACAGGGTTACACTCCTACAATGAGTGTCATGGGATTTTTAATGACCACATACTGGGGCATTAGGACCCACACAGACCACAAGGCGAGCATTGGCCTCTTTAACACCTCTACCAACAGCAACCTAGGTTTCCCAGGAGGTCTCCCATCCAGGTACTGACCAGGCTCAACCTTGCTTGGCTTCAGTGGGCAACCAGGCTTGGGCTACAGGGTGATATGGCTGTGGCGATATTGTTGTTTAAAATCTTTAATATCTATGTTTAACTATTGGGATGCACTTAAACCACCTTTGTGCCCATTTAAAACATCTTTAGCAAATATTTGAATATCATTTCTGTTTAAATAAGATTTTGGCAGCTAATTGTTGAAAATGCAGTACAAATATTTGTTGCATATGAATAGTAAAAGAATTATTAATGGAATCATGTAAGCGCTGATCAGAAATTAGGAACAGAATCAATTACTATCCTTTGCTGATGGCTTAATTCTTTGTGGCGCACTCGTTTCCACTTGACTGTTTACAACAGAATCTCTTGTCAGTGGCAGGACTGGATGGAAAAATTAGTTTAGCTCTTTTCTTTTTTTACTCTTTGGTCAGAAGCTGGAGTTGTTTGCGGGCCTGTGGTGGAATCTGGCCTTAAACACGTTGTGTGTTGGGCAGCAGAACTGAGGGACGTTGCCCAGGAATTCAGTCGGAATCTCAAACCTCTGCATATCCCATCACAGTCACTCTCAGTGAAGCACCACTAACTGCATTGTTCTCTTGCTGTGAATAAATGCATGTGTCTGTGTGTGTGTTCACTCTTAGGTTATGAGGAGGTGGTCAGAATCCCCAAAGGATCTGTATTCATACACATTCAAGAGCTCAACGTCTCTCAGAATTACTTGGGTGAGACACAATTTTTCATGGTTTCACTCAAACATGAACCTCCCATGGGAAGCAGAACTAATACACTGCTGGAGTTGGTGGATTCTGTAAAAAAGCTTCCCAGCTAAATTGTAAGCAAAGATCTGAGATGGTTATAGATGCCTCATTGCTCAGCTAAGATGACTTGCAGCCTTTTTTTTATTTATTCAATTATTTATCCCAAATTATCTATTTCTGCGTTTTGCATTGTTTATACTTAGAACTTGTCAGGTTTTACAATGTACATTTTATAAACCCCCAGCTAATAGCTGAAGTTAATGTTTACAGTCACTATTCTGTATTTTAAATTTAACTTTTAAAAAAGATTAACCAAAGTTCTGTTAAGCATTATAAAAACAGTACTATAAAAAAGACAGATCGCAATGATCAGAACGTTGAAGCTCAGAGAGAATAAATGCCTTTAGAGCAGACTTGAAGGATGAACAATTATATTGTATGCTTTTGTATTTATTACTTATCTAGTACTATTTCTAGCATCACTTTTTCATTTCCTCTCAAAAGTAACTTTAGATTAGCTTTTTGAGGCCTGTTAATCATTACCTCATTCCATACCACAGTATTGAAGAGTAAAGGGGATCAGTACTTCATCAACGGCAAGCTGACCATCGACACGCCACGACGCTTTGATATCGCAGGAACCACTTTCCACTACCGCAGACCTGCCAATGAACCAGAGACCCTGGAAGCACTTGGACCCACCAACATGACCCTGATCGTCATGGTAACTCAGAGATGCTGGGTGGTCTGTTCAAGCAGAATATTTATGCATTGCTGTTGTTGGTTCAGATGCCTCAGAATTTAGACAGCTGCAGTGTATTTGCTGTGTGGGTCAAGTGTAATTTTCTGCGTAAATGTTATTCAAAGCTGAAGTGTGTAATCTTTTCAATATTCTTCAGAAATACTTTTCTCCTCTACCAGTTTAATGTGCTAGGAAGGCAATGAGTAAGCTGTTTGTAGGTTAATTGAAATCCAAAAAGCGGAAACAATGTGTTTTTTATTTATTTAGTTTTCTGAGCATCGCAATCAACTGACGGCGCAGCGGTGTTGTGAGTTTAGACTATGAGTTTGTCCTAGCAGTAGAAGATGGATAGTTATTGCAAAATCAGGTTGATTTCATTTGATTATTCAGTGTTTCTTTGAGTGTTTGAGGGCCGGATCAGTCATTCATTCCGCTGTTGTGTTGCAGGTGTTGGTCCGTGAAGAAAATCCTGGGATCCTTTACCGGTTTAACCCACCCGTCAACAGAGATCCCCTGAGCAGTTATGCCTGGCATTATACATCCTGGTCCCGCTGCTCTGCGCTGTGTGCTGGAGGTGACCATTTTCTGTCTGTTATAGTTTCAGTCTCTGTTTACTGACACACATAATGCAATCATTCACACATGAAAATGGCATCGCAAGGTTTTCCTCAAAGAAACGGCGTGGTATAAACATTCACAGCGACTAATAAATGTGTTAGAAAGTCAAGCTGTCCAACACAGTTTACACTAACAATGTAAATTTCCCATGTCTGACTGTTAGGATGTGTGTGAAGCATGTGAAAGCCTGGGAATAAAACAATTACATGGACTGTATATGTCAAGAACACCAGCTTTGATGTCACTTCCTATCCTCAAGCTCTTTCCCTATTATTTTTGCATTAATGCGTTGTGAGTTAATGGCCCGTATTTATCTTGCTGATAAGAAACTATTAGCTATGACTCAGAACTAATTGCTGTTGAAAACATAGACTCTACTCCAGAATTTAGTGAGCTATAGCCATAGTAGAATAGACAGTGCCATAATGCATTAAAATATACAAAATGATAGGTAAAATAAATGTTGATTGTAATGCAGAGAAGTGTTGTTTAAAAAAAAGTGATGAACATTATAATGTTACCATATCAGTTTTTATATAATGCTAGAGAAGTGTTTTTAATTTAATGCTATTGTTCCAAACTGGGTATCAGCCAATAATATAAATTTCGCTATGCATGCTCATTTGACCTATTTTTGAGTTTATATTAACTTTGACATCATGTAACACTCAAGAGTAAATTTTCAAAAAAATTATTTTTTTACTTTTGGATGCCCATTGATGGCTATTTTCACTTGTGGCATTTAAAACTATTTATTTTATACTTATATAATTATATATGTTTTTAATAGAAGTATGTAATTCTCACCAAGACTGCATTTATTTGCTCATAAATATATTAAGAGATTGTTCAATTATTAATTGAATAATTAATAATTATTTTTTTTTATATTTAAGCACATTATGTCAAGAAATACTAACTAAAAGGCTCCCACTCAGCCTATTTGTACTGTCTTTCCATCCACAATCATTAATTCAGTAACTATCATTAAATATTTAAGAATAATTTTTACATTTTATGTCTGTCTCCACTTTCTGGTCAACTCTGTTACCTCTGTTATAAAAAGTCAACAATCTTTAAAGCACTGCTAGAAAAACCATGTGACTTGCACCAAGTGCTCAACAAAACTGGCACAACAGATCACACCATAATTACTTCACAGGGTATTGTGTATTTACACAAAGACAAGAATGAAACACCGCTGACATCAAAGCATTATGTTTGTATGATTAGGGTTTATGGTAATCTGCTGTGATTTATATATCAAAGACTGTTCTCTGTGTCACAGGGGTTCAAGTCCAGCAGGTAGTGTGCAAGAAACAAGCCGATCTCTCTGTGGTGTACAATCACTTCTGCGACAAGAAGAACAAGCCAAAAGACAAGAAAAGACCCTGCAACTTGGAGCCCTGCCCACCAACGTGGGTGTTCTGAATGTGTTTGTGTGTGTGGCATTAACATCCATCCCGATCATATATGCTTAATGCTAAATACAGGTGCAAATGGGATGCATATGGAAGCACATGGTGATTTGATCACGCAAAAAACATTCAGAAATTGTAATATGTCCACATCAGATTTGTAGAAAATGCTATCCTGATGCTTTCCAGACATCATCGAAAGACCACTGATTAGCCAGTCAGTGCAATTTGTTATACTATCCAAATCACTATACCACACATTCACACACATTTTTGTTATATTCTTTTTAATTTCTCATTACTTACATTTTTTTATGCAAGTTTACATTTTACAGGTTTACTTTTTTTTAATTATTTATTTATTCCCCCAATTTTCACAAATTTTTTTTTGTACTATATGTGCATAAGTAATGTCTTTGGTATACCTGGTCAATGCCATGTGACATGCTATCAGTGCCTGAATCTTCTGGTATCTGTGTGTCTGTCAGGTGGTGGACAGGAGACTGGTCAGATTGCAGTCGGAGCTGTAACGGAGGACTGCGTACGCGGGAAGTGCTGTGTAAAAGAAAGATCTCGATTACGGAGGAGAAAGTCCTGGATGACGCAGCCTGCCTCCCTCCACGGCCTTCCATCACAGAGCCCTGCAACAACCACACCTGCCCTCCAGAATGGCATGCCCTGGACTGGTCTGAGGTAGAGGAGCATATGGGTCTAAGTTATATAAACACAGCCTATATGTTAAGACCGTGACTTAAGAACTGGTCCGACCAACTAGCAGTCAGCCAAGGGTTCAGTTAGACTCTTGCTTTAATATTTGGTGTAATTTGATATTGTCTCTTTAACTGTTGTCATGTATCTTTTGCAGTGTACTCCTAGCTGTGGTCCGGGTTACAGGTACAGAGTGATATTGTGTAGAAGCGGAGAGAACGGTGAAACGTTGGCAGAGTTAGAATGCCCGAAACAAAGCCGCCCGACCACCAGGGTGCGCTGCAACATACAGCGTTGTCCACCACCACAATGGGTTACTGGACCCTGGGGAGAGGTGAGATCTCATAGAACTGTGAGTCTGACACTTTGTGATTTCATCACACGCACTTACAGACAACATCTGACATAAGTGTTTAATGTGTAAGCAAAATTAGATTACACCTTCAATAGCTGTGAAGGGCAAGACATTCTCATGAGAATCTGCAAAAAGCCCATTTTTAAAACAGCAATATTGTGTTTAGTGCACAAGTAAATATATATTTTTAAAACCCTTATCTATTTTTTCTACTATTTTATTGATGAAATGAAAATAATTTAATGTGCTGAATTGTGATGTCCATGTAAAATACGGACAGGAAACAAAATAAAATGTTCAGAAATAAAGTCCAGTAATGTGAAGTTCCTTGATCATTTCTTATACATGCCCCTGTCCTGTTTGACATGTGTTTTTGTGTGTTCCAGTGCTCGGCTAGGTGCGGTATGGGTCAGGAGATTCGTTTAGTGCAGTGTCTGACACACACTGGCCAGCCCTCCAATGAGTGCCCAGACACACATCGTCCCGCCCCCATGCAGCAGTGCAAGAGCAAGTGTGACAACAGCGGCCCTACGGATAACCCTGAAGGTTAGAGGTCAAAGGGCAAGCAGACACACTTGCATCCAAATTTTATATTTGTCCTGTATTATAAATAATGCTTTTCAAATCATAACATGTTGAATAGCATGCTGAAACGTTTTTGAAAAATCCCTCACTTGCGCAATTTTTAAGACTTACTTACTTACTTACCTAACTTTAATTTGGCTACTAAATTTTTAAGTAACATTCATTACTTTTACTAGCCCAGGAAAAGCAGAAGACTAAGACTAGAGGGCATTACAAATCACTTGAACTTGTGTCAGTACGTCATAAATGGAACAAGGCCTCAGTTTATTCTCAGGGATTTGTTATGTCGCGTCACATCCAGTGTAGACAGCGTTGCTGATCATAATGGGTTCTAGGTGTTTTGTCACACTGCTTGCCTCTGGTATAGACATGGTGGAAGTCTTCAATCATTTTTAACTCTTCATTATTGCTTCAATGCAAAAGGAATACATCGGGGGCACCCTGACTGCATTACTCTATACTGTATGCATTTGAGTACTTATTTTTGGTCAACCCCAAAGTTAGCATGATACTGGACGAACTTGACTTTTCAACTGCAGCGCGAATGTCGAAACTGTGTTATATGCTTGAAAACACTGGAATATCTGAAAACAGTGTGTTTTTATTTTTTGTGACGTGACTGACTGCATTTTCTTCTGTGTCCTGCAGAGTGTAAAGATGTGAACACAGTGGCATACTGCCCCCTGGTGCTCAGGTTCAAATTTTGCAGCCGCACATACTTCAGACAGATGTGCTGCAAAACCTGCCAAGGACACTGACCTCCCTCCCTCTCTCACACACTCTCTATGTCTCTCTTTTGCCCTGATTTTCTTCACTCTCCACCCTCCCGTCTTCTTGCATGGCCAAAACCGCCCATGCTCAGCATTCCGCTGGAGGAGTGCTGTTAACCACTGGCAGACTGACATCATCGCGAGAGAAAGCATTGAAGAAATGAGAGCGAGAGAGAGACGTGAAAAGAAAGAGAGAGAGAAAGTCTGTGCTGCTCTCTTTCTCCCCCTTCGACCAGCTGCTTTGGCACTTCTGCTGTGAATACCGGTCTGCCCAAAAGACATCTGTCAGTGTTTCTTTTGCTCTTCCATGAGGTGCTTTTGTCCATCACTGCCATTCAGAGAAGTGTTTGCGTGAAATGTCACAGATGTATCTCAGTGAATAGTAGTCGTCTATTATTGTAATGTGATAAAAGAAGAGTTTTATAGACCAGTCGTCTTTAGTCTAAAAGGTGCGCTCAGTAATTTTTTTTTTGTGTAGCGCTGGTCGTTTTGGACTTATACTGACAAAATAAAACAACTCTTATTAGGTTGTAATGTTTATTTTGGAAAAACATTATCGAGTGCATCTTCAAAGGGATAATTCACCCAAAAATGAAAATTCTCACTCTTTTGTTGTTACTATCCTATATGATTTTCTTTACGTTCTAGCTTCCTGAGACCTCATATTTTAGTGAATTTTTCTGAGACTCTACATGCCACAATTTTAAGTGTTTTAAGTCTGGATGTCCTGTACAGAGTTTTATAGATACTAAATATTTGGGTGTTTTACCACGACCACTCCCTCTCCTTTGGTCCTAAATGTCTGATAGTAATTTAGTGACACACTTATGGAGATATGATCATATTTTGTAATTATCATTTAAATCTAATTTTTAAAATAGTCATAAATCAGCATCTTAGGAAAATGTTATCGGGTTATAGTCAAAATATTACTTTCTTTTACGAAACAGGACGTGGATTTTATACATGTTCTCATATGAGGACACAAGACTAAAAACATGTTTATTACGCATTTTGGGAGACACAGCAAATGAATAGGGAAAGATATTATGTTTCATTATTATATATTATATAGAAAATCTTGTCAATTAACACTCCCATTATTACACTTCTTTTTTCATTACATGTTGCCCCAAAAACACATTAATATGGAAATGAGATTTCCCAGAAAACCCATTTATGGTTATTTTACACATATTTAGCAGAAAGAAAAAATGCTAATGGAAAATCATTCTGTTATAACATAGTTGAGAATCATCTTTTTATAAAGTTTGGTGAAATAATGTACTAAAATGTATTGGTGATTTTAAAAAAGCAATTGTTTTTCCAAATGCTTGTTCATTCATGCACTTTTGTTTTTTTTTGTTTTTTTTATATTCTTGATATCCTTTACCAAGCATATAGCATAACTTAGGAATTCAATATCTTTTTAAAAATATTATTTACTTTTTTTTGCTCTAAACAATGTAATGACATGAAAAAAGAAGAAAAAAAAACATTTTACCGGGTCTCAGGAGGCTAGAACACAAATCTCAAATTAAAAATGTGTCAAATATAAATCTTTTATTTATATATATATATATATATATATCACTCAAAATTGTCTTTACAAAATAATAGTTTAGAACCACATGAGAGTGATTAATCTAGGTATTTTCATTTATGGGTGAATTACCCTTTAAGGGCCTTTTCACTTACAGCAATTTACAAAGCAACCGTTAACTATTTGTAATTAGATTTGTTGATTTAAAATGATATGACTCAAGGTGCGGCCATATTTACAACTGTCTTGAGGATTTTCACTGTGAAATCCAATCATTTCAATAGGAATTTCACTTAAGGGGGAAGTGTTCCCTACACAGATTTTGCAAAAAATGCAAGTTGCGAAATCACAATGTTGAGCTGCTTGTTTTAAACATAACTTGTATGTGAGCTGCACATTGTACATTGCTAAACTATGCAAAGCAGTGGACCTTTGCAAAGAAAAAACTGCCGCAAATTCACTAATGTGACCAAACAGTTCAGTTGCTGTCCGTGTGAACTGCCCTTAAGTGACAGTCCAGATCACTCAGATATCATAAGCTCTCATTCGGTGTGGTTGGTGCTGAGATACTGTATCTTTTAATCTGTCGGCCTTGGGGCTATTTGTAGGTGCTGTGCTGTTTTCTTGCCATCCGGTCCCATAATGCTTACACAATAATTAAACATAAGTTATTGTGCATCAGTCAAACCTGGAAGAACAATGAACAGTTTAGCAAACAGAGAAACAAGAGAAGTAAAAGTAGATAAAGAGGCCAATGGAAGCTGTTGTTGAACCATAAATTGGTTTTAATGCTATTTTCAGACACTTTTT
>JAUYWG010000258.1:1045379-1058126 GCA_034779775.1 Enteromius afrohamiltoni | reverse complement strand
CTTTGGTACAATTATTATGTGAAAGATGAAAATGCTGTTTTGCTTTTGATGGTAAGCTTTTATCTTTAAATTTTGCAGTGTGTTCCTACATTTGCGGTAACTGTAGATTCACTTTGGAACTGCAGTCACACCTGACTTTGTTTTAATGTTTTTTTTTCACATGCTACTTAGTAACATTCTGTACCGTCAAAGTGCTTGTGATGTAGTTTATGTCCTCCCAATTGTATGTAGACCAGTTTAAATGAATTTGATATGCTGAATAAAAAGATTCATTGTGTACAAATAATATCTGATGTATTGTTTCTTCTTTTATGAATATGTTCTCTTTTTTGTTGCAATGATTGGTGAAAGAGTACAGTTGTTAGACACGATAGTGTGTAAAAACCTCAGGCTTTTATAGAATAGGCAACTTTTATAGTCTTTTTGTGAAATGTGTGTTTACACCGTACAGCCATCTGCACTATTGATATATAATATATAAATAAACTTCCTGCTTAATGTCACTGAAGATTTAGTGCTAGTAGCAGCTGTTTGTATGTGCATATTACATTTACATTTATAGTAAAAGTATTTACAAATAAATATCATGTGCAATTTCTGCTGCGAGGAAGCAGAAGCATCTGGGCAGACATCTTTAGAGGATGACAAAGGTGAAACAAATTAGAAACAGACAGTGAGTGGACTATATATATATATATATTTTTTTTTTTTTAAATTACGTTTCTTGTATTTGTGTATTGTGACGGGCACTGATCAGCGTCGCCCTGGCAACACAGGACTCACACCTGGAACTCATTTGCCTGGGCCAATCATTCACGGCCGGGGCCGTATAAAAGAAGCACGTAAACACAGAAGTAACGAGCTACGACTCCGTTCGCTATACTGGATGACTTACCTTTTCTCTTTCTTCCAGAAGACATGCTGTGAACGAAGCAGCCCGGGCCGTTGAGGACCTTTCACCGGCACTTAAGGATAAAGAGGATAAAAGGGGATCACTGTCACAGTGAGCACCACTGCCACCATTTACACCGTATTCATCTACTTACCTTTCTTTGTAAATAAATCCACCCTCCGGGGTTACACATTACCACCGTCACTTAAGGAATGTTTTCTTTTCTCTTCCATCAAGCAGGCATGCGCTTCTCTCCCCCAAAGCCGCCAACATGCAGGACTATCTCCGGCAGTTAACAGAAATCAGCACATGCCAGCAGTAGTATTTTGAACATATGGCCGAGTGCCAGCGGAGTGCCTCCCGGTTCCCCGTGCCGCCGCCTATATAGAGACATATATTCGTGTGTTTGAGACTACCTGGGAAGCGGCACTCACTCCGTTATTGTCCGGAGAGGCGCAGCAAGCTTACTTTTCACTCCCCCAGTCGTTTATCCACGACTACGACCGCCTCAAGGAAGAAATCCTTTCCCGGCTGGGGCTATCATCAACAACCGCCGCCCAGTTGTTTCACGACTGGGAGTATAAACTTCGTCTCCCTGCTCGTGCCCAGGCTGCCAACCTCAAGAGACTGGCTGACCACTAGCTGCTTGATGACGGCGACACCGCCAGCCAGGTCGTGGAAAAGGTGGTCGTTGACAAAGTGCTGCGTGCTCTGCCTCGCTCCATCCGTCAAGTGGCCGGCATGAGGGGACCCCACTCTGTCAGCGACCTGGTGGAAGCGATTGAGTTGGCCGATGCAGCATTTCACGCCGGGGAGAGAGCGCCATTCTTTTCCCTGGAGGGTGGTCCAGGAGCGGCGCTCGCCGGAGGGCACCCGGCCCACAGTACAGAGGCCCGTGAGTCCTGGAGGTGAAGAGGTTCTACGCGGCCTGTCCTGTGTGCCAGCTCACCTCACCGAAGAAACCTCCCCCCAGCCCTCTCATCCCTCCACCCTTCATAGGGGTGCCCTTCGAGCGGAGACCCCACCAGGAGACTCGGAGCAGTACTCTCCCAGGAATATCAGGGAGAGGAGCATGTGACGGGCACCGATCAGCGTCGCCCTGGCAACACAGAACTCACACCTGGTTCATGGCCAGGGCCGTATAAAAGAAGCACGTCAACACGGAAGTAACGAGCTACGACTCCGTTCGCTATACGTCACCGAGCACCTTTCACCGGCAACTGGATAAGGATAAATAGGATAAAAGGGGATCACTGTCACAGCAAGCACCACCACCACCATTTACACCGTATTCATCTACTTACCTTTCTTTGTAAATAAATCCACCCTCCGGGGTTTTGTGTTCACCTCAAGCTGTTGTCTGTCGTGCCCACTAGTGCCAGGATCACAGTATACTATTTTAGAATTCATTATTGTCCAAATGCTATTTTCCTTTTATAAATGAAGGGGTGTGGAATATACTGTGTAATGATATACAATGTTATATTCTGTAATGTTCATGCGGGCTTTGGAACAAAATTAATAAAAAACAATGTTGAAAAAAAGAAACTGACAGTGAGACATTGGATGTCCTGGGCTGTGGAGCAGTAATAAGGGAATACGGATCCATGGTGAGGTCGGCAGGACAGGCAAGGCAGAGTGCTCAAACACTGTCTCCTTGGCCATTATGGTGCAGTCCATGAGTTCATGGAAGGCCTCCGTGTCTGTGACAGCACAGATCGTGAGTTCATGGACAGCTTCCGTGGCCATGAGTTTCTGACAAGCAGCTACCTCTAAAGGTTCTACGGCCGAAGCCGACACCTCTAGAGGCACTGGAGTAGACAGGTGAGACCTCTGGGGTAGACTTGTAGACAGAAGAGGCCTCTGGTGCGCAGTGTGCAGCCCACACACTCAAAATGGCAACCGCCATTACTGGGAGAGTGATGGAGAGCAAGGTGGCAAGACCTTTGTGGAGGCGGGACTAGAGAGTGCTGAAGTCACTATGATGCCTGCAGTTCTCACTGACCTCAGAGATGGGTCCCACATACTGGCAAATAATCTTGGCAGTCTGGGCCCTATCTGGGTCCTATAGCCACCCCAAAAAAAACCTTTCAGGAAATTAATGCGATAGACATGACCTGATGAGACTCAGTTGTAGTGGCCATCTTGGCCTGGAGATCAGCCGTGGCGGCCATCTTGTTGTAAGGATTAGGTGTGGCAACCATGTTGGCCAGGGAATCAGATGTGGCAGCCATCTTGGCTGAGGACTCAGGTGGGTTGGCCACCTTGGACGAGGACTCAGGCATGTTGGCTATCTTGAACAAGGACTCAGGCATGGTGGCCATCTTGGACGAGGACTCAGGCGTGTTGGCCATCTTGAACGAGGACTCAGGCATGGTGGCCATCTTGGACGAGGATTCAGGCGTGGCAGACATGATGCAATCAGGTGATGTTTTGGTATACATGATATGAGTAGATTTGGACTTGGACTTGCGTGGTGTGAGCAGGTCCTGGAGCAGCAGGCATGTCGAGAGCCGGCTTTGGTGTAGTGTGAGGAGGACCTGGAGTATCTGGCATTGAGGGCGTGTTGTGTACCTCCTCCATGACACAGTGAAAGTAGATCCACACAGCTGCAACGCAACGTCAAAATATTGTTCCAGAGTCCAGTGAGGGGCATGGCAGTGCATTAAATATGAACTATTTTTGTTTAAGCCAAAACTTAAAATGTCCTTGAGTGCAATGTCGTTAAAGTCCACAAGAAGACACAATCCACAAAAGTCCTCAACATACTCCTCTATAGCCCGGTCACCCTGACGCAGGCAGAGAAGACGGGAAACTGCTGGGTTCATTGTTGCGGTTGCGATTTCTATAATGAGCATCCCCTGAATGGCAAGTTGAATGTGAACCAAAGTGCAGTTTTTTTTCACAGTTTAAGTGAAAATCCAAAAAACCAAACAAACAACTTGACTTGAACCGACATGAACATAAATCGAAGACTCACCAACTGCAGTTACACCATAATACGTGACATTAGGACAATAGGAATCCGGGTACTTATAGAAGACACTGGGGATCACATGACTGAACAACCCAATGAGCACACGACACACTGACAAGGACAACCAATCAGAACATGACACGTTGACAAGGCAGGGAAACATGAGGGCAAGGGAAGGATTACACGGACAGGAAATGACAAAACCTCAAATTAAAAGACATGACAACATAACATAAAACAGACACCCAAACAAAACCCAACCCCTACGTTACAAAAAGGCACCAACTATAAACAATTAAAATTGTATCCAGGGGCCCAGGGCCCTACCGATCAGCTGGCATTGTGTACACCTAGAGGACCTAAAAGGCAACTTTGTTTGACATTTTTATCTGACTTAAGGCTTAAGGATCACTCATATCTTGTTTTTGTATTCAGAACTGAATGAAGAAGTTGAAACGTGAGTGAGGGTGTGTTCAGTTTTGTGGGATGAGTATCTCATTTCTGCTTCTCTTAAAGATTGTTGTCATCTAGTCAACAGGAGGGGCTGCATCCTGTCACACACCTCAGAGTAACGGCTGATCAGGAGCCTACGACACATTATTGATTTTTGTGTGATCATGAGACCAGGTCCTCTGCATTTGTGCGTGTGAGGCAATAGACCGTGCAACTTCTTCTTGTCTCACCTAAAGGTTGTGGGAGTTTGAGGAAGTGATATGTGCTCACTGCTTGTCACAGACTGCTTCCCTTCACTAATCTTTTGCTCTTGTGCTGTAGAGTCTGCCGGTCATGGCAGGGTGCTGAGAAACTTTTCGACTGTCACATTCAACAAAGAAAGAACCACATAAGAGGAGGAACTAACAGCACCGACATAATGGTAAAGTGCTTAGAATTATTAAACAATGATTAAATTTGGATTTTTATGACTTATTTTGTGTCACATCTAATCTGACTGTAAGCTTTATACCTATTTGCTGTTCCTAAAAGCCCCCTTGTTGTCATTTATGTGCTTGTAAGTAAGTGTATATAGGATTATAATTTCCTTATTATACACAACTATAGTTGCTAATATTGTAAAGTTTTCATATCTGTAAAATCAGAATGCTTAAAGTGTTCATGAAGGATATGTGATACTAAAAAGGAAGCTTAAAGAACAGCATCATATTAAAGACGCACGGTTTGTAGTGACCTCAAACAACTCCTTAAATGGAAGCTGATTAGCCTCTGTCATTAGTCATGGTTCAGCATCTTTGACTGTAAGTCCTCTCTATTTGTTAGCTGAGCGCGCTTGTTATCCATCAAAGCCTGATGCTGTCAAACCGGCGAAATGTTCACACGTTCATGATGTCAGGGCAAGGCAGCAAGGTAGCTTAGAGATTTTGAGGGTGGGGTGGTGCTTCTTAAGGAAGTGAGCTTTTGACTTTGTGTGGCGAGAGGTTTACAGAGAGGGTTTTTCATAACAGCACCCCAGAGGTAGGGGAAGTGGGGAAGTATGTCAGAGGGCCTTTGCGGTCTTTGTCGGTACTTCCTCACCCCTTCTACAGTGTTCTGAAGCTTGAGTCTTTCTCAACCTTTACTAAAAGATCCAGCAACAAACACAGATCAGATAATGTATGTGAACTTGACAGGAACCACCATATTTTAGAAACCCCCCCCTCAAAAAAGGAAATGATGTAATTGGTAATGTAACCTTGTTGGCTTCCATTATACGGATCAGCTATTTTAAAATGTTTAACTTCTGAATGAATCACAATGCTTTGCGTTAGCTATTTTTGGAATGTGCAAGATCAGTACACATTTTCCACTGTTACAATGGGTATTGCTATCTAGTACGAGTAGCAAGACGAACGTCACTGAGGTCATTCCAAAAATATTAAAAATGCTTTTGGCTTTGAAATTAAAAGTCAGTAGGCTCCAAAACAAGCTTAAACCCCACTTTAAGTGAATGGACAAACAGAAATCACAGAGACGGGAGGCTTATGACTGTCCCATTGACTGCCAAGTAATAAACACTGTCAAGGTCCAGAAAAGTATGATAGACATGGTTAAAAATAGTCCATCTGTCATCAGGAGTTCAACAGTAATATTATGAAGCCAAGAATACGGCTGACACAGAAGAGCATATGCTATTTGTGTGCAGCAATACTTTCCAAAATAGTTCTACTGTCATGCTACAATGCCGAAATGTATTGAAGAAAGTAATTATTTTTGTACAAGAAGTATTCTCGTCACTTCGTAATGTCACGGTTGAACCACTGATGGCAGATGGACTATTCTGGCCATGTCTTTCTGGACCTTGACAGTGTTATTTACTTTCCAGTCACAAGCCTCCTGGATTTCATCCAAAATATCTTAAATTATGTTGATGAACAAAGTTTTTTTGGGGTTTGGAATGACATGGGGGTAAGTGATTAATGACAAAATTTTGGGTTTTTTTCCCTTCAACCAAAGCATTTGATTAATAACAAGTGCACTAATGATGCTAATAAATGCAACATGGGATAAAAAGGCTACTTTAGGATACTTTTCACCTACTGTGTTATGATACTGTGACATAATACTCATTACACATGTTGCCCATTTTATAGTGGGAAAACAAAAAATATTTGTAATCACCCTCCATCTATGCTTTCTATCATATTGGACATTTACATTAGCTCAGACGTCAGAATCATTGTCTGACTCATTACTGTCTTGCTTGTCAAGTGATAAATTGTGTTACAATTTCCTCTTCCCTTATTTCCCTTATAGAGCATTTCAGTTATTTCAAAATCGTTCATTTCTGAATGATCACAACTTTCGTTAGCTAATTATGGAATGTGAGGATCAGATGCAGGTGTTTTCCTCTGGTCAAGCTTTTTCCACTTTTTTTGCTAGTTTTAGTAGCAAAGAGGAACATTAATAATGTACGATGAGCAAGGAATATGGCTTTATTCTTCATTTTGTAGAGAGGGTGGTACCTCCACATATTAAGTCATGCGTGTGCAGCACATTATGAATCTAAAAATCTCAGTACCTCTTTTAGCGACAGAGAGATGTATCTTCAGAAGATCCAGTGTCCATCAAACAACGTGCATTCTTGATCTTATGAGTCTACATCTCTGCTGTAGCTCATATATGTACATAGGTGACCACCCTCCATGTGTGACGCTTGAGCTGCGGTTCACATAGGAATTCAGACCACAAACCCAAAAAAGGGTTCACAGCTTCCTAGGTGCTCAACACATCAAAAGAAGAAGGATATACCTCAAATTTAAATGCATAAATGAATGTTGGAGATTCTGGCTTGCTCGATTTCACTTTTGTTGAATTGTGCATCTCTTGTGTACCGATTATATATTAATATAAGACAGCAGTGTTATTATGCTGAGTTATATGTGATTTTGAAGAAAGCCACAACCTTTAATTTTACTTAAGATGGAGTACATCAAAATGTAAAAACAAATGATACATAACTTCCTTACATCTGTCTGCTGACTGTTGCTTGGAAACTATCTATGGTTTCCTGTCATATTTAAAACAGACAACCACCTTAGTTCAATCACCTAGTTATTTAGACTGGACCAATTCCAAAGTATTATAATAATAGATTCTACATTACAACCCACCTACAACGAGAACTGATTAATTTCAGCTTACCCTTACCTATACCTCAGTATAGTCATACTCCCCATTTACATAGATGTGTACTAAGTATTTGTAATGTTGTGAGATTTGCATACTCCTTCCACTGTACTTGATGTTGGCTTGTGCAGGAGGAAATCCGCACACTGTACTTTAAAAGTCTAAAGGATTCAACTGGAACACTTGTCATGTAATTTTGAACATCTTAAACCATTTCAAAATCTGAAGATTAACACATTATCTTTTTTTTCGCACCAGCACACAATGTTGCAAAAAAAAACATGTTTTGAACTTTGTATTTGTGAAAATCATGTTTCCTTTTAAACAAGTACCCTACATTTAGGAGTACATAAATGTGCATCTCGGTTCAGCTTTTAGCTTCTCTCCTTCTCTTTCCGCAATCACCAGTGGTTAGAAATAGTGGTAAATACTTCAGTTTACAAGGAAGATTGAAAGAGGAACTGGATGCTGTACACCTATGTTTGGACCATGACCAAGTTTTCCAAAAGCAGAATCTTTCACCTGCTTCAATATTGGAGCAATATGTCACTTTTACAACCTTTGCTGATACATATTTAGAGGTTAATGGGTCACATGCCTATGTAATCAGAAAAGTTTCAGTTTTTTAAATAAACCATTCCTGTTGGGGTTTCAATAGTTTAATGCCTCTAAAGCACTTCTTTTAAATTGAGATAGATTGAAATGCTATGGCTAATCCTCTTCAAAAGTCAGCCTGGCTACTATTTTGTGTGGGACGGCCACTTTTAACAACTTAGTCAATTCATGATAAAACCTGGTCCATATATTTTGCTTATATATGTTATATATGTAAGTAAAATGGATTGTGGAAATTCATATACTGTATATATACATATATTAGTGCTGTCAAACGATTAATCACAATTAATCACATCCAACACAAAAGTAAAACATAAATATATGCATTTATTATTTATAAATACAAAGACACGCAGTATACATTTTGTACATTTTTATATGTAGCCATGTAAATATATACATTTATTTATAAATGTATAAACATAAAATATGTTTTTTAAATATATACATGCGTGTATTTATATATAACATAATAAATATAGACTATAAACATACATATGTAATGTAAACAAAACTTATTTTGGATGTGATTCATCGCAATTAATCGTTTGACAGCACTAATATATATCATAGAAAATATATACTTTGTGTGTAATTTATATATACATAAATAAAAAAGTACATGCGATTAATAATATAAATATTCATTTAGAATTTACTATTATAAGTCATTTGTTATATACGGACTGCAACAGCTATTCCTCACCATACATAAACTCAAGTCTTTGTCGTAAATTCCTACAAATGGATGATGACTATTCTCTCTTTCTTTCTATCATATCTCCTTCAGGGCAGCAAGTATCACTGGCAGAGCCAGAATGTCAAGCAGAGTGGTGTTGATGACATGGTGCTTCTCTCCAAGATCACAGAAGATGCCATTGTGGAAAATCTCAAAAAAAGATACATGGACGACTACATCTTTGTATCCTTGGAATTAAAAAGCAATTTAACGCACTCCTCTCAGCTGACACACTACTCTCAGTTAGAGTGTGTTGTTGCTGTTGCTGTTTTTAATACTTCAAAATTTTGTCTTCCTCTTTTGTTTTTGCGCATCTCAACAATTAGCACACACTCACTTCCTGATTTTACATGACGCTTAGCAGACACTCTTTTGTTGCTACAAAACAACACATAACTACTATTTTAACAAATTTGATGGTCTTTTTTTGATTATTTGAACTGAAGTATATGCATAGTATATTTTTATTAAAGGTAGAAAATTATAGAAACTCTTTTTTTATCATTTCGACGTGGTCTTAAATGAAAAGTATTTATGTAATGTCAAAAAAATGTGTTGTTTTATTCATTTTTAATTAGTTGTACTGAAAAACAGCATAGTATAGTTTTATTAAAGATGACAAAGTTTAGAATAATGCAATGAATCGTTTACTATAAGACCATGGACATGCATAAAGAATTGTGTTGAGCTGAACTCAACTGGATTGTTCATATATCCTTAACTGTGATGTATAGACATATATCGGGCCTGTGTTGATTTCTGTGAATCCTTTCAAACAGATGCCATACTTCACTGACCGTGAGATTGAGCTTTACCAAGGAGCTGTAGGTTAAATACAGCAATCACTTACTGTCATTACAGTAAGCATTAGAAATTGCCATAATTATTTGATATCTCTTTTTTTCTTCAGGCACAATATGAGAACCCACCACACATATACGCTCTGACAGACAACATGTACAGGAACATGATGATTGATAGCGAAAATCAATGTGTCATTATAAGGTTTGTGGTGCTCGCATGATACATGCTGCCTGTTTCAACACGGATTTGATGTTCTTCCTGTGACTTGCCACATTAAAACCAAAGTCCATTTTCACATGCAGGCCACACCTCCTATTCAAACCACTGGAGAAACAAATATCAGGAAATTCTCGCTTCTGGTTTAACAAAGAAATCCAAAAGTGGTTTAAAAAAGTTTTTTGTATATATTTCCAGTTGTGAGAAAGCAGTCTGTGACCTTTCACTGTCTAACAGCTCAAGACGAAAGGTGTGACGAACGGGCACGTTTCCGTATCGGAGTCATTCACTGATATCATTTTTTAAACTTTCTTCTGTCCCATTGTCACTGTTGCCAGTTTTCTTCCCTCGTTTTTCACACCCACAAAACACTTAGCAGCAATGGTCACCATTCTTAGTACTGTTTCCTTCCTGATTTAGAGAGGAGCTTGCAAATGTTGTTTCTTAATAGCTTTCTGAAACCAAATGCTGCTTGCTGCCCAGCTGGTGTAGTTAATCTAACCGATCATCGTTAGGTACCTTCCAAAGGGCCATACCATCACATCTTATGTACTAGAACAAATTAGGCAAGATGAACATGCAAAATTTATATTTATATTTATTTAAAAAAAAAAATTCTACCAACCACCATGCTGTACTATACAACTAGGAAACACTATGTATCTGGTTGACCAAATAGGGCCATTTAGTGTTGCAAGACGTGTCCTGATCCTACTTCCATTTTTTTGGGTCTCGGCCAATGAGGGTGAGAATAGCCATATGTAGGCATATAAATTAATTCAGCCACAAGTGCTATGATTTTTTTAAACAAAGAATTAAAAAGGTTTAAAAGCCGCTGCTCGCAGCTTCCTGTGACAGCGCCGCTGCCTTTTAAAAGCATATTTGTGTGCGAGAATGTGAACTCAAACAGCACTGATGTACACTTTCGTGTTGAGTCAGAGAGACTTAATATAATCAGGGAGTTGTGTTCTTCTCTTATGTTTGTGTTCAGTGGGGAAAGTGGAGCAGGAAAAACCGTTGCTGCTAAATACATTATGGGCTACATCTCTAAAGTATCAGGAGGAGGAGCTAAAGTACAGGTACCACTGTGTTTGAAATATTTTTACGGTTTTAGAAGCAAGTGTCAGTTCTGAGACTTATGCTGTGTTGTTGTCGTTGTTCAGCATGTGAAGGAAATTATCCTGCAGTCAAACCCTCTGCTGGAAGCCTTCGGCAATGCGAAGACAGTCCGCAACAACAATTCAAGTCGATTTGTGCGTTTCACACTCATATATATGCAGCTCAGTTTTATGAATTTACAACACACAGACCTGTGTTCCATTACTGTGAGTAATGCTAGCTCGATTGACAGGGCAAATACTTTGAGATCCAGTTTAGTCGAGGAGGAGAGCCAGACGGAGGGAAGATCTCCAACTTCCTGTTGGAAAAATCAAGAGTCGTGAGCCAGAATGAAAATGAAAGGAACTTTCACATCTTCTACCAGGTAGAAATGTAAAATGTAAATGTAAAATGATTTAAATAATCATATAATATAATTATTATGTATATATATTAAGTATATAATTAAAACGTTTTCCCCAGAGCTGCATCTGAAAAAATGAATAGAATCAAAAAACAAATTTATATTGATTACATTAAATCAGAGTGAATAGCTATTGAATGAACCACTTCTCTCTCTCTTAAAGCTAATAGATGGTTGCACACCCCGGCAGAAGGAAGAATTGGGAATTATGACCCCAGACTATTACTACTATCTGAACCAGTCTGGAACATACAAGGTGGATGGAACTAATGACAGCAAAGACTTCCAAGAAACCATGGTACATATTTTCATTAATATTATCGTGCCAGATTAAGTTCAGTTTTCGCTACTAAGACCTTTGTTCAACCCTGATTTTTGATGTCTTCAGGAAGCCATGCAGGTGATTGGTATACCGGAGATGTTTCAGAAGCAGGCGCTGCAGATTGTAGCTGGCATCTTACATCTGGGCGCTATCAGTTTCATTGAGGCGGGAAACTATGCGCAGGTGGAGAGCACGGACTGTAAGTGATTTGTAGATGGAGTTTGCCCATTTGCTGTCCTGTGTAATAACAGTGACTGATTATTTTTATCTTTGGAAATGTTCTTTTATACTTTGCATTGACATCTTTTACTCTGCTTTCAACCCAGTACTGGCGTTCCCTGCATACCTGCTGGGCATCGACCAAGACCGTCTACAGGAGAAGCTCACCAGCAGGAAAATGGACTCCAAATGGGGTGGTAAATCTGAAACTATCGATGTGACTCTGAACAGAGAACAAGCAAACTACACACGTGACGCTCTCTCTAAAGCACTCTACGCTCGACTGTTTGACTACCTGGTTGAGGTTAGTGAACAGTGTATGAACACCCAATAACCATTGGTTAAAGGAAAAAGGTCATTCTTTTTTAATCTTTGTCTGTCTGAGCAGGCAATTAATAAAGCCATGCAGAAACCCATTGAGGAGCTCAGTGTTGGTGTTTTGGATATTTATGGATTTGAAATCTTCCAGGTGAATGTCATCTCCTTTATATCTTATCCTTTGATTGTTATTGCATATTATAAAGAGGAATTTTAACCTTCTAATTATTATTCAGCCAATTAGGTTAATATACACTGCCATTCAAAAGTCTTGGGGGCAGTAAGAGTTTTGTAATATTACAAAAGTAGTACTTAAATTCAGCAAAGATTCATCAAGTGAAGGTAAAGATACTACAAACTATTTATACTGCAAATACATGCCGTTCTTTCAACTCATCTAGGAATCCTGATAAATAAATATAATGCAACATATATATATATATATATATATATATATATATATATATATATATTATATAAAAACTATATATAATCTCAA
>JAUYWG010000258.1:1020875-1045360 GCA_034779775.1 Enteromius afrohamiltoni | reverse complement strand
TTTACTGTATTTTTGAACAAATAGAGGTAGCCTTGGTGAAGCTAAGAAACTTATTTCAGTAACATTGAAAAATCTTAACAACCCCAAACATTAATTTTGAGTAATTTCAAAATTTGAATGTTTGTAAGTAACATTTTGTGAACAACTAAAGTCGATTTAAGTTCAATTCTATTATTAATAACAATTATCTTTTTTTTCTCTCTAGAGGAATGGTTTTGAGCAATTCTGTATCAACTTTGTGAATGAAAAGCTGCAGCAGATCTTTATTGAGCTGACACTGAAAGCAGAACAGGTATACGCAAATCTTTCAATATGCTTTTCCCCAGTATGTCTTGAAGTGTGTAAAGTCTCAGTCGAACACTTATTGTTCTTTACATCTCACAGGAAGAGTATGTACAGGAGGGCATCAAATGGACACCCATAGAATACTTTAACAACAAAGTTGTGTGTGACTTAATAGAAAATAAACTGGTAAGCATATAGAGACACTATGGTACATGAATGAATAGAACAATTAATAATTAATAACAATTTGTCAACTGTTCCCGCTCAATCCCAGAATCCTCCCGGGATCATGAGCGTGCTGGATGATGTGTGTGCTACCATGCACGCCAAAGGAGATGGTGCTGATATGACTCTTCTTCAGAAGCTACAGGCTGCGGTGGGGACACACGAGCACTTCAACAACTGGAACTCTGGTTTTGTCATTCACCACTACGCCGGCAAGGTATGTTGTGACTTTTGACCCACCTCAAACCTTTCAACAGTAGTGTATATGCTGTAGCCCTCCTAAATTACATCTCTGACTCAGGTGTCGTATGATATCAGCGGTTTCTGTGAGCGAAACAGAGATGTGCTTTTCCCTGACCTCATAGAACTTATGCAAAGCAGTCAATTGTAAGTGCTTATTCTCTCTCGTCATTAAAAAAATGATATTCAGAAGTTTTTTTAGGTTTGGTACAGGTTATAGAGAACATAATATAACAGAAAGCCAGGAACAACAGAACAAAGACAGATGAGTGTAATCAATTTTCCCTGAAATACTGGTTTTCTACTCCTGGAAAGCACTAGCAAATTGGCATAAACCCTTTTTCCATAACCTCAATCAACCTGTTCCAAACATCCAAAAATATTTATCTCTCTGGCATTGCAGCGACTTCATTCGGAGCCTCTTCCCAGAAAACCTCAACACGGAAAAGAAAGGTAGACCAACCACTGCTAGCTCGAAGATCAAAGTAAGACCGATGTCCTTAATAAACTCTTACTCTTCTGAGGATCAGTCACGTTTCCTTTATCTGGAGTCACTCATTGACTGTCTGGTCCACAGAGACAAGCCAACGAGTTGGTTAGCACACTGATGAAGTGCACACCGCACTACATCCGCTGCATCAAACCCAACGAGACCAAGAGGCCCAAAGACTGGGAGGAGAGCAGGTGAGTCATGCTCATTCAATCAGGACTCCAGATATTTTGCAAAGATGGTGTAAATGAACTACAATGTGCTGTTCATAAATTTCACATTTATGTTGCCAGAGTGAAACATCAGGTGGAATATCTGGGCTTGAGGGAAAATATTAGGGTACGACGTGCTGGCTTTGCTTATCGCAGAATTTTCCAGAAGTTTTTACAGAGGTAAGTGCAAGCCTGCAAAAATATGCTGGTCATAAAATATCTTTAGAAAATGTGATATTGTGGCAGCATTGCAGTCCAAGCATTGAATTAGCTCTAGGGTTTTAAGCTCAGACGAGGGAGCTCAAATAAATTAGTCTCTGGTGTTAATCTCAGCGGAAATATGGCTGTTGTGTTAATCTTGATCCCTCAGGAGTGCTCATATTAGGGCTGATTTCCCATGTGTGTTAATTTCAACGCTAACTGAAACGCACTTGTGTTTTGCAAGGTACGCCATTCTAACAGCAGAAACGTGGCCACATTGGCGAGGCGCAGAACAGCAGGGCGTTTTGCACCTTTTGCGTTCTGTTAACATGGAAACGGATCAGTACCAAATGGGCCGCGGCAAAGTCTTCGTCAAGAATCCAGAGTCGGTGAGTCTCAGAAATCTAACCTAATCTAAACCTAGGACTCCTAAAAGAAGGCCATTAATAATCTGTTGGTCAAACCCTGACTTTCCCTTAAGTAACTTTTCTTTTAAATGCAGCTATTTTTGCTGGAGGAGATGCGAGAGAGGAAGTTTGACACATTCGCCAGAACTATCCAGAAGGCATGGAGGAAATATATTGCCAGGAGAAAATATGAACAGATGCGAGAGGAGGGTGAGTGCACATTTACAAGAGTACAAAACCTGGAGAGGATGCAAGGTAGCATCCTAACAGTCATAGAACTTAATAAGTGACTCATAAAACAGTGTTTCTATTCATTTTGAAAGACATTGCTGTTAGCATTTCGGCTAAGGTAATGGCAATATCCTCTTATACACTGTAAATATTGGGTACAATAATCTAGTTTAAATTACACCCATCTATTTTAGGTGATAAGTTTAGATGATTTAGTTTTAAATTTAGTATTTAATTAATACTTCTAGGGGCAGTTTCCCAAACAGTGTTTAAGACTAGTCCTAGATATCTTAAAATACATCATTGCCATTGTTTGGTCTTAAAATGCTCACAGATAATGTATTTTTGTAAGACATGTTTCTAAAAATTATTAAATGTCCTAAATTAGCAAAGGCCTAGTCCTGGCTTAATCTAATTCCTATCTGGGAAACCGGCCCCTAGTGTTTACATCGCATATTGTATAGCCTGTAAGAGAAAACTTGGAGGTACTTATTCTGTCTCTTTGTGTCATTTACAGCCTCTGATATACTGTATAACTTTAAAGAACGACGTAGAAATAGTATAAACAGGAACTTTGTTGGTGATTACCTTGGCATGGAAGAGAGACCTGAACTCCGGCAGTTCATGGTCAAGAGGGAGCGAGTAGACTTTGCAGACTCGGTCAACAAGTTTGACCGTAGGTTCAAGGTGAGAAACTAATAAGGAAAAATGATGTGTACATTTAAAAGTTTGGGGTTGGTGGACTTTTTAATGTTTCTGAAAGAATTCTCCAATTTGGTGCTCAGAAAACATTTCTGATTACTATTAGTGTAGAAAAAAATAGAAAAAGTGATTCATTTTTTAGTACCCCTGTGTAAAATTTTAAAGAATAGCAATTATTTTAAATTGCATGGATATGCTATAATTATTTCCCACTGTTTTATTTAGTCTATAAAGAGGGATCTAATACTGACACCAAAATCCATCTACCTAATCGGACGAGAAAAAATAAAGAAAGGACCAGAGAAAGGCCAGATAAAGGAAGTTCTGAAAAGAAAGCTGGAAATTGGAAGTGTCCGTTCAGTTTCTTTAAGGTGAGCTGCTGCCTCATGCACTCATTTTGCAGGTATAAAGTGTATGCTGGAGACATATGACTCAATATCTTTATTTGTTTGAGAAACAGATGCACCAACATGGTGCATCCTTAGTCTAAGATATAATGGCTTTTTGTAGCAATTACTCTGTGGTTATTTAACAAAGAATGGCTATAATGATTTAAGAATTATTTATAAACAATAAAGATGAAAAGATGAATATATTAGTGTTGTCAATCGATTAAAAAAACAACAACAACTAATTAATTGCATATCCAACTAACAGTTATATTTTTAAATATACTTTTATATTGCAATAATTTCACATCCAATATTTTAATTAATGTACAAAGACAGTACATTTTTTAATATTTGTACAATGGCATCTTTTTTGTGACTGAAGGCCCGCATCACACTGATGTCTCTGGAAAATAACTTTTTATTATTATTTTATAGTTTAAGTGTACTTACAATCATCACATAAAACAATAGCAATACTGATTTCTCTATACACCCTAAATATTTATCTGTCATTGACTTGCCATTCAACATTACAGTATAATTTAGAGCGATCAATTTTAACATTTAGACTTAAAAAAAGAACTTCAAATTTAAGTGAACTTAAAACAATTTTCCATATAAACCTGTTATAATAAATGTAATATTTACTTGTGCAAAAATCATTTCTTTCCCCCTTTTTGTCTTTGTCCTTTGATTAATAGACATCACAGCAGCTGGTTATTAGGTTATTTTGGGTGTTATTATTTGTTTAAGAGCTGCTGCTGAATGTGTTGTGGTTCTGACACTAATCTTATATCACTTTACATGTCTATTAATGATAGACAAGATACTGACATGTAGGGCGTTAGGTGAGATAGCCCTGGACTGCTCCTGCACAGTTCTTAAAACCACGTTCTTAAATGTGACTTATATAAAATATATTACATGCTTGCACAGTTTTAAGGCTGTTTTAATCATCTTTTTGCAAGCTTCATGACTTAACTCACTACGACATTGCATGCACATAGTTTATTTTGTCCTTTAAAATCAAGTATCTTTGTGCATGCAACTAAAGAGCAGAGCTGCAAGCACAGTGCAGTGTCTGAAACATATTCCATTAGACGTGGTCGTAAAAACATTGAATGCACTTCTCCTCAAAAGGAAAAGTGACAGAAGAAGCTGTGGCCAATCCAAGCCCCACCCCTGCTTTAATTGCTTTAAATATTTTTAATGCATTCTGAAAAAATGTATTGCATGCGTTCACGCGCTAATTTTGACACCACTAGTAAACATTTAAAAAATCTCAGTTGTACATTCTAAAAGCCATTGCAAATTTAGCAACAATCAGTTGGATGTACGCTGGATGTTGTCCTGCTTTTAAAATCATTGTCTGTTATTTATGCTCTCTGGGCCCTAAGTAAATGTGATAAAGCTGTTCACTCATACTGTGTCTGTTTTTTTACAAGATAATGCTTACATGCAGATTTATAAATGTGACACAAACAAGCTCCCCGACCACCACTGCTGCTAGACGAGCTCATGCGGAAGTTCTGCAGGGTCAAACTATTTGCAAAGTGCAAAAAGGAAATTAACAAACAGGAAATGAGTTAATATTTATGGTAGCTCAGTTCTTGTTTTCTACCTTATATGTCAAGTCTGAGAGAGAATGAAAGTAGTTTTGAACTAGAGGGAGAGAGATGGTGACTGTCAACTCCTTATGATGCTGATTAATGATGATATATCAAAGATGCATGAAGATAATGTGAAAATCAATTACACATTAGTCAATAATACAATTTGCAGTGCTTTGATATTTCATCAGTCATGCTCTCTTTCATCTCCTCTCTTCTCCTCTTCTGTCCTTAATTGGTCATAATTCTTCTTCTTCAGTGTGTAAGTCTGAACTGTGCGCACAACTGATGAGGAAATGTAATTTGTTAGATTTAATTTATATATAAATAAAAAATTATATTCATAATCACATATCTCTTCATATATTTTATACTTGGTATCTACTGATGAATAAGAGTTCAAAGGAACACAATTCTGTTTTGGTATCAGAGACGGCTTACAGATGAGGTTATATGGGATATTTTAAATGATTTTTTTTTAAATCTCTTATAATATATTGATTTCCTTTCAGCACAAGGCAAGATGACTTCTTCATCCTTCACGAGAATGAGTATGACAGTCTTCTGGAGTCCACATTTAAGACGGAGTTCCTCAGTCTGCTCTGCAAGCGTTACGAGGAGCAGACTCGAAACAAACTCTCTCTGTCCTTCAACGACAGGTGCTGATAACTCTCTATCTCTTATTCACGGCAATAGACTCATTCCAGATCAGAATATTAAAGAATTCTATTGATTTGTTCAGGCTGGAGTTCCGAGTGAAGAAGGAGGGCTGGGGAGGAGGTGGCACGCGTATGGTGCTTGCCCAGAGGGGACAGACTGATCTAGCCGTTATCAAACCTGGAGGAAAGACTCTTTCTATTTCAATAGGAGATGGACTACCAAAGACATCCAGTATGTGAGATGAACGAAGAGTCAGCAGCGATGGAAAAACTGTTCATTGAGTTTCACTGCATGTACTTTTTGTTTTTCTCCAGAGCCAACCAGGAAAGGCATGCCACAGAGTCACGGAGGAAGAAACCAGCCACAACACAGAGGTAGAATAAGTCAACTGAAACTGCTGTGTTGAACATTTTTATTCGCTCTGTATTTAATGGAATATGATATGATATCATTTTTAACAGGGGGCCATCAGAACGGGGCAGCACAGTTTGCCCGGGGTGGTGCTCAGCAGTACCATCAGCCGCAGCAGCAGAGGGAAGCAACATACTCCACTCCGATGAGGAACCCTCCACCCAGTAGTGCTCTTCCTAAACTGGGATCGCAGAAGAATCAAAGAGGCTTCAGGCCGGCCCAGAATCAGCCCACAAACCTCGACTTCCTCAATGTGCCTGATCAGGGCATGTCAGGGTAAGAGAACAGACACAGATAGAAAACATCTCAAATCCAATTTCTGTAAATTCTAAACCGCCTAACATTTTCTAGGATGCAGCGGAAAAGGAGCATCACCCAACGGCCTCCACCAGCCCCCACTAGCCGTCCAAAACCTCAGCCCAGACCGCAGGGCCCTCGCTGCAGAGCGCTTTACCAGTATTTTGGCCAAGATGTGGATGAAATTAGCTTTGATGTCAATGACATCATAGACCTTATCAATGAAGGTGAGACTTGGAAATAAGTTGTGAATTCGATTTAATTGGATGTTGAATTGTTTCTAATGTTCCTCTGGATTGCCTGTAGATCCATCAGGGTGGTGGCGAGGGCGGATTCATGGGAAGGAGGGTCTCTTTCCTGGGAACTATGTTGAGAAGATCTGACCTGATGAACCTGCACCATGACTTTTGACCTTTAACCTCAACTAGATCATGCAGTCTCTTAGACTCAAACCAGACTTGTCAGCATTTTGTAACATTTTTCCAGAATTTTATGACATTTTTGTACTTTTTTTTTTTTTTAAACAAATTTGTTGGTAGTTTTCAGGCTAAGAGAGCACTGTTTACAAAGACTCTGCACTGTCCACAAATGACCACTTGACTGTGCTGTTGTGCAGTTTGAAAATTTTTTTCAAAGGGAAAAGCAAAAATCACAGCTTTTTCTTTACTTCAAGTCTAATTTCCTGAAACCTATATTTAAGAAAGAAACCTTTTCTATGCATCAGTTTTTTATGCTTTTTATCTTTAAGTAAAGTCCTTAATCATAAAAAGTGTACATTGATATCTGATACTATCAGTATTAAAGAGAGCTTTGTTTAAAATTTTCAGTTCTGTTCTATATTAAATTTAAATAATATCCTGAGAAGAATCTATCTATCTATCTATCTTTCTATCCATCTATCATTTGCCTGATGTGACAATTGTTTAAAATACTTTTTCTTTCTCATTAATATACACTCCGTAACTCAATGACAAAGTGAAAACAGAATCTAAAAAATGTCTATAAACTTACGAAAAAAACTAAACGAACAACAACACTGAAATTACATTTACATTAACTCAGTACTTAGTTGAAGCACCTTTGGCAGCAATTATAGCCTCGCAACAAGCTTGGTTTGCACACCTGGATTGGGGGATTTTCTGCCACTCTTCTTTACAAACCCTGTCAAGCTTGGTCAGGTTGCATGGGGAACATCAATGGGCAGCCATTATTAGGTCTCTCCAGAAATGTTTGATAGGGTTAGAGTCAGGGCTCTGGGTGAGCCACTCTAGGACATTCACAGAGTTGTACCTATGACACTCATTTGTTGCCTTGGCTGTGGGCTTGGGGTCATTGTCCTGTAAGAAGGTGAACCTTCAGCCCAGTCCGAGGACCTGAGTGCTATGGAGCAGGTTTTCATTGAGGATATCTCTGTACTTTGCTCCATTCAGCTTTCCCTGACCAATCTGTGGCTGAACAGATCGCATGAGGCTTTACTTTTGGGATTTTACTGTGCACATGCACCAGCACAGCTGGTTTCCTACAAACCTGAGGTTCATCAGGCCTAATGTATGTCTTTCTGTAGGTTTTTTTCTGTAGGTCTATCTCCATATATGATCGTGTTACCAGTTGCTCAGTTTGGCAGCCAGCCCTTAGGAGAGTCCTGGTTGTGCCAAATTTTTTCCATTTAAGAATTATGGAAGCCACTGTGTTCTTGGGAACCTTCAGTGCAGCAGAATTTTTTGCGTAGCCTTCCCCAGATCCGCACCTTGATACAATCCTGTCTCTGAACTCTGCAGGCACTACCTTTTAGCTCATGGCTTGGTTTTCGTTCTGATATGCTGCAAGGCCTTTTATAGAGAGGTGTGTGCTTTTCCAAATCATGTTCAATTTAATTTACCACAGGTGGACTCCAGGTGTAGAATCGTCTCAGCAATAATCAAGAGAAATGGGAGGCACTTGAACTAAATTTCCAGTCTTGTTTCAAATGGAAGTGTGTAGTTATTACCTCTTGACGCAGTGAGCCAAGCCTAAATTACTTTACAATGTAGATGTGTTTTTCCCTGTTATCTTTCCCCTTGTCTAATTGCTATGGTACACACATTTGATGTGATATTTGATTCGGATTTGCAGTTGAATAGAGGTTAGCCCCTTTCTCAGAAGGTGAATGACAGAAAAACGTGTTCTTCACAGGTGGGTGGGAGGACTGGTTAAGCAGGTGAGTTCAGACTGAACGTTTTCTCATTGACAGGTGCACAGAGCTGCTACAACAAGAAGCATTATAAGAGTCGGTCCTCATTTTCCATGCAAAACATGCTAAACATTGCAGCAAATCTATATGTTCCTCTGGCTTAAAAATAGATATTTGTTAGGACATTTGTGCAGGACCACATAACTAGGTAACCGGAAACTAAAATACCTGTTACTGCTTTAAAATCATTAATATTGAATCTCCTTGAACAGCTTCATTTTGCACAAGTCATGTTTTTTTTAACATCTGATGACAGTAGAGAAAATTACCTTGTTTTTAAATCTTTTTTTAAAATCTTGGTGTCTGTTTGATTTCATTTCATTAAGTTATATTGATTTGTATAGTGGTTTTTAACAGTACATAATCTATTGTTCCAAATCAGCCCATAGAAAATAAAGCCTCACAAACCTTCAGTGAACAAGCCAAAGGTGACAGTCGCATAGAAAACCTAAATGAGGGAGAAACCTTGGGGAAAACTATAGGCCCAACAGAAGGAGGTACACTGCCTGATAAGTATTATATTTACATATTTACAAAACTATAGTCATATTTATTACCACACAGTTGCCAATTGACTAAATGGAATCCAACCTCATAGGATTAAAATTGTACTAATATAATGCCATTTAATGGGGTGTAAAAAATAAATGACATAAAAAATGAAAGGAAAAATACTGACAGTGAAAGAAATAGTCTAAATTTGTAATAAATTGTATTTTCTTTTAAAAAGTAACAGTAGTAGACATGTAAACAGGTTAAGCAGGTGAGTTCAGACTGAAAGTTTTCTCACTGACAGGTGCACAGAGACGCTACAACAAGAAGCATTACGTTTAAGGCCACCTTTTTCATTTTAACTAAGTGTAGGTGAAGGCATTAAATGCAGAAACTGTATGTATTTCGCGGTTAATGAGTTGAACGGGAGTGAAATAGTCGTCAGGTGATGGGCAAGTAAACTTGACCTCAGCTCGTTGAACTTGTGCTGCAGCTCGAGCTGGAGGCGGGCGCGTGTAACAACGTTTCAGTTGTACCCGCATAATGAGCTGACAGCTTCACTATACACTGACACAATGAGGAATGCTACAGTCCGCTCGGTTTCACCTGAACTCTCCAGGTGATGTCACAACGCGAGACCCGAGTAACAGGATCGGGGACATTTCTCCCCTACTTAAACCTGACACATGGAGCGCGCCGCTGTGGATGCGTTTCGGAGAGGTAAGAGATCTTTTATCTGAACGTCTGATCTTTAGGTTTTTATCGATTTGAGAGAGCTCATATAAGATAAGCATGGTAGTCATAATCGTTTCGGTTATTGTAGTGTTTGTTTGCTTTCTCTGTGTGTCTGTGCTGTACTACCCTACCAATTAATTCATTATCCAGAGGATTGACTTTTCCCGGGTGAATGATCCGTGCTCTGCGGGGTAATGGTATACTTACAAGACCACATCCCGTGGTTAAATATCTTGTTGGTTTTAAGATATTTTTTAGGTAGCCAGGCATTGATTTAAAAAGACAAACATGTGGTTATACACTGTAAGCAGCAGCATTCAAATCAACAGAGATAAATGGAAAATGACTGACATTGACTAACCGAGATCAGAAAAGGTCACCTGGTGTTTAATATGGCAACAATAACTGCGGGTTGTTGGGTCACCGGAAGTAATTTTATCACACTTTACATGTAAAACCTGCTTAGACAAGAGAAACCTGTCAGTCTTGGTTTAATAATTTACAATACAACGGATTTTGAATTATCCCACTGTTCCTTTATACAAGTTTACCAAATAAGCCAGGTTTATTTCAGTAAGTATGACTTATAGCCAGTTAATTTGGTTTGAAATAAGTCAGACTATCTGCCAAAAGCCTGGCTTATTTGGTAAACTTGTTTTATGGAACAGGCCCCTGGGACTTATTATTATAAAACAAGTTTCCAAATAAGCCAGGGGGGTATTCCAGAAAGCAGGTTATGTGACATACCCGGGTAAGTTTAAGGGTAAGTTAGTGGATAACCTCAACTTTCGGTTCCAAAAATGGGGGTAACTTTCAGGGTATGCATGTAACCAACTTAATTAACACATCTCTTGAGACCACATATTGCAAATGCCGCAAACCGCGGATCTGCGCTTAGCACAGAGAAAAAAGTTTTTTGCATCAGGGCATTTTTTGTGCAATGTGTGCAATGCGAGACCCCCTCTTGCCCCCCGTATTTCAATTACGAATTTATAGTATTGTATTGTATTGCCATTAATAAAAGCGTAGGAAAACTTGCCTACCATGCATTTTCATACAGTTTTGTTCTTATGTATTTGCCAATGGGGTACCAGTACCATAATGCTTCTTCGTTTAATTAAACCAATGTTCTAATATCTATGTCTCTTACATTATTACATAATTTCTTTCATTGTTAACGTTTCCTTGTACATAAACATTTTATGTACATGTATGTTTAACCGATGCATTCTCATCTTTTTCTTTGTCAGCAACTTGCTGATTTAAACTTTGAGCATTTCATTTTCTGTCATTTCACTTTTTTAAATGCAAAAGCACAATGGTCAAACATTAGAACGCAAAAACGTGTTCTGTGTTAACGGCTCTTAAGATGTCCATTTACTATGTTCATATTAAAAAAAGTGGAAAACAGTGCAGTGGAGTACAAATCTCTTTCATTGTAAACGTTTCCTTATCCTTTAATAACACTTGCATGCCTACAAATCTACCAGAGCCTCCAGAAAGGCACAGATCTACTGTTTGTTCAGTAGCTCCACTCTATCACAATAGAGTCTAGAACACTCCTCCCTGTAACGACAACAAGCTTTAGCACCATGGCAAGTGTTTTGTGATGTGTCATTACACTGATTTATAAATCACTCTCTCTTTCTCTCAGGGATCCTGTCATTCCCATCCTTTGACAAAATGGCAGGTGTGTTTGCTTACGAGAGCTCTGAAGTGGACTGGTGTGAGGACAACTATAAACATTCAGAGAATGTTGTGGAATATTTCAACACGGTAAGAACATAACAGATGAGCCTCAAATCCCTTTCACATTCTAGTCACTGTGAATCACTCTCAGTCTGGCCATTAACACTAGAAGGGTCCTGTTCAGGACATTGTTAAATGTTAACTACGCTAATTGCTGCAGACTCCATACGATAATGCTCAAAGTGCCATGGTTTCATCCAGAAACTACACCTACACTAATGACACATCTACAGTGACTCAGGCACAATGTTACACCTATCCATGTGCTCAACAGAAACTGAATCCAGTACAGTTCAGCCCAGTCACGCTTTATTTGTGATCCCACACTTGTTAATACTACTACGAAATGTATAGGATGTGAGTTTATGTTCCTGTCTGATACACTAATATGTGTTTTTTGCCCCTTTCAGATGAGCAGTTTTATATTCTTTGTGATCTCACCCATAATGCTTTACCTGCTACACCCATATGCCAAGGAAAGAAACCTGGCTGTGCACCTGGTTTGGATCATGATGGTCTTTGTAGGTAAGTGTGACTGTTCGATCTGTGAGGGGTTGTGGCATTAACAATCCAGCAGAGGGCAGTATGGCTCAATTGCCAGGCCAGATTCATATAAATCCACTGATTCATTATGTTTAATTCATATAATGAATGAATGAAATGAGTTTTTGGCAATAAAGTGCGTGTATAAATGAGGTACAAAAGGCTAGTAACTTTCACAAAAATGGCTTTACATTGGAAATCAATAGACTAGAAATAAAAAAAAAAAAATATATATATATATATATATATATACATATATATATAAAATGTATATAAAAAGTGTTATAAATGTTAATTATAAGTTATAATAATTTTAAAATCTGTATTTTTCAATGCACATTTAACATGCACACACTGAATGAGCTGGCAATGTCGATAAATGTTTAAAAGCAAAGCAGAGCAAAATTGGGAAAACATGCAAAAATCATGTTTTGCTTAAACCACTTTGCTGTTGCCTTAATAAATCAGCTTTTATGGTATTTACATGACCTTATACATGTCAACTTATTAAAGTCTACTTTAATTGTATTCACATCCCTTATGACCACTGTCTGTGTCTTTCTCCTCAGGTATCTTCTCCATGTATTTTCACATGACTCTGAGTTTTATGGGCCAGATGCTAGATGAGCTGTCAATCCTGTGGGTCTTGGCTCTTGGCTACTCCCTGTGGTTCCCGCGCAGACACTTCCCCTCTTTTATTAAGGACAGGTAGAAAATTCTATACAGGCTGTTTCTATGTAATGGCATGAACTTGTCTTCATCCTCTAAAAAACAATGTCTTCCGTTTCGGTAAAAATAGGGGCAATTAAAGGATCCATTTACAGTCCTTAGTTTGTGTAACCGTAACCCTGGTTAACTTGCAGCATGATATTCTGATCTGGCTGTGGGAGAGATGCTTTCTCAGTGGGGTCCAGCCAGCCCTATATCATATTTAAATAGTTGGTATCTAGAGTAAATGTAGTTTTAAACCAAGAAAAAAATATGTTTACTGTTAAAATGTTGGGGTGGTCAGTATTTTTATTTTTTTTTAATATAAATTAATAGTTCATTATATTTATTTATTTTAAATAAATGTTCAACTGTTTTCATTACTGATAATAATGAGAAATGTTATTTGAGCAGCAAATCAGCATTTTAGAATGATTTCTGAAGGATCATGAGACAGTAGTAATGTTGGAAAAAATCAGCTTTGCCATCACAGGAATAAATTACATATTAATATACATTAAAATAAAAAAAAATGTTGTAACAATATTACAGTTTTACTGCATTTCTGATCAAATAAATGCAATCTTGGTGAGCATGAGACTTGTCTGTCAGTGGAGAAAGATCACACCACAGATCTTTAGTCTAAAGTTTGGTCTGTCTTTCTGTGTTTTGTTCTTTTTCAGGAAATCCTTCTGTCACATGGTCTTATGCATCACTGTCATAAGCACTGTATCCTCTTTTGTCAAACCCACAGCCAATGCCTACGCTCTCAACTGCTTCGCCATCCATATCCTCTATTCTCTGTTTGTGCAATTAAGGAGGTAAAGTGTGCATTCATTCAGATGTTGCTTTAGTTACTGTTTATCCGCTTTAAGACTATAAAGGCTAAGATCTTTTTTCTTTTATCTATGTCTCAACAGTTGCACAGACAAGAGAGTGCTGCGTCTGGCTTGGGCGTCCATTGGCCTGTGGGTTCTGGCTATCTCCTGCTGGATTAGCGATCGCTTTGGCTGCAGCTTCTGGCAGAAACTGGACTTCTGTTATCTGCACGGTATCTGGTGAGTGAGCCATGATATCCCGCTGTATGTTGAGCAGATTTTAAACCTAAAGCCTACAACGTCATATTTGATTAACTAGGTATGATTGTAAAAATGTCCATCTTAAGGCTGTGGTCAATGTGTCTGTTTACTGATTTTTAAGTCAACATAAGTTTCATATTGTTTTCTCTATCCCTCTGTTCAGGCACATTCTGATTGTGGTGGCTACAGCTTATGCTAGTACTTTGATCGCTTACTTGGACGCTAGTCTGGAGATCCCTTATTCCCTACCTGACCTGCAGTACTGGCCACAGAACAACTGGTCCATTGGGCTTCCTTACATAGTCCTCAAAGGCACCACAAAGACACAGAAAAGATGCTAACAGGCGTGTTTAAAGCTTGGTGTAATGCTGATTCAGGACCAGCATTTACATTTTCCAAAATGGTGAATACATTTATATGTGCAGGAAGGAGCTGATCCTAGATCAGACACTGTACGTTATGTGAACTCTGAAGAGAAACTTGTTATTTGAAACGAATGCTGTGCTGAATTGTAGCAGTTTCGGGAGCTTTCTTCATATTTCTCACAGAAGCAGAAACTGAAGTGTGTGTGTGTGCGTGTGTGAATGTTTCTATGCAAGTGACTGTTCGTATTCTCATTTTTACAAACAACATGCTGTTGTTTTGTGAAAATGAATATTTGCACTGTTGTGACAAGATTGAATGTATGCACAAAACATTCTGTATTTTACTTGATTTGCTCGATATGAATCTGAGGCTTTCTAACGGAGAAAATTGTCATAAGCAACTGCTCGATTCATGGGTGAAACTTGAATACTAATTGTAAAAGAAAATGTCAATGTTCGATTTATTGTCATCCTGCCTGTTAGATGTGAGATGTCACTCTCTGAAACGATTTCCCCACAAAAAATGGTGCAAACGTTTGTTTACAAATGTAATAACTGGGATTATGTATCATTCTGGTGAGGCATTTTTAAATCTTATGTTATTTTACTGTATTTTACTCTATATATATTCTAAATCTATATACTGTGTTTTAACTTCTTTTTCCACCTCAGTGCATGAAACTGTGGAAACTGATGATGGTGTGTTGTTCAATGACATTACTGTGGAAAAGATTTGTGTGACATAAAATTAATGATTTGTGGATTATTTTTATATAAATTATAATGGCTGGGACATGCATTTGACGTAACCAGACACACCAAACTAAACCTATGATGCTGCTGCTTGTTTTGTGCTTTATACAGAAAACAAAGAAAATGGGTTCATCTGCAAGTTCAGTTTTTTTTTCGGACACAACGCCATCACGTGTATAACTTAGGTGCTTCATCAACTGCAACACTTTCTACAGCCTTTATCTTTACAGTTATGACTTGAACATATGGCTTATGATATAAAGCAATGATAATAAATATAGAAGCTCTATGGGTATATTAGTGTTTGTAAGTGATTTTAATTTAGTATGACTACCAAAAAAAAAACTTTTTGACAATAACTTGATTGCTTGCTTTTTTTTGTAAAGTTGAACTAAAACAGTTTTTTGTGAGTTATGTCCTCCAAACTAAAATTGTAATCGTGACATTTTTTTTTAGTATTTTATAACTGTGTTACAGTTTAAATGAACTTATTAAATTCCATTGTGACAACATGCCCGGCTAATGGGTCAATGTGCTTTATTTTAGACTTTATTAGTGCCTATTCAGCAAAAACACCCTATATGCTACAGTATAAAGTGTGACAACTAGCCCCAGTCACCCATATATTAAATTAGTGTTTCAAATGGCAAGTAAAATCACTAAGCATTAATTTTTTATTGTAATCCCCCTAATTAAACACAGAACAGAGGCATGCCCTCAACCAACCAATCACAACACGGCTGTGCGTAACTTGCTCTGTTTTCAAAGACAAAATTGAAAACGATTCATGGAAAAATAACAGAATGCTAAGCAGCGCTACTAGACTGCAAAAACAAAAACATCCTATCTGTTCGGCTAATCTCTAATTATTACCTACCAGTACAGGCAGCCCGTGGGAAGTCCCGCCCAACACCCTGCGCGATTGGCTGGCCGGCGTAAAGCGCATCCTAGACGGCATGCGATTGGCCAAAAGCGCTTTCTGTTTTGGGTGCATGCCAGAGGTCCGGAGAGGGGAGGGGAACCGTCTAGTTTCCGGTTTTGGGCTGGAATTGACACACAATGAGGAGTCGGGAGCAGCCGCTCAAAAGCCTTCTGTAAATAAACAGGACCTTCATCAGGCCGGCGAACTATGGAGAATCAGGTAGAGTATGAAACGCTTTTGCTGTTGCATGGAGTGAAGTCAACTTTTGTAAGCACGCGCTTAGAGAAATCCACCATTGCAACTGAATGTGGACACTTGGGGCTCGTGAAAGCAGCGGATCGGACCCATATAACCCCCTCCCTCCTCCCTCCTCTCAGCGATCTGACTCGAGCTGGCCACGCATATTAAAGCTACATCGGTATTTGGGGACATCAGCTCAGCCTGAAGGGCTGGATGCGTGCGCCAGCTTTTGCAGCGGGCAAGTCGTGCGTGCAGCAGCAGCAGAAACACAAAGGAGAGTGTTTTTGTCCTGTGCTTCTCTGGCCCGGGAGTCACTACAGTCTGCGGCTTTTATTAGAGGAAATGAGGAACATGCATTTTTACGCACTAGTGTTCCTGGCTGAGGGCATTGCACAGGTCTGCTCTGAGGGTGGGGGTTCCTGAAGGGCTCCTGAAGCGGGAATCTGTCTTCTTCCAAGGCTAATTAATTGCCCTTTTTATGCAATATGATTTATGAGCAGCAGCAGTGATCATATGCTGTAGATGAATATCATTGCATTAACATGCTGGCTATTTTTACACCTTGCGGCTGTGGTCTGCAGTAGGTTAATTGCATTTGCTACTACAGAATATTTATTATTATAAACTGTTTAATATTATTTTGTATTAATTGTTTATATTATATTACAAACTATTTTGTTATTATACCAATTTACAATGCAACAGCGAAAATTGTAACGGCATTATGGCTTATGTCTGGTATTTTAAATAGATTTTATTACATGTTATTACATGTTAAACATTTTTTTTATAACATTTATAAAATATGCTACCACAACATGCCTCTGTGTACAGAAAAATATTTTTTCCCCCATTTTTTTTGCGGCTTATAGTTTTAATATTAGTATTATTTAATATTAGTGAGCTGTTTATCCAGCTAATACATCCGTTATTGGCTCAGTTGTATTGTATTTGTCCTGTTAACTTGCTTGATCCAGCTTTAGGCTACTAATTTAGCTGGATACGTATGCATGAAGACAAATCTCAAACCAAAATAGCTCAATTTAATTGCAAATCTGTTTATTTTGTGTGATTTTAGAAAAATAAGTTGTAAACGTCAGTTTCGTCCCTCCACTTCTCCAGTAATGGAAGATTTCTCTTGAAACCGAGTTGGTGTGCTTGTTTCATTCATTCATGTTTTCCAAGCTGGATCTTTGACAACAGCATTGCAGCAACTCTTCAGAGACTTGTTGTTTTGTCGTTTGCCTGTTGGCTTCCATGTGACCTGCTTGTATTTTTACCGTGCTTGACTGATAATCTGTATCATAGCAGTGACCTGAGAGAAATCCAGTCCGCCACTTTTGTGTTTTCTAACAAAACGTGATGCGGGTGAGTGTGTCTTGTGAGACCAGCAGTGTTTGCCTGTCCTTCTGTTTAATCTACTCCTTTTCAAAAAGGCCTTTTGACCCCCCCCCCCCTTTACCGGGATTAACGTGGTCATGTGTTGAACCTCTTATTGTGTACGTCTCCTGTCTGTCCCAAATCGTCTTCATATTCGGGTGGTCATGTTCCTCTCAGGCGGAGTGGAACAGCCTTTAATGTCGGTAGCATTTGTAATCGTTACCTCAAGGCAAGCTGCTGTTGCTGTGACAAATTACAAATGGCAAGTTCTGGAAAAAGAGCGGACTGAAGCTGCGTGGTTCTTGCCGTTGAGGGAAGCCAGGCTTTTGTCTCGCTGTCTGTCTATATATGTGACTCGGCTGGGGCTTATGGGCGAGTGAATGAGAGATGGACTCACAGGGGTTATTCTGATGCTTGGCAGCGTCGGGGTCTGGCTGGTAGGTTTTGGCATCGGAGAAGTGGGAGTGTTGGCCAACGCAGAGAGTTAAAGTGCATTGCGGTGACAGGCCAGACGGCGGCCAATAAGATTTTCCTTCCACTCATCCTTATGATAACAATCTTTCAGAAAGTCAAAAAGCACATCTCAATCTTGTTCTTTATTCTGGTTCTTCAATGTCCACTAGTTCAGGGACTCGAGTCGACAGCAGCTGAACATCTCTGGGCACCTGAACCCGGTCTGGCCCGTCTCCACCCTGTGTGGGCAGTGTTCATTTTTCCTGGCTGCTTTTCAAGGAATTCCCTTGATGGCTTTTTCTGGCCATTTGGCAAAACCATCCGATGACACAGATGATTAGCTTGAGCATGTGTATGAAAGGTATTCTTAGATTTTGGTACCTGGAGGCCTTTTTAGTTACTCTTCTCTGCTCTGCTATAGCAATTGTCATCTGTATGAATTCATTCAATTAAAACTTCTTACAAAGAAAATAGCCTACAGCTTAATGATTAATCAACGTGATCTAATCCTCAAGGACACATTACATTTTTTTGTAGAAGTGCACAAAAGTCTCATTCCTAAAAAGCACCATTAGGCTACAAAAAAATAATTTCTTTATATGAAAAAATGTGATTCATATTTTAAAGTGAAAAAATGCAATCAGCATTTAAAATACAAGCGTGTGTGTATATATATATATATATATATATATATATATAAAATAATTTTATACATTATTTCATTTACATTATTTATTAATTTCGTCAAATATTTTTAGAATCCATACCATAAAGGAATAGATAAATTTGGGGTAGGTAATTAAAAATAAAGTCTCTTATCCTAACCAAGGCTGTGGTTATTTGACCAAAAATACATAAATATTATAAAATGTTAATACAATTTTAAACTGTATTGAAATAAGTCCATGTAAATTAATGTAATTTAAAACTGAATTATCAGAAGCTGTTACTTAAGTGTCATATAGGTTTTTTCAATAGAATGTTTTTTTTTAAATATGCTCAGAAAAACTTTATTACTCACTGTGATTATTAACTGTGAAAGTTAATGCAGTCAATTAAACCGTGACTTATGTCAGGATTCTTGAATTAATAAATGGAATTGTAATTATTTATAAATTTATATTATAAAAATCATATTTTACTTTATATCGAGTGACAGATTTGTAATAGTATATGATTATGAATTACAATGAAAGTGTCTCTTGAACTTCAGCTGAACTGGGTCTTTTTGAAGCATTTAATTAAGACGTGTTTCTCTGTTTGCAGTGCACGGTTCAGGTAAAGCTTGAGCTGGGTCACAGGGCCCAGCTGAGGAAGAAGGTGACATCAGAGGGCTTCACCCACGACTGGATGGTGTTTGTGCGAGGCCCTGAGAACAGTGACATTCAGCACTTTGTGGATAAAGTGGTCTTCCGGCTGCACGAGAGCTTTCCTAAACCCAAGAGGGGTAAATTTCACAACTTCATGAATGAGATATCACACCCCTCACAGTTCAATCTTCAGAAACCAGCGTGTGAGAGATCCACACGACATGTTGCATATCATAAGGAGCAGTATGTTTCTTTCTTGTAATATTAATAGGCTGACTCAATATTAAGGCTTTGTACCGCATCAGCCTCTAGTATTTTGCTGTCGATACTGAATCAATACTGAAGCCTACAAATAAACAGCCTCAGATGACTGGAGAAATGAAACTACTGTCAGCAGTTTAAACATCAACCCGTTTCACTTCTCACATGTCTAAGATCAACGTTTGCTTTTCATATTCACATTATGATGGTTTGGATAGAGGGATATTTGGAATATTAATTTATTTTTTGTTGTTGTTGTCAATACACAATCAGTTCTTTCACAGTGGTTCAGAACACTGATTTGCTGGAAACATTAATTTACAGTTAGTGAATTATTAAATGGATCATGCAGATGTTGCCTGGTAACCTTCCTGGAGTGTCCAGTCAAGTAATTTTAATAAATATTCATGATTGTGTCTTCACCGTAGTAGGATTCCCGAAATTGGCAGCTGATCAGTGCACACTTAACAGCATGTGCCTTTCAGCCAATCAGCAAACACGCTGTAACATCATTGATATTCATGAGCAAAGCCTTCATTTTTGTCTTTTTAACAGAATTGTGAAACATTAAATAATATGTAACCGTCTATATATGAATGCAATAATATGAAGTTTATGAATAAAAATATGAAGTTTCAGTAAGTTTGTTTTTATTAGAAAACAAAAATTAAATTGATCAAAAGTGATAGTAACGACATTTGCAGTGTTGCACAAGATTTTTATAGACACTGTTCTTTGAAACTTTCCATTTAAGGAATCTTTACACTTCTTAAGCAGCAAAATCAGCATATTAGAAGGATTTCTGAATAATCGTGTGACGCAAAAGGCTGGAGTAATAACTGCTAAAAATGCAGCTTTCCATTGCAGGAATAAATTACATTTTAAAATATATTCAAATAAAAAAGTCGTTATTTAAGGTTTGTTACAATATTACTGTTTTACTGTATTTTTTTATTAGAATAACATGCTTCTTCTAAAAATGTAAAAAAAAAAACTCGTTATGAATATCATTGTTACAAGCAGATTTTAGTGAAATAATTAGCCTTTTCTTTCAAATGCAGTGTGTAAGGAGCCACCATACAAGGTTGAGGAGTCGGGATATGCTGGTTTTCTGATGCCCATAGAGGTCTACTTCAAAAACAAGGTAAGGTATCTCTTGTCCTGCAGCTCTGTTGCTCTCTGTCCCCTGTTGCTGTTCTCTCTTGTTCTCTATTTATTTCTATTTTTTCACATTCATAACATCCTCTCTCTCTCTTTGACTCATCTGAGTATCAGCTTCTCTTCCTCTGTCTTGTCATTTGCGAACACCCCCCCCCATTGACATTAAACAGGCAATGTAGAGTAGAATATGCAGAGGAGAGCGATTTGCCTCATGATCAGAGCAGTATAATGCGAAACAATTACACTCTCATTTGCAAGCCCACCCGCTGACTCACAGGCTTGTGATGCGTATCTGTATCTGTCATATCTGTCTGAAAAACATCCCCAACCTTCAGCGAGTCTTGTTTTAGCGAGTTGTTTTCAGTAACTCAGATTTCAGCATGCTGAGAGACAGAGATAAAAAGATGTGGAGAGGCGGAGAATGAGCATCTGGGGGTTTGATTTGTTGCTCCGATCTTTGCTGATGTTTTGCCTTTGAATCTTGAATGAACCTCTGGCTGTGAAAGAAGTCCTAGAATCACTGCAGTTTCTGCTCTGTCGACTCTTCAGTCAATCTGTAGTATGTGAGGTATTAACGGAATCACTCAATGATGCACCTTTAATACAGGAGGAACCAAAGAAGGTGTGCTTCAATTACGACCTCTTCCTTAACCTGGAGGGAAACCCACCTGTCAATCACCTGCGCTGTGAGAAACTAACCTTCAATAACCCCACTCGTGACTTCCGTCGCAAGCTGGTGAAAGCTGGAGGGGTGAGTGGAGCATTGTGGGAAGTTGCTTGTCCACATCGTTACATTTTTGGTGAATGTGCTCTGATTTTTCCTTCACATCAGATCATGGTGGTCCCAGAGGGAGCAGAGGTGGTCCCGAGACCCAGTCCAGATTACCCAATGCTTCCAACCATCCCCCTCTCTGCCTTTTCTGACCCTAAAAAGAGCAAGACTTCACAAGGATCAAAGGTGTGTGCAATGTTTTGTTGTCTTTCTTTTTGTACAAGGGGGTCCAAACCTCTGAGATTATATTGAAAATCAGTATTTTTTCTATTAAACCCAAGGGTAAAATGTTTTTAGGATTTTTTAAAATCAGAGCAAGAAGTTGAATTTAAAATGAACATGTTTTTTAGGGTTAGAAGGACTTTATTTTTCCTTTTTTTGTGAAAAGAAAAGTAATATTTTTGTTTAACCAGGATGCAATAGTTTGATAGAAATTGAGAGCATGGACATTTATGATTTTACAGAGAAATTTCCATTTCTAAAAAGTGCATACATTTCAACAAAATATTAAGCAAATTGTTTTTAACATTGGTAATGATTTATAATATTTATCGAGCACCAAATCCGCATATTAAAAACAAAATTCATGTGACACAGAAGATTTTTAAAATGTATTACAATACTTATATATTTTTTATTTCTCATTTTAAAAATATATCACAGTATTACTGTTTTACCTTATTTTATAAGCATATAAGATTTCTTCAAAAACATGAAGAATTCCTCAATCCTCTAACCCCAAAATTTCAAACAGCAATTTTTCACTCAAATGATGCTATGCTGAAAATATCAATTGTAATGAACAACTGATATGTGATAATAGTCTTTTAATAGACATTAAGGGATCACAGCGTCCTCTGTTCTCTCTTTTGTTTACTTATAAGCAGCAGATTAGATCGTTTCACTAAGAATTAAGAGTCCGTTATGTAGGACATGTGTCATATCTCTATTAAATGACCTTCGCTTTATCATATCTGAGCGCTGGTGCTTTGTCTGGGTCACTCTGCGGCATGTTTCATTAGTGCAGTAAAGAGGGTCAGCCGCTCGCTGCTGATTTACTGTGATCATCCAGGGCTGGACGTCTTCCAGCATCCCCATTATCCTTAACAGTCCTAATCTCAGCACAGCCTCATTAATACAGCACATGACCTTTGTCTGAAGGTCACGCATGGGTTATATGATCGTAGTTAAGACAGGTTTTAATTGTTAGAGGTGTCCGACTCTAGGGAATCCGTTGTCTGGTTGTATTTAACAGTGTGCTGTAAATGGAGACAGATGATAACAATATGGCACGGAATTATTATTATTATATTAATATTAGGGTTTCTATAGCGACTATATGGATTATTATCCATGTCCAAAAATAAATGAATTAAAATAAATTTGAATATATATTATATATATTTTTATAATGTCACTGCAATTACTGCAGTGACATTATTATTGTTCAAATGTCATGTTGATTTGGGAATCAAAAATAATGTATAATTAATAAATCCATGTTCTAAAATAGCTTAATATTGTTTTCTTTTTTTTTATTTGAGTAGAAAGTTCAAAGGAACAACATTACTTGTAAATGTTAATATTTTGTAACCACTGTAAATTGATTTTGTTACATATGATCACTTTAATGCATCCTTGCTGAATAAAAGTATTCATTTCTTAAAAATTCTTAAAAATAAATTAATCCCTTTAAAAAAAAAAAAAAAAAAAAAAAATTCTATGAAAAAATGCATCTTAAAATCATTTAGTAAAAAAAAGTGGGTTCAGGAATGCAGTACTTTTCTTGGATAACTGACAGATTCCCATTTAACTCGTGTTGATGGAGATTATATTTTTAGTTGTTAACACGGTTTCTTTTCTGTAGGAGCCTAGTAAGGAGGGAAGCAAGGTGTCTAAATCCCACAAAATGGCCAAGGAACATCGAGAGCGGCCAAGAAAAGACTCTGAGAGCAAAGCCACATCCAAAGGGGATGGTGAACGGGACGCCAGCAGCAAAAGTAGCCGTGACCCTTCCTCATCTTCATCTTCGTCGTCTAAGAAAACTGACATCAAAGTAAAAGACGAGAACAAAATCGTGCCCAAAGCTGCTTTCAAGGAGCCCAAGCTCACAGCAAAGGAGTCCAAAATGGAAGGCATGTCTCCTAAAGGAGGGGGGGCGGGGTCAGCGGGTGGTGGAGGGGTAGGGGGAGCAGCCGATGGAAAAGCACCCAGCAAACGACCTTCCAATGCGGAGTCACCCAAACCTAGTGTCAAGAAGCCAAAGAAGGGGGGTTCAGAGGGGTCAAAAGGCTCCAGCAGTGGGGGGTTCACCGGCACCTCCCCCCGAACCGCATCTTCCTCCACGGCCTCCTCGGGTTATGTCAATAAGAAGACCTCTAAAGAGAAGGGCCGCTGGGCCAAGGGCAAGTCAGAGGCCCAGGAGGTCAAGGAGTCCAAGAAGCCTCCGGAATCAGACGACTCCAACTCTGATGATGAGGCCTCGTCTAAGTCTGAGGTGATGATAGCTTTGTTTATAAGATTCGTTTTGGATTTTAAAGCAAGATAACAATTAGTAATTTATTTTTAAATGTAAACTGAATATGTATGTTTTTAGGTGTGTATGTTGTGTATATTTATTATGTATACATAAATAAAAACACATGCATGTGCATATATACATTTTTTTATATAATTGCAAAGAATTTAATTTGTATAAAAGCAAATATTTGCTTTATCTGTATCTTTATCTGTATTTATATATACATAATAGTGCTGTCAAATGATTAATCGCGATTAATCGCATCCAAAATAAAAGTTTTTCTTTACATAGTACATTTGTATGTACTGTGTATATTTATTAAGTATATAAAAATACAAACACATGCATGTATATATTTAATGAAAATATGCTATGTTTATATATTAAATATATTTAGATATCATTTCAAATATAAGAAAATAAATATATAATTGCATTTACATGTAAA
>JAUYWG010000258.1:988725-1014579 GCA_034779775.1 Enteromius afrohamiltoni | reverse complement strand
ACAATTAATGACAAAAATAATGTTTGGAAATGTAAACTGATATTTCCAACTGACACGCTACCACAAAAGATAGAAATTACTGACTAACAACCATTTTTTTATTTGGTGAAAGCACTAATGGCCTAAGACTTTTGCACATTACTGTATGTATATATTTTTGAGTATGCATAAACTCAATTTGCTATAAATATATATACACTATACAAATATTAATTATATAACTAATCATTATTATCACTGTGACAAAGGTTTGACTAATTCTATGCAGGGTTTGGATTAGTGACATCTTAAATACATCTCACAAGACATGAGGTTTAGAAAGAGGGTGATGATCGAACCTGGAAGAATCCAGGGGGCATGGGTCCACCTGGCATGCCATCTCCGGGTGGCATGTTCCCAAGAACAGGACTGGGAGCTGCTGCAGCACTCTGGGGGCACAAATCATTAAGAAAAAAAAGATCAGGACACATTATATGGGGGGGGGGACACCTGTACATCTTAAGCACAGTTTTTTCCCACTAGGAAAACAGATTTATTCCACAAGCAGAAAATGCAGCTTAATGCATTCTCGCACTCATAAATCTGTGCCTCTAACAGCAAGCAATAAAGCCAACAGCAAAGCCACAACTGACTGGTGTAAAATCCAATTTTAAGGTCTACAAGACCAAGAGGAAAGAACTAGGTTTCAGAACACAACAGGGATTTGATCATGCATATAATGGCAGTGGAAAAAGCACAGTGTGGTCTGCTGCCTGTCACACTTCAGCCTGAGTTAACTGAGCAAAGCTTTTCAGAGAGCACTGTGAAATACCACAGGAAGGAGGTAGAAAGAAAGAAGAGCAGCTGACCCTGATGGAACAACACAGATCAGAACCGGCCAATGGGAAAAGTCAGATCGAGACTGATCCTCAACAATAACGCAGCTACGCTTTTCATTCAGACTATTCAAGTTCACAGTTCAAGGGCCAAGAGGACTTTTTTTTTATTTAACTTGCACTGACTGATCTTAAAACATGTCAGAGCCTTTGTTTTGTCTCAAGATGCACAGAAGTAATGCTTTTTTTAAAGGTGCGTTTATAAAAATTACTTAAATGTCCTAATTGACTTTTGACCTAAACCTGGTTTAGGTTAAGCCCTGTCTGTGAAACTGGGCCAATATGTTGTAAATTTAAGCTTAATATGCAAGTATTTCTAAATAGAAATGGTAAAAAAAGAAGAAAAAAAAAAGACACACATAAAACTAAACACTGAAACATAAACTAAAATAAAAATGAAAATAAAACCTACTATAATAAATACAATAGTAGAATATAAATAATAATAAAAGAGCACAGCAGTGCATGTTATTTTGAAGAAAACTTAAGTTTGAAGTAAAATTCAATAACTTGATCCATTTCCAAAATGACTTTTCTATTTAGGCTGACGTCACAAAGGCTGCCATTTACGTTTCGAAAGGTGAGCAATCCAACAAAATGAAAGAAAATTCTGGAAAAAGAAGGCTTACGTTTCATGATCCAATAAATTCAGGATAAAATTAATTTTCACCCTTTCTCCTCTTGCTGAGTCTTGTTTCGCTCAGAAAATCATATTATTGAAGTGAAATAGGTGGGAATTTCATTTTGTGTCACTTTAGGATTAGCTCAAATTTCTCAAAACCAAGGAAAATCCTTCAAAATAAGCTAGGAAAATGTTCCCGGGTTATCCTACCAGGATGACAGCCCTCCATCAGCAATCTAACATCATTACACCACCAAAATGCCCCGAAATACAAAAAACAACCCAACATGGTCCTGCTCCACACAGCTCATCCTTCCCTCACCCTCCAAGTTTGCTTCCATGCTCCTCGTTCCATCTGTCTCTTCCCTCCCTTTCAATTTGCCTACCGACAGGCTCCATGACAGCCATCAATCACTCTCCATCCCCACCGCAGCCCGAGGGGAGTGTTTCCCCTGACACAGCATGAAGACAACATGGCCACTGTTTAAAGAGGGCGCAGCCTCCTCCCCCACCCTCTAGAGAGTAAGAGAGCACAGACCTGACGCCACAGTCCCGACCACAGCTGGGCACAAAAGGCAGGAGACTGCGGCGATCACACGAGGACTTCAATACATAATGCCCAATAACACTCCTGTAGATCCAGCCACGCCGAACATGCATTTCATTTTCCAATGGAAGGATACCGTTTCATGTATCCCTGTATGGCAGAATCCTTTTAGATTAGGATGTCTAGACAGAGGAGCAAGGGTTTGATTTTTAGACTCGCTGCATGTGACCTCTGACCTGTGGCCCCTCACTAAAGCTTGCGGCTAGACAACAGTGGCCATATATTATTGGTAGGATGCTAAAGCTAGAGATTTTTGTCTAAGAGTCATATCGTTCCTATATAAGCGCTTGGGAAATGCATAGAAATTAGATTAAGAGATGCTACAATTTGCATTTGAAAAACTAGGACTTTATTGCCTAAAAGTGCAGCTGTAAAGGGCTTCTAACTGCAAATCCATATGTAACCCTGGACCACAAAACCAGTCTCTTAAGTAGCACAGGTACATTTGTAGCAATAGATCAATACATTGAATGGGTCAAAATGATTGATTTCTCTTTAATAACAAAAATCATTAGGATATTAAGTAAAGATCATGCTCCTTGTCGATATTTTTTACATTTCCTACTGTAAATGGGTCAAAAAAACATTTTTGCATGCTCACATTCCAGATTTTGAAATAGCCGTATCTATGCCAAATATTGTTCTATACTCAAATTGGAAATCTTATTTATTCATTATTAAATATAAATAGGAAGAAAAACACCCTTCTGACCCTTTTGTGGTCCAGAGTCACATTTTCACAAAGTGCTACATAAAAGAGTTTTGAAATATCAATATTAAGAGATGTCCTGGATTAAATTTTTGTTCACACAGACCTTGATTTCCAATCAGCTGAACATCATGTACATTACAAAGCTGATCGTTCAAGACACGTACCATCTTTGTCTAGAAACAGTGATGATTCCATTGAAAACCCTGCTTACATCATTGCTACTGTAGGGGTGATTACTACATCCTTCACAAACGACACTGTACACACTTCTTTATTATAAAACACAGACACTCTTTCAGAGTCTGCAAGATACACAGGTTCAAGAAATGCAATTATGCATACAATATGGAAACGGTCCATGCTTTTTTACTCACATAGTCATGGAAAGCCTTGGCCTCGCTTGAATGTTCGCATGTGTCTCTCCTCTCAGGAGCTGCACAGTACAAGTCCCAAAAGACACTGGGGTAAAGACAAAGTGGTTAAATAAGCCTGCATATTGCTTAAGATTCAGGCAAAAATGATTACTCATTTTCATGTCATTTCAAACCTCTATGACTTTTGCTTCAACGCAATTAAAAAAAATTTAAAAAAAATTTAAAGACGTTTTAATTGCAATAATAACTATAATGAACCATACAATTTAGCAGCCGTGTGTGATAAAAGATTTTCAGTGAATAACAACACAAGTTTCAGTCTTTTTCTTGCATAAACATATGGTTTAAAAAACTAAAAAGAAAACAAATTGCATGGACAAATTTTAAGACACTTTTGCATGTTTTTTGAAGCATGAAACATTGGTCTCCATTACTGTACCTGCATGTAAAAGAATGACCAGTGCAATCTACAAAATTCCTCCTTTTGTGTTCAATAAATTTCTTTTTGGATACAAAGGTGAGTAAATACTACTTTAATTTTTATTTATGGGTCAACTATTGCTTTTAATAATTATAAAAAGACAAAATACACTTCAAAAAAACTCACCACCACCAGGAATGCAGGAACCCAGGAGGGTCTCCCAGCGTGATATTCTTTTCCCATCGGATCTAAAAATGGACCAGAAAAAAATCAAATCTTTTAAAGCATGCAGTCTATAAGTGCATAGAACTAAAACACAGTTTCAAATGTAATGTTTGCAAGTGTGTGTCTGTGCAAAAAAACAAGAGTATGGTTTTCCACTGAGATTGGGGTGCTTACTTCTGACAGGAAAGTCTGTGCTGACTTCTGAGCACCAATGTGTAACAAATACTCATAAACATACAAAGCTAACCTGCAATAAAACAAAGAGGACACAATATTAAGTCAATAAAACAACAACTCATAAAATACGGTTTGTGAGGAGGACAAATTCAAGAAATCAGTATTGGATCACACTCCTCACTGGTTTATACTTAAAACAGTGTCTATAGTAAAAATGTATGTATTAGCTAAAGAAACTGTTCATTATATTAACTTAAAATTACCATACGTTCCCATAATTTAAATATTATTATTTTTTATTATTACCCCCCAATTGAGCAAGAATGCATCACAATAACATGCAAAATGCATAAAAACTAAACAAAAGACGGGACCCACTCCCCTCCAAGACTGGCGTCTGAGGCTAAATGAAACAAGGAACACTGAAGCGCCCGTCCCGCGTGCAGAAACTATTTCAAATGGCTCCATTAAAATGTAGGTGATTTAAAAAAGGCACGTTTTTTTATTTTATTTTTTTTTTTTTGGATCGCATCACAATAACCAGAGGCGAAAGCTCTGTTCCATAAGGGGACCCCAGAATGGCGCACGGCTAGGCACTTTCGATTCAACGCTCTCACGACAAGCCTATAGCAGCAGCATACGCTCCATATGCAGCCGTGCCTATACTGCCCTAACAATAGGCTACATCCAACACAATAACACACGCACGACGGCCGATGTTCAAAAGACCTTACTTTTCCCGAGCTTGATTATCCGATGGCACGACGGAGCTTTTGCCTTTAGGAAACATGTTTTTTTTTTTTGTACACGGGAGAGTCACCCGCGTTCCCTTTTCCTCTATTTTCGACAATTCATCTGTCACTGCTCCAGGTTCGACTGCACAAACTAAACACACTGACGCCTTCTCAACCAACCTTGACCACTTGGGCGGGGGGAACGGTGCTGTGTGATTGACAAGAGCAAATGGCAAATGGCAGGGCGCCATTTCTCTTGCGTGTTGCCCCTGCAGTGACGTATGCCCAGTGAGCAAATAGTTCCTTCCTCCAATTTCCTGTGATTCTTTAAAGATGGGCTACATTAAGCGCTCCACATTAATTAGCCATATATTTGTTTACTGTGTGTTGCATACCATGACAGTAAAACTGAGAAGTCGCAATACAAACAACGAAGTTAAACGGAATCATTTACTAATATGTATTATTGTGGCTTGAAAATTATTTAAATAAGTCTTATTAGTTAAATAATAATGAATCTAATCTAATTAATTACGATAATAATAAGAATAATGTAAATGAACATGCAATAAACACGTTTTCTTATTTATTTGCGTCACATCTGTTTGTAAAAACTTGGCTTTAGATATACTTACATATTGTTAAAAAAATATGTTATATCTTTTATATATATATATATATATATTGGCTTCGTGTTTGTTAGGGGTTTGTTAAGCACATTTTAAAACAAATGAAATGATTAAAAACCCTACACGTAGATTTTTGTTTGTTTGTTTCTTAATATATTTCTATAATACAAAAACACTCTTAGCATATTCCAAACTAATGAAATAAGGTCAGACTTGATACTGTGTAATTGAATCAGTCTACCTTAAAAAGTTTCTGGGCGGCTCTGTAATTCAATAGGGCTTATGCGAACAGTCGAGCGCAGTGTGGACACTCTGTTTGATTGGGAATATGCATGTCAGTTTATTTATTTTTTATACATCTTGCAAAGTTGCAGACGTCACGCAGACATTGTTTCTTACTTCGTGCAAATGAGAGTGGTTTGACATCTGTTCATGTAAGTCTGCTCATTACCTTTACCAGCTTGCCAAAGTAACTTAGTATTTTACTTCAGACGCATTTGACACTTGGGACATCACAGAATGACCTGCTAAGCAAACTTTGTGTTTTAATAAACGTAATCATCAAAATCAATCAACGTTCTTGTGAGATATCATCGTAGCCTATTATGTTTTCCCCTTTTAGTAGAAAATAGGCTATACATTCAGATGCACAGTCTTTACATAGTCTTTCATGACTTGCCTACAGCTTATAACATTGAAAATATTACATTTACGAATGAGTAGAATGATATCAGTCGACAGTACTTCCAGTCCAGTTTATTCTGTTGGAGGTCGTTTGCCAGGTTCTCGAAGGCTATTGCTCTCTGATAATACATAACGATATTTTGATTTAATTGGTTACTTTTGTATGCAATAAATAGTAAATGGACAACCATAATAGAATGGGCTGTAATATGCTCGTGCATGTCTCTTAATAGCCGAGCACAGGCTCATTCTAATAACAAACAGAAACGAGTTAAGCGTATTAATCGCCATGGCAGGTCATTTTAACAGACAAAAAGGGCTTTGTCCTTTATATAATCTGGCAGGTTGCACCTATAAACTAGAAGTTATTACGATAAAACACAGTTTGAAGGATACATCCAGGCCTATTCTTGATGTTTTAAATGATCACTTATGATTTTGATTTACATAATTATTTTTATTCATACACTATAATCTCTCCAAAAGTTGTTTTCTTACATAATGAATCTGTTGCAAGTGTTGCACTTTCAAGTAGGCTTAGTTTCGACGTGGTGGACTGGCTTCTTTTGGACTGACTGTGGCTTATGAAAACAAGCAAAACGTTCACATGCACTTGGAAGGTTCAAAAACAAACATGAGCGCATGTGAGGAGTGCTATGAAGATGACAACAGTTGCTTGTCCTGATGTTCATGCAAATGTTAATACAAGACCACTAGGTTATGGCCTAAAAGGCCTTCCCGATATCCTTCAAGACAGTGATATTCTAGCCTAATGCTCTTACCAATGCTAATCGCCACAACATATAAACATCTTAACATGTATGTTGCTACAACAGAGCCCAAGTCATGGCGAATGAGCCCAAGGACCCCATGCTGCTGGAAGAGCCTACGTTTATTCTGGGAAATGGAGAGACGTACAGGAATCAAACCGAAGTAAAGATGAGCCAGATAGTCCTTCCCTGCCATGCAAACTACTGTGGAGAACTCAGTGCTGGGCAGCTGCTCAAGTGGATGGACTCCACCGCCTGCCTGTCTGGTCTGTTTTGGATAAAACCAAGATTTGTTGAATTAGTTTAGAATTTATGTTTTGGTTCCTTTCTCAAATGATCCCTGCCATTGATCTAGTAAAACTATTTCAAGTTAAGAACTAAATAACACTCTTCTAGGCAATTTCGCTCTGAATCATTGTTGTCACCTTCAATATTCATGCAAACACCTCCACACCATATGCTTGTACTAAGTGTCATTAGACATCCCAGATGGAGGACTCTGTGCAGTTTGGACTGTGATTTCCATCCTCGTACTGCGAATAAACAGAGTAACAGGCTGGTGAGAAAGTTTAATAGCAGTTGGAATGATTTTTAATCATATTTAACTGATAAAAGGCAAAAGCATTTCAGCTGAGAATGTGGCTAAACCTTTGTAGCACTGTGAGGAGCACAGATGGCGGTTGGTAACAGCTTTACATGCTTCCCCTAATGTTGCTTAAAATAAGCTGCACAGGCCTGTTTGTTTTTCACTTCGTTCCGTAGCATGGAACATTTTTTTTTTTCATTCTTCAGGATTACATACTTATGTGTTTGCTTTTCAGATGAACCTGCTTAAATGCTTGCTGTGGGTGTAAACAGTTATTAATTATCAATATTTGCTCTCTTGTTTCCAGCCGAGAGACATGCTGGCTGCTCCTGCATCACAGCCTCAGTGGATGACATTCACTTTGAAACCACCATAGGGTAACAACACATACAGGAACTAGTTGTTTTGAAATGAAATGAAATGATTTGTTCATTATATTAAAAAAAGTGTTTCTCTGTTTCTTCATGCAGGGTTGGACAGGTTGTAAACATCACTGCTAAAGTCAACAGAGCCTTCACATCCAGCATGGAGGTTTGTGGAACATCTACTACTAATGGTTTTATGAGGTGAAATCAAACATCACTTGACATTATTAACATGCTGATATAATCAACCAAAAACACATGTCTGCATTTTACCCGGTCTAGCTTATGTTAATCTATAAGGGTATATACTAGAAAACCAATTGTGATATAATAATAGTTTCAGTGCTTATATTTTCCATGTGTGCATAAATGATTTTAACATGTAGGCTTTATTTTTAACTTTATTAAAACACTAAATTAGTCAATTTCTCTATCATGAGCATTTCATCATATTATTTCCATTGACCTCATTTGTAAGTGGCTTTGGATAAAAGCTTCTGCCAGATGGCAAAATGTAAATGTGACTCATTTTTCAACCTATATTTATAAGTTTGCACATTCTTTGCATAGTCACACATCTCATCTGAAAAATATGATGATAGAAAATATGATCTTAAAAATTTTGCATTTTGCTGGGTGGAAAATCGTGGGCTATATGTAATATATAAATATAGATAGATAGATAGATCTATAGCCCACATCACAATATAACATTTCCTCAAATCTATTGCAAATACATTTTCCCATATAAATGTGAATAGATATTACATAAATTAATTTACGCACACACATAGTGCCATATTTCATCACATGTACATCAGTTAAAATGTATTACTAAATATGAAATTCCATATATTATGATATAAAAGTAATCATACTGTTGCACGTTACATTCTATGTACAGTGTAATATATTATTCTGAATATTTCCAGTATACACTAAATCATTAAAAATATTAATTGTTAAAATACTAGGATCTTCTTTGCATATGCTGCAAATATTGTTGACCCTTATGATAAATTGCTTTGTAAGCTTCTTCTAAGTCGAGTACGGATGATGTTGTGGGTTTTTGACTCAGGTCGGGATTTTGGTGAGCTGTGAAGATCTCTTCAGCGACAGACAGTGGAAAGTCTGTCACGCTTTCGCCACCTTTGTGGCCCGACGTACCGAAGCAGGGAAGGTAAGAAACACCACATCGAACAAGTTCAGCCACAAGTTTTCACACCCTTGAATCAGATCTGTGAAAAAGTTCTTGGATGTGGTCCGGCCAGGTTAGTTGCGATTCATCAGCGCAGTGTTTGGGTTTGCACAGGTACAGCTGAAGCAGATGATTCCACGCACGCAGACGGAGCAGATGGAGTATAGCCTCGCAGCCGAGCGCAGGAGGATGAGACTGATCCATGCAGAGATAATTAACGATCTTCTCAGCAGCTGTTCCTCTCAGACAGGTGAGGGGAGAGGCTGCTCACTCACTTTCTCCAGGTGTGTTTGTTTACTTGCAAGACTTTGAAGAGGGGCCTCATGAACACTTGCCACAGGAAATGAGTCATGAATCAGAAGTTGGGTTTTGATTAAAGGTGTCATTCGGTTTGTTTGGAGTCTCTTCATAAGCACGCCACCGACACTTATTTAAGTGTATATATATGCAGTAAACCTTCACCGTTCACTTACAAAGGGTCACATGATTTGAAGTGTGTAGAATAAATAGACTGTAAGACGCTGTAGCTCTGATAAGTGGTGCTCTATCTGTTTGTCAGTGAGTGAGTGTTTAGATTACCAGGATGCGGTGCCTGCGGAGCGGACTCGGGTAGAAAGCGTCGAGCTGGTGCTCCCGCCCCATGCCAATCACCAGGTCAGCACGTTTGGTGGACAAATCATGGCCTGGATGGAGAACGTAGCCACCATCTCTGCCAGGTGTACAGTCATTATTTTAATACAGTCAAATCTGATGATAAAAAAAGATATTTAAATGAATACACAAGGAAATTGGAAATTGGTGGGTCATACTCTGTGTGCTTTTTCTTCTAGTCGTTTGTGTAACGCTCATCCGACTCTGCGGAGCATAGACATGTTCCACTTTCGTGGGCCATCCCATATTGGAGACAGACTGGTGTTGAAAGCAATTGTAAACAATGCTTTCAAAAAAAGGTACATGTTTATTAAGAAAAAATTGTGGAGCGCTGGGGTGCCTGTGGCTGTGCGTGTATAATTCTTTTTTTTATATATGTATATTTTTTTGTAGCAGACAAACAAGGTCAAAAACTAAAAAGCAAGTCTCACACTATCTATGCAAAAAGCCTTTATCAGGTATCAGGTGAAAGACACATTAATAAACATTGTTAAAACGTTTTGCATAGATAGTGTGCAGAATCAGTTTTTTGTTCAAAAGAAAATATATGAAAAGTTACTTTTTATTTATTTTTTTAAATAATAATAATATAATAATAATAACTCTTAAGCACCAATTCAGTATATCAGAATGATTTCTGTAGGACCATGTGACACTGAAGACTGGAGTAATGATGATGCAAACAGAACCCAAACCCTTTAATGGTTATAGAATATAGAATGTATACATTTTAATACATAATTTAAATATTTGAAATAAATCATAAAAAATAAATTATATGTTTTTAAGATTAGATTTATTATATTTTGTTTTTTTTGGATCATAAAAGCTATGGATCAGTAGAACTACGTATAGTAATATATGCTGTACCTGTATTCTAAACAGTAAAAGCTATGGTTCAGTATCACTTACATCTATGGATCATGGAAGCCTGATTTATCTTTGAGCAACCTGAACAACTGGTATTTTGTGTGTGCTATTCCAGTATGGAGGTGGGAGTATGCGCAGAGGCCTATCAGGGTGGAGAGCCCCTGCGACACATCAACACCGCCTTCATGACCTTTGAGGTCCTGGACAATGACAGGAAGCCATGCACGTTGCCAAGGATACGGCCTGAGCCTGTGGTGAGCGCTGTAACATTCCTGGAATCCGTCACATGGTGGAAGAGTTTTACTTGTTGAGTTCAAGAGGGTGAAACAAAACGAACTGAAGTGCTTGATTTACACTGAGTTTTTAAAACTATATCTTATTATTTCCATAATAAAACATTATCATCTTATCCTGTCTTTTTAGGATGGTAAAAGACGCTTTCAGGAAGCCATAGCCAGAAAGAAAATCCGCCTTGACAGGTAGATTGTGTCTATTATAACAGGTTATGTCATATTCTTATGATATCATACTCCTATTTTTAAGCTCTGGCTGCATGTCATATTCAAAGTAAACTTTACCGCTATAAAATCCCTGCATAGCAGTTCAGCATGGAACACTAGATCACATGAGTATGCTCTCCACTTACAGGAAGTACATAATATCCTGCAAACAAAGCGAGGTTCCTCTCTCGGTTCCCTGGGACCCAAGTAACCAGGTATATTAACCTATTCTAGTAGCTATAAATCTCATGGATTTGCTCAACATGCTTTGTTGGACTATGTAACTAATCCATGTCTTGGCAGATGTACCTCAGTTACAATAACGTTTCGGCACTGAAGATGTTGGCTGCCCAGACTAACTGGGTCTTAACTTCTGAGAAAAACAAGGTGGATACGTTTTGTATGCTTAAAGTTTGCATTTTGTCCTTTTCGAGATTACATGGGTGACTTGAGCTGTCAAAAAATGTTGTAGATGCTTGAGGGGAATTATTGAGCTGAAACATTGTACCCAGGTGAGTTTATACACACTGGAGGAGAACCAGATGTTGTGCTTTAAGGTGGAGACTCATGTGGCTGTGGCAGCCGAGCAGGTGTTTCTGTTACTGTCTGATCTAAGGCGAAGGAAGGCATGGGACCACCACTACCAGTATGTCAAATACATTTTATATAACTAAAAAGAAAATACTGACTTTTATAAGTGGCTGACATTCAACAGCCATTTTTTAAAATTGAATTTTGAATTATATAGTATATTTATTTTTTATTATTTCTATTTCAAATAAAGGCTGTTCTTTTTAGATTTCTATGAATCCTAAAAAATGTATTGTGATTTTCACAAAAAAAAAAGATATACAAAGTATATAAAAAAGTAAAGCTGTTTCCATCATTGTATGTATATATATAGAGAGAGAGAGAGAGAGAGAGAGAGAAAGAAAGAGAGAAAAAATAGTTATTGCTGTAATATTTTAAAATGTTGATTTATTGTATTTTTATCAAATAAAAACTTATTACTTTACTATTATTTAAAATGAATAAAAATCCATTAAAATCACTTTTTGCTGCTATGTAAATTTAAATGAAATGCTACCTTTACAAGTGTCTTTTTTATTTATATTTTACAGTTTTTTTGCACGAATAACTGGCAGACAAAATAAAATTATCAGCCACAGTTTTAAATTACTTGATGTAATGCGGAACACATTATGATATCATAATCAACCATAATAAATATGCTTTAATTTACAGAGAGTGTGAAGTGATAACTGACTCACACGAAGACGACACCATCTACAGAGTCGTCACCCCCTCTGTGACTAAAGGAGGCAAAGTCCAGGACTTCATCCTCCTGGCCTCCAGGAGGCGCCCTTGTGATTCTGGGTAAACCTCAAACTCCTACAGACTCTCTGAATTGTATCTGTCCATGGGATGAAACAACAAATTCTTACATATTTGTCGCTTTTAGAGACCCTTATTTGATTGCCTTGCGTTCTGTGACCCTGCCTGCGTACCCTCCCACTGAGGACTACAACAGAGGAGAGGTCCTCTGTGCTGGGTTCAGTATCTGGGAAGAGGAAAACTCTTTCACCAAGGTAATATATTCACCTAATGGACACTTATACTGAATGAGTGAACAAGTCAAAGCTCAAGAATGAACACAGCTTTAAACGTAGCAATCTCTTTAACTGAAATAATGTTCATGTACATTAGCCAAATAACACCGTTTATAACTCATGTTTAGAAACTGCTTAGAGTGGTCCCTGGTGCTGCCTCGTAGTTGTTAAAGTACTGAAGGTTAAGTGCGTTTGGCTTACATGCTTATGTATGCATTTCTCTCAGATTTCCTACTACAACCAGGCCACTCCTGGAGTGTTGCCCTATATCTCCACTGACATCGCTGGGCTTTCCTCCAGTTTCTACTGCACCTTTGCCTCGTGTAGCGCTTTCCTGAAGGAGAATAAAGACGGCCTGGCTTCACTGCCCACCTCCACCCTGTGAGAAAGCTGAATACAACAATCTATGCTCTTCATCAATTGATTTCGCTTCTTAAAAATGGTTATGGTCAAGATATATAAGGTTGATATTCGCTTTTGAGTTTAGGATAAAAGATCATGAACTTTAGGTACGTAGAACTCTTATTTTCTATACACTCTCAGAAAATAAAGGCACAGAACCGCCACTGGAATGGGACCCTATGATATAAAAGCTAAAAGGTACATCTCTGTAAAATATTTACTTCTAAAGTAACGTAGGATAGCGGACTGTGGCATTTTTGTACCTTTTTGAGTTTAGAAAAAGGCATTAGCATTGTTATCAGGGGAGTCTTTTTTGTTGTTGTTGTTGTTGAAAGTCCATACACATAGTATATACATATATATTTTGTAATGTAACCTTGATGAATAATAATATTATTTTAAAAAGATAATTCATTCTTGTTTTTTAGATATTTCACCTTGTAAGCTAGAATTTAGGGTCATGTGCAATAATGTAAAACTCTCTACAGATGCCACTTCCAGAAAACTAAGCTAGTATATTGCACTGTTGTCGTTCTCAGTGACGCAAAGTACTCAAAATAAAATGAATAAACTTCAAATAGGTGGCAAGGTCGATATGTGGTACTTCCTGGGACATGCACAATCACGTTTGCATAGATTTTTAGTCTAGTTCGTGACGGATATTAGAGTTTACCGTTTCATGTCAGGCCAGAACAATGCCTTGATTTTCACAGTGCTGATTCACAGGACCTTTTTAAATAAGTATTGTTACATGTAGCAATTTAGTGTAGCTCATCTTTATTCAATGTCAAACTAAACCTGCCTTGGCATTGAAAAAACATTTATAGATCCTCCTGTTATACTACAACTGTTGAGAAAAATAATAGTTATTTGAATCTGTTCTCCTGAAAGTTAATCTTTCTTAAGTGCTTATGCAAAGAGTGTAATAATAACCCAGATAATGTGGAATTACTTGTTATGTAAAGTTGGTGGCTACTAGTTTCTTAATACTTGTGCCTGACGGATGGGGGTGGTTGTGCATTAGGGGAGTATTTTTGGATTCCTGTTATGTAATATTTTGAAAAGAGGAGCGGATTGCAAGGTCTATAATAAAATCTTTGCAGACATCTACTGGTAAGTACTGTAATGTATTATACTATACTGTAGTGCAGTAAATCAGCTTTTTAAGCTGCTGTACACAAAGGGTTCTAACTAGCCAAAATCTAAATGTTATGTATATTTAAAAACATTCATGCATTCATTACTGGTTACCACGTTGCCAAGTGTGATATCTAAGCACAGCCCTCGCTAGAGAGTTGTGCTGTTGGCTGAAACTGCAAACCATCTCTTGCTCCTGGATCCTCATCTTCTTCTCTTCCAAAAACTGGGCATGTTTCTGACGTGCATGATGGATGTCCTGCTCCAGCTTGGCTCTCTGTAGAGCAAGAGTTTTCTCCATATCCACCCTTTCCCGCTCCTGCCGCAGTCGCACTTCTGTCCTGCGAGCTTCTCTAAAGATGTTACGGCGACCCTTGGCTACTTCACGGTCAATCTGGCGCTCACTTACTTTTTCTATAAGGTGTTTCTGCATTTTAGCTTTATCGAATGCTTGATGGACTCTTTCAATGACTTTAAAGGGGGTGAGGTTGATTTTGTCATGGCAACAACCAATCAGACGCTTCCCTGAAGTAATGGCAGAAGAGTGTGGTTGTAGACCTGGTCTCTGAATGTGAAGCTGGGTGATGGCCTCACGGACGTCCTGTCCTGCAGCTTTACGGGACCACAGCATGTGGCTCACTGGCTCACTCTGTTGGACCAAAGCTTTCAGTCCCAAAACATGAAAGGTCCCATCTTCAGTTTCTTCATTACAGAGATCAACGGTCACACTTTTATCTAGACAAGCAGAACAGAAGCATTCAGTGAATCAAAAAGGTCTCTTGGAGAGATCAAAACTTCTGTTGTACCTTGGTCAATTGTGTTTAGGTGGGCCTCATATTTCAGACTTAGACTGCAGTGAGGGGTGTTGCATGGTGCTTTTATGTCTTGTTGACTGTCATTTGATTTAACACTTATAGGATCCTGTAAAACCTGCGTAAAAGTGATGCATGAATTAGCCTGCATTAAGATGCACCCTAAAAATGAAATGCAAAAACGTCAGTACACCTGTTATCACAATTAATAAATGCATGGTTGAAAGTGGAAAAAAAAAAACTAGTTTATTTCATTACGCATTATTTTAAAGAGTTGTGTTTACATAATCATTTTGTGTAATATGAACTTAATATTGTATGTAAACTTACATTTCTGTGTTAACTGATTGTCTTAAAATGTAGTTGTATTAAAAAATAAAGTTGTAGCAACTTTAACAAATAATAAAATAGTGTTGTTAATTTTTGGGTAGTAGAGTAGTTCCCAGCATGCTTCGCATAGGACTAGATAAGGAAAACAAATATTAAAATTAAGCAGTTTTTAATGTGTTGTTTTCTTAAGAAAAAGAACTTTTAGGCCTGGTTTTACAAACAGGGCTTAGCTTAAGCCAGGAATAGGTCTTATTTAGATTAATATATTTAAGCAACGTTTATAAAAATGACTAGAAAAAACACTTCAGGTTTAGAAACAGAAAAATGACACTGAAATATTTTAAGATATGTCAAAGCAAGATATTTCAGTTCAAACAGCTCAAACATCCATTTTTAGTCTGGGACTTGTCTGTGAAACCAGAAGTTAGTGCTTTTGTTATGTTATGTGCTTTTCCATCACGATTTGTGCTAAATACTAGACTACATGAGTGTAAGCAGCAATGACTTATTCTGTGTACAGTCTTCACATTTTACACATTACCTCTGAGTTGCCAGTTTGCATCAGCTTATCAAGGTTCACATGGATTCTTTGGATCTCTGTGTCTCTCTCTTCTTTTTCTTTTGGCTAAGAAACATTCAACATTTTAGAATATTCTACATTCTATTCTTTTTTTGTGTTTTAGAATTCTAGATTATATTCCAATGATTTCTGCAGGACCATGTCACACTGAACCCTGAAGTAATGAAAATTCAGCTTTTTTTTTTATAAATATAATATATATTTAAGATAGACACTATTTATTATTTTAAACTGTAATGTTTCACAATAATACTGTTTTTAGTGTCTTCTAAATCCAATAAATGATCAAATATAACATTATAAAAATGTACTAAACCCAAACTAACCTGAATTGTAGTCTATCAGACAAATATAGTACATACTTCGTGATAGTCATCTGTGTCCTCCTCCATGGTTTTCTGAGATTGGTATTGGACCTGGTCATTTTCTGTGCTCAAAGGCATGGAAATGAATGGTTTCTCAGACTTCATCTGTTTCTTTGTACTGCAAAGCCTGACAATAAAGAAATCTCTTACAACCAAAATAATATCAATAAGTAACTGTTTTGTACTTTATAGTGAACAAAATGAGCATAAAAAACATTGCACAGCAAATATCAAGATGCTGCATATTTACCCAAGTCTTTTTCTAATTAAATGACCTCGAATCCAGCGCTGTATAATAAGTGTAGGGGAATAAATGGCCTGTATCCTGTTTATTTCAGAGATTATTTTATATGTCGCTTTCATCTCCATCTCAAATGAATCCTAAGGAAAAAGAAAACATCAAAATATGTTGTTGCTTTTTTCACTTAGACATAGCAGTAAACACAACAAAGAACACCAGGATAAATAATGAGCACTTACCGACTTTGTAAACGGATACAAGCTGACACAAAACCGTTGATTCATTGCTTTAAATTGAACAGGAAGAGACCAGTTTTGTATGATTTCCTCATCAGAGATAACAAAGTTGTCCAAGGCCTTCAGTGACCATATGTTATTGACCAGACAGTGCCTGTAGCTCTTCTTTAAACTGAGCGGGGTGTCATAGAGAGTTAAAGCAGTCAGTTTTAAACAGCCAGACAGGCCTTTAATATTTTCCCAGGTTGATATGTTGTTGTCGTGCAGATACAGAAGTTGCAATTCTTTCAGATTATGCCAACATGACGCATCAGGGAGCTGAACAATCTGAGCAGAAAGATGACCGTTAGTGATTTGTTCTCCTTAAAGTGAATGAAATATTCAGGGCAGCAAATTATATAAAGGACACCTGATTTCCTTTTAGATCTAACTTCACCAAGCGAGTGCATTCCATCAGAGCTTCGATCCTAGTCAGAAAGTTGTCAGCTAAGATGCAAATTTGCAGTGCTCTGCAAGATCCAATCTGATCCAGACTCTTTAAAAGCAAACTGCTCAATCTGACCATCAAAATGTCCTTCAGATCTTTCTCACTCTCTGATGTCCAGTAGCCATGATCCAGTATCAGAGACTGAGAGCAGTTTACCAAATATGCCCAGTATCCCTCCAGGGAATCCATTTTCACAGCTCTGTAAAATTCATCTCTTCCATTTTTTTTTTAAGGAAACACAAAAACAAAAAAAAGCTCCTGTCAGCAGGTAATGACTATAGCATGCATATGTAGATATATTTACTTATTTCACAAACACTAACCTGTTCAGATTCTCAATCTGCTCTTTTGTTTGTTCTTACCATGGTTTTATGCCTGGCTCTCAACTGTATTCTTTTGTTGGCCGACCGATTCCGAGATAAAAGTTGCTATGACAACATTGGTTGGAAATACAAGAAGCATCTCAAAACATTTTCCTGAAAACCACTCACAACACATTATAAATAAAACGAATACTGCTTTGTGTTGGGGGGTTAACAAAATATGAATAATTAATACTGTTTAATGTAAATTATTAGATGGAGAGCTAACAATCCAATAGGCTGAGTGTGAAAGTCAGCGTTTGTTTGTCACGTGACTGGAACCCGGAAGTGTATGTGAACACAAGTCCAAAACGAACTTGAACTTAATTGTCGCACATTTTTCCGATACAAAGTATTTTGTGAAAAAAAAATGTTAAATGTTAGTGTAGTGATTTAGACAGAGGAGCATTTGTCCGGTCTCATAATGGCAGAGCGCTTAAACATCCATCTGCAAAAATCCACCAGGGACAAACTTGACAAATTCCAACAAATGAGAGGTAATTTAACCTTGTCGTAACATTTTCTATTTTCATAGCTGTTTAAGTTCTTTTGAGGGCAAATGTTTCGAAACACTGCTTCGAAATGTGATTCAAAACACCCATGTAATGTGTCTAACGCGATTCAAAGCATCGGGGCGTTTCAGAGGTGTTTAGAAACGTGGCATCTGCCGAAGTTTGATTGACAGGGTCGGGAACAAATCACTCAATCGCACATCTGTCACAGCCCAAAGTATAAAAATGAAGTTAGAGCATCTTCACTTCTTGGGATTCTGCGATATTGTGACATATATAGTGTAATCTTACTCTCTTTTATTTAGGCTAGGTTAAAAGTTATTATTAAGATATTCATATATAGGCTGTGGACATACGTATACTGATACATTCATATAGGCATACACAGCAAGTTAGAGACAGAATACCATAGTTCATGGAAAATTCCATACTGATAGATTTTATAATAATGGAAGCTTCACGCAAGATTCCATGGAATTCCATTATTCCATTTCAGTTTGGAAACACCAAATAAAGTGAGGTGTATGTGATAGGAAGCTAGCCTACTGCAACAATACAACATCTATGATTGTGGCTTGATGACTTTTTTTGATGTCCATTTTTATGACCAAAATAACGCATTTGTTCAAATACAAGGAATTTGTTTTAGTGTCACAAGCTTCCAGTACACAGAAACGAATAAAATATGTGTGCTGTAGGTAAAACATAATTTTAAAAGTAGGGTGGTTATTGTAATTATATGAATAGTGCTTGACTAAGGATTCAAACCCTAGGTGACAGCATTCCAGTCGAGGACCGTAACCACTCCCCCAAATTACGGATGGTCTTACACTACATATGTTATAACTCGTTTATTCGTTTAATTGTGGAAGCTGTTCGAAAAATATTTGAAATTGGCAATAGGTGTCACCATAGAGACGTGTATCAAAACGTTTCGAAGCCTCGACACATTTGCTTCGACTGTTTCAGTGTTTCACGTCGCTTTTTGTAACTCTGGGTCATTGATGCAAGCTTCGTTATATACTTTCGCTGAACTTTGAAAGTCTCTTTCAAAAAGAAAGAAATCCCAGATTGATGTCTCCGCAGAGCAAAAGTGGGCGTTTCTCAATGTCGGGTAGTTTTTAAACTGCTGGGTGTTTCGCAATCATGCAATCAAAATGCTTCAAAACCCCCCTGTCGTAACCCTACCCCTAAACTGTCCCTCAGTATGATGTTAGCCAATCAAGTAAAACTCCCCTTACCTTGCTGCAGAGACCTATACTTAAAAACATCCTATGTCAAAGAAGGTGGAGTTTAGAACACAACTACCGATTGCTTAACCACCACTAAGAAATGGTAGCTCAAATGTGTTCAGGAGTCAAAACAAACTCTCCAAAAAGTTTGCTTTTGTAAGGCCAGTTCGAACTGCCATAAAGAACTTCGTTTTGGTCTGTTTGAAATGATGTCATTTCAGTTCGTTCCTCGATTTCATTTGAAGGATAAACATGTCCAAATGAACATGGTAGTACTGGGGTACTTTTCACTGCTTTTTGCTGCTGAGATTATTCGCTGTGACATTGTTTGCTGCTCATGAGGGGTTTCTGTAACTGTAAAGTTATTTATTTCCCATCCACAGGTAAAGAAGTTCAGTCTGATGAATTCTGGGATCTTGTGGTCATTACTGCAGTGGATGAGGACCAGAGGTCTGCTTATGAAATTCAGATCACCGAGAAACTGGAGAGGAAAGAACTGCCTCTTGGCATCAATTATCATGTGTTTGCAGATCCTCCAGGATGCAAGATTGGTGAGATATATAAAATAAAATCAACTTAAAAAATTGAATATACATTTTTAATAGTTGCTTCTTCATCTGAACCTACAGGTAATGGTGGATCCACTTTACATTCACTGCAATGTCTACATGATAAATATGGCACATCACTGTCCGGATTTAAAGTCATCCTTATTCATGCAGGTACTATATTAATCTATGTAATATTCATCAAACCTCATTCATGTTTTTTGTTTATTGTGAATGAGCTTTAATGTACTATTCAAAGGTTTTGAGACAGATTTTTACATGTTTTTAAAAGAAATCACTTAGGCTTACCAAAGCTGCATTTATTTATCAAAATACAGTAAAAAGCAAGAAAAAAGAAAAGATGCACTATGGCACATTATTACATTTCAAAATAATTATTTCTGGTATATATATATATATATGTATATATATAGAATGTAATGTAAATTTATATGTAGTTTATTACTGTGCTGTTGGAGTTTAAGAAACTTTTTCCTTCATAATTATCAATATACAATTACAGTTTTGCTGCTAAATATATTTTTTGGGATTCTATGAAGAATAGAAAATGTAAAAACAGCTATTATTTAAGAAAGAAATCTTGGATATATTAATTATACACTTTTGCTAAAATGTACTTATTTATTTATGCATTTGTTTTTTTTGTACATATGCAGGAGGTTTCAGTCAACGTTTTCCCAGTGCCAGCGCCCTGGGTAAAATACTCACAGCTGTGCCCCTGGGAAACCCTTTATATCAGATGCTGGAGCTCAAACTTGCAATGTATGTGGATTTCCCCTCACACATGAAGCCGGGAATGCTCGTCACCTGTTCTGATGATATAGAGCTCTACAGTATTTCTGACCAAGAGAATGTGGTGTTTGATAAGTCAGGTTTTACTGCCTTAGCACATCCCTCCCCTCTCTCTATTGGTACCACTCATGGAGTTTTTGTTCTTGAACCAGCAGAGACGCCCAGAATTTGTGATATGGAGTACAGAATGTGCTCTCAATTTCTGCACAAACCAAGTATTGAAAAGATGTTCAAATGCAACGCTGTATGCAAGAAAGAAGGAGAGGAGTTTGTTTACACTGACAGCATTTACTATGTTGATTACGGGACTGCTTTGACCCTTCTGACCTTGTTCAGTGAAATCAACCCTCTGACATGTGAAATTGATGCTTATGGAGACTTTCTTCAAGCTCTGGGTCGAAGAGCTACTGTGGATTACACAGAAAACACTGCCAACGTCACAAAGAAGGAAAACAGTCTCATTGAGATTCGCAGAAAGATTTTCCATCGCCTCAAAGGCACGGCACTCAACGTCATCCTGTTGAACAACTCCAAGTTTTATCATCTCGGCACCACAGAGGAATACTTGTTCCACTTCACCACTGACCCCTGTCTCAGAGCAGAACTCGGCCTGCTCTCTGCTGCCTTCAGTGTGTGCGACTTAGAGCCATCTGAGAAAACTACAGTTTGCGTGACGCACAGCATCCTACATCCCAGTGTGACCGTGTCCCAGGGCAGTGTTATAGAATACTCCAGACTGGAGGCTAGAGTTAAAGTCGGAAGTAGATCTATCATCAGCAGCTGCTGGATAGGCACAGATCTAACAGTGCCGAGTGACACCTTCATACACTCTTTGTCTGTAAACCTGGATGGAAAAACAGGTTTTGTTACTGTTGTGTTTGGTGTTAAAGATGATCTGAAGAAAACTGTGTCCAGTCCTGCTGGTATGAAAGCACTGAGCTTGTTTAAAGTTAATCTGGAGGACTGTTTTGGGCTCTGGGGTTTGTTTCCCGAGAAGTTCAGGTTCTCAGGAGACACATCTGTGTGTAGTTTGTGGAACGCCTGCATTTTCCCAGTGTGCTCCAATCTTAAGGATTCATTTGTGATGTCACTGGGGATGCTGAAGGCATTGGATAGTGGAACCAATTTCTCACTACCAAAAGAAACAACCCTAACCTCTTTACAAGAAGCTCTGCAGAACAAGAACCTGGAGGAAATGCTGAAATTTAGGAAAGAACTTTATGATGACATTCTTAGGGTGAATTTAAGTCATGCTGTCTGAGCATATGGGTTTAAATGATCATTAATTTCGTTGCATATACCGCTCAACAAAGCCTTGTAAGTACTGAGACAATGCCTTCAAATTTGTTGTTACTCAATTGATTTAATATCAGCTACCACACACTGTTTTAAGCACACCGTATGTTACAAGGTATCTAATTTGTACAAATTCGGATGACCTTACGATTTTGTATGATTTCCGTGTCAGTTAAATTTAGGAGTGGGGTTAGGTGTGGTCCTTCATACACCTAAAAAATGTTAAAATTTGCTGTGAGATCAGGTTAAATCTTAACTTGCCTTTAACAAACACAACAGAAATACCAAGACAGTGCACTCACATTGCGACGAATGGAAGAAAGTGCAACATGCAATAAAAACATGGAATAAGTTAAGCCAATCTGCATGTGTCGCTAGTATTTAAGCATAAGAAAGAACTTTTATGGGATGTGTCAGTGTTTTTCAATTCAGTGTTTTAGCATATATTTTTGAGGCATTGTTTTGTTTTTTTATTAAATAAATGTTGGTTCAATTTAATTTTGTGTACTTGCAGAGGTATTCCTTCAACTGTGTTTAAACATTTATCCTACTTGGACCATCTTCACAAAACACCAGTCACGGCTAGATGAAGTCCAAAGTGTATCATAGTTTATTAACCCATTTTAAACTTTGTTGCTCAGGAAAAGTTTCTTCTATTTTTGTCGAAATTCATATAATCTGTTGTCATATTTTACATGTTACTTATGTTGCTTAAAAGTGACTTTTTTCCAAATAATTAAAGAACTCTAACTGACCCTAAATTTTGAATAGTATTTCCTTTATAAAACACAGAATTATCTGTTTTAGTCACATCCAAGTTCAGAGAGGGAAAGATTTTTGATGCAGCTGTTGTCTGAAGAGAGAAATCAACCGTGCCTTCACCCTGTAATAGGTACAGATTCTCAGAGAGGTCAGCTGTCATTGTTGTCACACGTTCCACACTGAGGCTGATGTATTTTTAGCAGGGGCTGTGATCCCTTATCGGACTCTTGTCTATTGTGCCAAAGCATTGTGTTACCACTGCATGAGACTTTCTCTCCAGCTAACCGTCTACAAAAGTTTAAACCTACCAATCTGATGGGGAACTATAAATCAAGACCCACTCAAACCTGTACAGGTAAGTTAAGTTTCTTCAGTTGGCCATTTGATTTGTTCGGTTCATTCGTTCGGCTGAGGTTGACATAATTAGTTTACAGCTACAATATTTTCAGTCCTTCAATCCTTGTTGACATTTTCTGTCTTCACTAACAGTGAGTAATGGTTGTTTTGTATTTAAAATTGGATTATTCTGTCCATGTTGTGGTCTTGATTCAACATTGTTTTGCTTTAGATGAGTGGAAAAAGAAAGTGAGTGAGTCATATGCTGTTATAATGGAGAGACTGGAGGAAGACTTGAAAATTAAGGAGGAGGAGTTCAAGGAACTCAAGCATGTTTTCAGGTGAGACTGATTGAAACTAAGAGTTTTGTTAGCCTCTATTGTAATGCACTATTATTAGTGTTTATAAATGTGACTTAACGTGGACTTTCGATCTTAACAACACAGCTGAGGAAAGAATGAATTTGAAGATCTGTTTTATGTTTTTGATACAGCTCAGATGAAGCATTTAATAAAGTGAATCTGAATTATCGCACAGAGGGTGGATTGTCCCTGCTTCATCTCTGCTGCATATGTGGAGGTACAGCTAAAACTTGCTAAATGTTATCTACTATAATGCAATGATGTTATTTAAAACATTATAACTGAAAACATTATAGGCAATAAAGCTCACATCAGGACCCTCATGCTGAAAGGTCTGCGTCCATCCAGACTTACCCGGAATGGATTCACTGCACTGCACCTGGCAGCATTCAAGGTCAGTCATGGGTTAATAATCCCAAATGCTGTATGCTAGGAATTCATCTGGTTAAAAATGCCAATGATGAATTAAGCGTCAACAACTATATTTAAGATAAGTGGGTATTTTTTCTTAGGGTAATGCTGAACTGGTCACTGCGCTGCTGCACGGTGGAGCAGATATCCAGCAGGTGGGCTACGGAGCCCTCACGGCTCTACATATAGCTACTGTGGCCGCCCATCTTGAGGTGCGTTTTAGAGCTGAAATTAGACTATGGAGTTTATACACAATCATTCAGAAAATCTAATGCACTTGGTTTTTCCTACTTTTCCTTCCAGGCTGTTGATATTCTCTTGCAACACGGCGCTTATGTCAACGTCCAGGATGCGGTTTTCTTCACCCCTCTGCACATTGCAGCTTACTTTGGCCATGAGCAGGCCAGTGTTTACTTATTATCATAACAGCTATGTAAGGGCTCCGTAACAGCTTGATCATTATTTTTTTTCTCTTGTGGAACAGGTATCCAAGCTTTTGATGAAGTTTGAGGCTGATGTCAATGCAAGTGGAGAGGTGGGGGACAGGCCGCTTCACCTGGCAGCAGCTAAAGGCTATCTGGGCATTGTCAAACTGCTGATGGGGGATGGCAGCAAGACTGAAGGTGAGAGGTTTTTTAGTGTGTCAGTGTATTGATGTTTCATAGATCTTGATCATGAACAATGATTATATGTCTTTAAACGATTAGGTCACCCAATATATATGTGTGTATGTATATATATATGAAGATAGATATATGAATATATGAAGTATATGAAGTATATCATTTGTTAACCAATGGATCTTTTGCTTTGAGTGGGTGCTGTCACAATAATCCACAAGTAATCTGAACAACTACAGTTCATCAGTTCATGTCTTGAGGGTATTAATACATTTCTTAAATAGAAATGCTAAATCAATCAGATGAAGAAACAAACTCATCTGCATCTTAGTTAGCCTTTTTAATATGCTTTAATATGCTATTAGTTCCTATACTATTCTTTCCTATACAGTCAATGCTCAAGACAATGAGGACCATGTTCCCCTTCATTTCTGCTCTCGATTTGGACACCAAGAGGTTGTCCGTTTCCTTCTGCAGGGCACCTTTGACACCCAGCCACACTCTGTGAACATCTACGGTGACACACCTCTACACCTGTGAGTGCACCTAAGAAGTGAATCACACACAACAGAAGGTGGCAGTTAAACTCAACAAATGGCTGAAGTGAATGAAATAATCTGGAATCTGGAGAGCAGTTATAATGATTGTGATTTGAGTCTCATATTCCCCATCAGAGCTTGCTACAATGGAAAGTTTGAAGTGGTGCAAGAGATTATTCAGTTGTCAGGCACAGAGAGTCTGTCTAAGGAGAACATTTTCAGTGAGACAGCTTTTCACAGGTAACTTTCCTTGACTAGTTCCATTTGTGACACTTTAATTATTTTATGGACATATATATATTTCTCCTAACACAGATTGGGTTTAGATTCCTGTTGATTCACACTAAATAAAGGTCTAATGATACTCTGTAGTGCGTGTACCTATGGCAAGAACCTTGAAATGGTCAAGTATCTGCTCAGTCAGAATGTTGTGAGCATCAACCATCAGGGGCGAGATGGACACACAGGTATGATAATAGTGGTAACCTGGTTTACATCAAATTATTATGACAGAAATAATGTACTCTAATCCTTCATTACTTGACATCTCAGTGTTGTAATACAGATGTGAATTGTTTTAAATTATGTTGATGTAAAATTACGTCTGGTCGATATTTGAAACGTCAGGTCTGCATAGCGCCTGTTTCCATGGACACATCCGACTGGTCCAGTTTCTTTTGGACAACGGGGCAGATATGAATCTGGTGGCTTGCGACCCCAGCCGCTCAAGTGGAGAAAAGGATGAACAGACATGCTTAATGTGGGCCTATGAGAAAGGTTTTTCTTTTTTTATCTATCTATCTATCTATCTATCTATCTATCTATCTATCTATCTATCTATCTATCTATCTATCTATCTAT
>JAUYWG010000258.1:968633-979040 GCA_034779775.1 Enteromius afrohamiltoni | reverse complement strand
TGCTTCTTTAAATGCATTTTGCCTGCGCTCAGTACCCGTTACCGTAAGTGCAAGATTACACGCGCAAAACAAAAAAAGGGGGGAGCCTGGCTTGACTGCAGTTATAAACTGAAAAAAATAACAATACAAGCGCATGAAAACGATCAAACACTCTTCCCTGTGTCTTCAAGTGACCGTCTTAGTCCGTTTCTGTTGTTTAAACCTCGAGTGAGAGAAAGAGAAAACTGCACTAAATCTGAATGATTTCGAAAGTGAAAGTAATAACTTTACAGTTTAGCTAAAGCTACAGCAATCACAGATGAAGATGTGACTTTAGTGAGAGTAAATGCGCAGTAAAAGCATTCACATCGAGCGCAGTTCTGCCTTTTAATCAAATATTCAGTTTCTGTAAAGCGAAATGTAAGTATGCGATTCAATTTTAAATGTTTTTTTGAGGGTACCCACCCTGTCACCCTACAGATATCAATCTGTATCTTAGACTTAATAAAGATATGATTAAGTTAATATGCTAGGCTATATGGGAAATAAGTAGGCCTAAGTTAGTGTTTAATATAATAGAAATGAGCTGAATTGGTCATACAACACTTATTCATTCTTGTTTGTTTTGTAAAGGGGAAGAGAGAGCCGTCTGTGATCCTTTGAACATATTTTAATTGAATGTCCAAATTTAAAAACTGCTAGACAACTTTGTATATTCTGAAAATATATTAATGGACATTTTCAAAAATAATTCTCCTGGGATGATTTTAATATTTTTGTCATATGTTAAATTTAACGTCTCTACACATTTTTTCTTTTCCCTCTTGTTTTTAAAATTGTGTTACACATATATTTTTGTATATTTATACTTGTTTGTTTATTGGCTATGTAGTTGTTTTGAAATCAAAACGGGATATTAAGTGTATTAGCCAACATTTGACAGACCTTTACAAGTTGCTGCCCTTTGTTTTATTTTAAAACATTATTGCCTGGTGTTTTCCTTTTTTTTATTATCTCAAGCTGATTTCTGTATTATGATGTAACATTAAACAGGATATGCACTGTATTTGAAAATGATACTGTGTATGGCTTTCCAAAAATAAAAGGGAAAAAGGTGTGTCAGAAATAATATAAGAGCAGTATGTTGGGCTGAACTGAACAGGGCCAGTGAGTCTTCACATAAAGGCAAAGCATGATTTGTGTTCACCATATTTTAAGAGGGACTGGAGTAAAGAACATGTGAAGCATTCAATAAAACAAGCGTGATTTTACAGACACAGTGTTTTCATGATATCTTGTGTCATGTCCCACAGAAGAACTTCAGTCACACAGGTTTGGAAGGACATGAAGGTGAGTAGATGATGGCAGAAATGTCATTTTTGGATGAACTAATAATGTCACTAGTCATGGTTGGTTAAGTTTTATTTTTTAGATCTAAATATTTGCTTTTTATTTTTTGCAGAAACAGTCATGAGAGCTGATAATGTCCTCCTGTTTATACTGGTTAGGACTCTCATGGCTGCCTGTCAGGCTGATGATGGTAAGAATACATTCTTTTTAAATTCTAAATACTTCAGTTTCTCTAGAGATAATTCAGTCTTCTGTGTGATTGATAACACGGCTGCAGTGTGTGAGTGATGTGGTAGAGGAAGAACTGTAGACGGGGAGTGTTTGGAAGCAGTCATTATTGTTTCAGTAGTTTTTGGTGACACTAATGTTGCAGAAGTGACAGACTTTAACTTTAAATTGATTGAATTTCTTATTGTGAAAAAAGACTGAAATTATTTGTTATTGTTGTTTTTCAGATTTTAATGTAAGTTGTGAGAAAGTGACTGGTTTTGTGGGGAAAGAAGCAAATCTCACCTGCAACGTCACACTGATGAAGAATAACTGCTGCATTCAAATGTATAAGTTTCTATACCCTGAGGGAGATAATGACTCAAATATCTGTAGAAAAGAGCTTCCTTGGGACCCCTGTGATCAGAGAAACAGCTTCACATGCAGCTACACTCCAACAGCAAAGACAGAAAAACTCAGAGCCTTACTGCAAACATCGTGTGGAAGGACTACAACAGAATTCACTGTGAGCATAGCAGGTACAGTAATACTTTTGTTTAGATTTCAATAACTATTCATGGCCTAACTGTTGCATGATCATGATTTCTAAATAGCAACACATCTCTTTTACGATATTACTGTCAGAGTGATTTTAGAGAAGCACAGATTTGATCAGAATCTCAGCAGCAGAAGTGTTTGTGAAGGTCTGTGTGGAGAATCTGACTGTCTGCAGGTTGATAGACTGAAGATGAGTTCATGACTTTAACACTATCATTAAACATTAAACATAAATTCATCTTCCAGAGACATCAATGATTGAAGATAAACCTGAAGACGGATCTAAGAATCCTGGATCTAACAGTCCTGTCATCTCTATAGTTGTTTGTGTATCCGTCATCATCATCTTCATCATCATCTTAATGACAATCATGTGTGTGAGGAGGTTCAAAAGCACTGAATTACAGAATAATCATGAAAGAAGTGTTTCCGAAGAACAAACAGTGATGACAACAAATGTTTAGAAAGAAACACTATGAAAACAGCAAATTTTGTTTTAACTGGTCATGTAAACATCATAGACTTGATGATGTCCAGTTTAACTAAAACCTGTAAAACTCATATACTGTCAGCAACACTGATTGATCTATATGTTGGTTGGACTGATGCAGTAAATTAGCCAATATTTGGCTGTGTTGAGATGATCTGCATTAGATATTAATTCTGCCCTTGTCTTTAAGTAAATATTGTGTAAACTAAATGTTTGTTTGTAGTTTTTTTGTACATCATACATCTGGTTTGCATTAACTTATTGTAATAGAATTGTAATAGTATTTATTCACTAAATTGCTATTAAATTATTAAAGTGTCATTATACTTTAAAGACGGCCAGATGGTATTTTTACATTTTAGTGAAGAGCAAGTTACACCAGTGACGGTGGTGTGGTCAGTCTCTTCTGGTGGCAGATGAATAAGTAACTGTTGCAATGCATTCTTCTACCAGCATGAAATCAGTTGTCTTTGACCAATATGAACATCATATGAAATCATTTTTAAGCAGCAGTCTTGTTCTTGGGTGAATGTATGTTTCATTTTGTTGTTGATCATGTTTTGTTTGATGACTGACAATTCGATCAAAACTGATACTTTTAATGAAAACGTATGTATTATACATACATGTACAAAACAAACTAATTAATTAATAAACAAACATGGCAATGTAAATGAGTAGGTCAGCCAAAAATAGAAATGACATCACTTCCTCACTCTCGAGTAGCTCCAGATCTGCATGTTTTTTTTTTTTCTGCCAAACAGGAGGATATTTTGAAGAACGTTTGTAACCAGGCTGTTTTGGCTCACCATTGACTCCCTAGTATTGTTTTTTCCTACTAAGGAAATCAATGGTGACCAAAAACAACCTACAAACTATAATTTAGAGATATTTAGCTTATTATAAATCTCCCTACTTAGCAAAAGGATGGCATCTGAAACAGCATTTGGTGGCTGTCATACATGTTACAGAATGAAGTGGAAGTAACAGCGCCTTCTTCTGGATTAAAAGGTAACAACGCCACAAACAACTGAGCCTTGGAAAAAAAAAAATACATTCTTTTTAAATTCTAAATGCTTCAGTTTCTCTAGAGATAATTCAGTCTTCTGTGTGATTGATAACACGGCTGCAGTGTGTGAGTGATGTGGTAGAGGAAGAACTGTAGACGAGTGTTTGGAAGCAGTCATCATTGTTTCAGCAATTTTGTGACACACTTCAACTTTATTTCAGAATTTCTTAATGTCTTTATATATATATCGTTATTTTTCAGATTTTAATGTAAGTTGTGAGAAAGTGACTGGTTTTGTGGGGAAAGAAGCAAATCTCATCTGCAACGTCACACTGATGAAGAGTAACTGCTGCATTCAAATGTATATGTTTCTATACCCTGAGGGAGATAATGACTCAGTTATCTGTAGAAAAGAGCTTCCTTGGGACCCCTGTGATCAGAGAAACAGCTTCACATGCAGCTACACTCCAGATACAGCAAAGACAGAACAATTCAGAGCCTTACAGCAAACATTGTGTGGACGGACTACAACAGAATTCACTGTGAACATAGCAGGTACAGTAATACTTTTGTTTAGATTTCAATAACTGTTCATGGCCTAACTGTTGCATGATCATGATTTCTAAATAGCAACACATCTCTTTTACGATATTACTGTCAGAGTGATTTTAGAGAAGCACAGATTTGATCAGAATCTCAGCAGCAGAAGTGTTTGTGAAGGTCTGTGTGGAGAATCTGACTGTCTGCAGGTTGATAGACTGAAGATGAGTTCATGACTTTAACACTATCATTAAACATTAAACATAAATTCATCTTCCAGAGACATCAAACATTGAAGATAAACATGAAGATGGATCTAAGAATCATGGACCTAACAATGTCATCCCTACAGGACAGGAGAAATCATCCTGAAGATGTGATATAATATTGATTCAGCAACACAAAGCCAACAAGCTTTATTTGGGTTTTCATTTGGTGCTCATGAAACACAAGCTTTGTTTGAACTCCACTGAACTACATACTCTACAATGTTGTATCTCAAACTACTTCATATGTAACTCTAGTTGTTGATTTAAAACATTTAAAGAAAAAAATTTAAAGTTGTTTTATATGTGTTTCTGTGAAATAATAGCATATTATTGATCTGTGTGATCAGTGTATATGTGACTATAATGGACTCAAGCCTCTTTGAACTTTAAGAGGAAACACAAACTGTGTTTGGTTTGCTAATTATTTTATTTATTTAATTTTTTTTTTTTCAGATTTTTAAGGAATGTTTGTAACAAATGTCAGTTTAGTAGAGTGAGTATTAAAATGGCTGGAATTTGGATATTATTTTTTTTCTTCTGCACATTCATTTTTCTTATAATGTGAACTGTGTGGTTTTGTACAGTGGTTTATTAGAAAATAATAATAAAATAAAAATTCTTACTGAAGACATCAAAACTATAAATGAACACATGTGGCATGTGGCCTCTCATCCCAAACCATCTCGATTGGGTTCAGGTCCGGTGACTGTGGAGGCCAGGTCATCTGCCGCAGCACTCCATCACTCTCCTTCTTGGTCAAATAGCCCTTAAACAGCCTGGAGGTGTTTTGGGGTCATTGTTCTGTTGAAAAATAAATGATCGTCTAAACTAAACGCAAACTGGATGGGATGGCATGTCGCTGCAGGATGCTGTGGTAGCCATGCTTGTTCAGTGTGCCTTCAAATTTGAATAAATGCTGAATTCCACTTAATTTCTATAAAATATAATGACAAACCATTATCATTTATGTTCACCAATTTCTGCTCTTGTAAGAGGAACTAAGGAGGAATATTTGAGGCAGTTAAAAAAACAAGCCAGAAACATCTATCTGGTTGCTCCTTCATTTTATAGACAAAATATTTTTTTGTTTTAATATAATCATTTTGCATGACTATGATTATCATTGTCATGTTCAGCCATTGTCTGATTTATCAGCCAAACTGAGGCTTTTGTATGAAAATAATTATTGCATGCATAGGCGCATAAATAGCCTATATATATATATATATATCAAATGTGCGTTTGCATGCAATAATTATTAAACAACCATTTCCATTAATTGTCAATGTTTGCTAGATTTGTTGAAATGATACCAGCTAATTCTGTGGCATACCACACCACATTCTCCTCAAACAGCAGATCTAAAAATATGGTCAGAAGGCACTGAATAGCATATACTGAGACAGGTAGCTGAGTCATTTTGAAACTTTTTAGATGCTCATGTGACTGGAAGATCTACAGAATGTAAGTCAGCAATCTTTTATCTTAAGTGTTTTTTAGTCTAATCTTTACTGTGTTATCATTTGTCATAATAGCAAATTTATTTTTCAAATATTATTATTATTATTTTTTTGTGACCATGAGGGCTGTAAATGCACAGCTGTTCATTCTTGTTTCAGTCTTGAACACTCTCTGTCAAGCTGGTGAAGGTAAGAGAATAAACACTGTAAGATTTTTGAGATTAAGATAATACACAAAGTTACACAATAATAGAAAAATCTACCAAAACTATATCTGATGCTGAATGAGTTGCAAATTAATTCATAAATACTGTTATCTGTCAGATAGTTGCATTGTGTGAACGTGACTGGATCTGTGAGGAAAGAAGCAGCTTTCACCTGTAGAGTCAAGCAGTGTGAGAAATGCTGCATTAAAATGTACACGTTTCAATACCCTGAGAGCTTTAAAAACTCAACAATGTGTAAACAAGAGTTTTATATGAACCCCTGGTAAAAACAGAAACAGCTTCGCATGCAAATACAGCAATGACTGCAAAAATCAGATTCTTTCTGCAAACACTGTGTGCAATACAAAGAACTGAATTCACTGTGAACATATCAGGTACTGCATACTGGGTTTTATTATTTTATTATTTTCTGTCTATTAACAGTAATTCAAAATCTGTTAACAGGGGCGATTAAACCAGAAATTATTGCTAAGGATCCTGGCAAAAAAGGTATTATATTCTATTTTAGTAATTATTTATAATCTATTTACAGACTCCACTGCACACTTTTAAAAGATGTCTTTATTCTTGAGCATTTGCTCAATAATAATGTAGCTTATTCAATTTTTACTATTAGTATTCTGTTGTAATATTGTGAACACATATTATATACATGTATATTGTGGAGTGTGTCTTCTAAAAAAAAAAAAAAAAGTTAATAAAATAAATGAAATAAAAGTTTCTAGACAAAGTTTCTTTTTTATCTTAACATTGTGATGGGTTATGGGTTACAATAATCCCCCCTGCTGGTGATAAATGCATGAACAAGTTTCACCAAGTCTTGACTAGAAACAAAACATCTAAATCTAGCAATGTTTTTGAGATGATAGTATGTTGATTTAGTTTTGACATCACTACTGAAACTGTCTCCAGAATCACACCAAGATTCTTGACTTGATTTTTAGTTGTTTGACTCCTAGAGTCAAGATACACATTTACCTTCAAAACGTTCTTCTTTGTTTCCAAATGAAATGACTTCAGTTTTCTCTTTGTTTATCTGAAGAAATTTCTGTCACAACCAATGCATTGGTGGAGCGAGTCAATGAAGCTGTAATCATTTTACTAGTGAAACTAGTAAAGTTAGTGAAGCTAGTAAATGCCGATCTGGGGAGTATTTCAGAAAGCAAGCAGATCCATGATGTGTGTGATTACATTAAACATATATAATAAAATAATCGTTACTTTGTAATAAGTTTATTTACTTATTTATTTTTTAATAATTGACACATAAAACTATTGTACAGTATGCCAATAACCAAAGGCAGACAGTAATGAAGTACATTTACTTGAGTATTGCAAATTTAATTTTACTTGAGTATTACTTGAGTATTGCCATGGCTACTTGTCTGTCCTGAGACAGAAAGTTGAGGTTATCTGCTTGGTTTATACTCTTATATCATACAGTACATACCTGCTTTATGAAACCAATGATAATGTATTACAATAAAAGCCCCCATTTAGTAATGAGGCTTTATTTCTTTTAATGACAGCACAGAATTTCCTTGAAAGCTTCCCCACCCCCAAAATAAGTACTATCTGTATTTCAGTTGACTGAACTTAACTTTTTCTGGAGACTTTCTTCACTACATTTGAAACACAAATATCATTTTTTTCCTCAAAGGTCCTCAAAATAGAAAGTCATTTCTATGTAGCAGCTTTAAAGACAGTGGGTATTTTTTTGTTATTCATTTTTGTTTCTTCGTGTGCACTTGAAGGGAGCAAAAAAGCTGCTTGGAATTCACCCATATCCTTATCCTGGAGCAGGTTATCTTCAGAGGGTAAATTGCTATGGCTTCCTGTGTGTCCTGAAAATTTCTTCCATTTTTGGAACCGGAAGTTGAGGTTATCTGCTTATGCTTCTCTTATGTCACATAACCTGCTTTCTGAACATAGACCCTCTAAAAGGGTCACTCATTTCAACTGGAACAAGGTAATACATATCTAATGCCTCATCTGTAGATGTTTTTGAGTGTAAAGGTGGCATTAAACTAAACCCAACAAACTAAATTCACAATTTTCAGCAATGCAGAAGATGGTGGAAGAGAATACTGACATTTGATATTGCTTGACATATTGTTGGCAGCACAGTGTATTCAATTTTGTTGTAAACCAGGAAACTTGCCCCACTTCCTGTAAAAAAACTTGAGCGGGCTCTGGTGTGGTTATAGGGTTTATCAGAAGGGAGCTGTGTGTATGAAAAGGAAGATGACATAAACATTTCCGCTGGTGAAATAGCACACTCAAAATCTAACTATGTTTTTAAAGTTTTTTTTTTCTTTTTTTGAATAGACAAACAAGACTTCGCCTTTGAGTGCAGAAAACACAGGGTTTTTATGGGATTCCATTAATGCTGAACACCTGGGTGATCAATCAGTTTGTGAGGGGTTATGGGATATGCAGTCCGTAAACACAAGTCAGTACTCAGGTGAGGGTTTCCTCAAAAACTAAAAAAAAAAAAAGGATTTGATTGAGAGGTGACATTTACCTTCATTTGTTCGGTTAATTTTCTAGCTGAAAAAATTGGATCTGTAAAGTAACTCGCCTGCAGTGTCCATCAGCTGTGTGTTGAATGCCGCCTTACAAATGTTTAAATGGCTCAATAATGACTCAACAATCTGTAAACATAAGCTTCCTGAAGACTCCTGTGATCAGAGAAACAGCTTTACCTGCCAAACTCCAGCTACAGCAATGACAGAAAAATCATATTCTTTGAGCAAACAAAGCGTGTATAGAAAAAAAAACAAAATTCATGGTGGACACAACAGGTACTGTATTAGGTAATACTGTTGTTTACAATTAATAATACAAATTAATAATTTTTGCAAATGTACATTTAATTTAAGTCTGCTAACAGTGATTTCAAATCTGTTAACAGAGACATAAACCTCTTACTGACACTGAATCTCCTGGTAAGAAATAGTTGTTATTATAATTCTGTATTAATTCAGGATACAGTTAAGTAGTTGTTGTAGGAGTAAAACAACTGTGTATTGTTGTTATATAAAACCAAATAGTATAGCAAGTTGTTATATCGCTTGACCTGATGGTCGTATCCTAGCATACTAGGTTAGGGGTGGGCGATATTAGCTAAAATTCATATCACTGTATTTTCCACAGTCAAGACGATATTGATATTATATCGTGATATGAGCAAAAAAATTTTAATCACTTTTTAGAAGATTTAGTTAAACTGCAGGGAAAATATGTATTTTAACCTTATACAAACATGATTTTAAGATCTAAAACAAAAAAATAAAATTTTCTGACCTTAGATGTCTGAAATTATGCTACATTACTTTTTGGGTAAAAGAAAAACAGCAAATAGACTGAAAGAGCATGCATTTCTGCATTACTGCTCTTCTTAGCGCTTATGAACACGTAGGTATGAGAAAAAGAAAAAGCTTTCTAAACTTTTCTCAAACAGTTCCCTTCAGATTTGAATTTATATTAACCCGCTGCCCCAATTCAATATTTATATTTTTCTATTTGGAGCATTGTGAACAGTGATCTTGCGCTGCTTGCTACAATATTTTCTCTCTGTCCGTCTTCAGCGTTTCTGTCCTACAGTCGTTTACAGACTTTTCCACACAAATTACATTTTGAGAAATTATTATAATACATGTTATGTGTAGATATCAGCTAAAATAAATGTAAAAGCCAGTCATGTTTTTGGAACAAAAATCATGCGGTTCTGATTTATGTCTCTCTCCAATGACGCAGTAATGGCGTAATGGCAGTAATAAATATCTAACAGTATCCACTATATAGCAAAATCCATATCATGGCACAACATAATACCAGTCACGTTAATACCAGTAAGGCACCCAGCCCTATTCTACCCAGCCTGTGTGACTTTCTTCTTTCAGACAAATCCAATCAGACTTATAAGAATTGTCCAGAACCCTCCAAGCCTTTGAATGGGTTTAAATGGGTGATAGCAGTTACACTTCAGAAGACATAAATTATGTGCATGTATTTGTCATAAAACATCCCTCACAAGTCCTCCTGTAGCTAATCCATGCATTTTTGTATGATAAATATCCATATTTCAAATGTAATAAAGTCAAGTCAAGTCACTTTTATTTATACAGCGCTTTTAACATTACAGATTGTAGCAAAGCACTGAACATTAACAAATAAAAGAACAGAGTGATGGTAATGTATAATGACGAGAATACAACTTTATTTATCAAATGCAGAGACGGTCTCTGTAGTCAAGACGACGATGATCACTAGAAATCAGGTGTCCCCAACTAAGCAAGCCAGAGGCGACAGCGGC
>JAUYWG010000258.1:920473-951230 GCA_034779775.1 Enteromius afrohamiltoni | reverse complement strand
ATATATACTTACTTTTACTTTTGTTGGGAAAATTCTTTTATGCTTAGTTCATTTTAAAGAACTTTAAATTGCCACTGTGTATGAAATATGCTATACAAATACATTTTCTTTGCCTTGCCTATAATAACTTCATTTTTTATATATCAAACATTGGCAGAAAAGTTCAGGATGCCCTGTTGAAATTACAATTTTACTTTAGTAGGCAGTGTTTGTACATTGGCTTATTTTAACTTTGGATATTTGGCAAATAATATAGGAATCAACAATAGGTCACTAATTCTTAATATGTGGCCATACGATCCACATGTTAATATTACACTAGATTAAAAAAAAAATGTATTTTAGTATCATTTATATATGCTCATATTTACTGCATAGTTTCTTATACTGTTTGATTTTTTTTGTTGTTATAGAAATCTTAAAGTATAATTTTTAGTTCTTTGTGTTATTAAACATTATCTATACAGACACTAAATATTTGTTTATATTACAAACAACTGTTAATTTTCCTTAATTGATAAATAGTGTCACACTGCTTTAGTAATAAAAATAATTAAAAGATGAATTCATAATAATACAACTCTCAAACCAATGTTTCAACAGTTTCTTTATTCATTATTTACATCAAGTGTAACACTGAGGAAGGACTTCACAGTAATATAATATTAAAAGTGAGCTTTAAATTAGAATCACACAAAATATACTTTTTACAAAACAGAAAAAAATACTGTTAATCTGTCAACCTCTGCCGTTTTAATCCCTGTTAAATTCACATATTTAAAATTAAGAGTGTTTTATTTTCATTGCACTTGAAGGACTAGAGAGGTGGCCTTTGGTATATAAATTTCTTCAGCACTTAAAATCTGACCTTACCAAAACACAGTCTCCAAAAAAATAAAAAAAATAAAAAAAGTTCCAGGATTCAACATAAAAAGTGGATCAATAAATAAACCAAAAATAAATAAAAGAGACAAACAAAAATGTAAAAGGGAAAAAAACTTGGGTAACTGTAACCAAAAAGGACCGAAATCTATCGTGTCTGTGAGACAAACAGTACGACTTTGAACCTCAGAGGCCTTGAGTGGCTCATAGAGCATAAACTATAGGACAACATTGCTCTCTCCGAATTGTTCCTCTATACATAACACAATAAAATATTATTTAATGCACAAACTTTCAAAGGAGATTTACTTAAAAAAAAAAAATTTGACAAAAAAAAAATACAAATTGTGGTGATAAGTGGCAATAAAAGAAAGAAAAGACACTTTGCTGTTTACTAAAAAAACTTAAAAGGCAAAACACTCCCTGACAATCATGTATAACTGACATACAAAACTCTTTTCTCCCTCAGTTGTCTGGTAATGAAACATTTTAGACATAATAATAAATGGAATAGATGACCTGCATGTGTTTAAAAGAACAAACTGCTAAATCACACATGAAAAATAGTTTTTCTCTGTTAACGTGATTTACGAGAGAGGTATTCCTGACAAAGCAAAACAAAATGATGAGCTCTTTCAGTAAGAGGAGACCAGACATCAAGCACTGTCTTTTTCTAAGTAAAGGACAGATCATTGCACTTTTTCCTATTCAAGTTGGACACCTCACATACCCAGATGTCTGAACAGGGCAGCTTGAATGATAATAAAGTCTTGAAAAATCCCATTTGCCACGTTAAAAATCGGTATTTTAGCGCAAAACATATTTACATAAACAGATCTTTAACTAGACCTTGCAGTGCACAAAACATTAAATCTCTCACAAAAGGCACCATGTAATATCAGAAAACACTGCCCATGGCAGAAAGAAAAATGGCGAAACAAGCGAAGTTAGTGTAGGCAAATTATGCAATGAGTTAGAAAAAAAAATGGTTTTGAACAAACAACATGTATGATTTTCTGTTGCAGTGGAATTGAAATGTCATGGAGATGCATGGAAAAAAAAAAAAAACATTTCTCCCTCCAAAATTTCCATACTACATAGCCTAAAATAGTGAATTAAGGCAAGGCAATTAACATTTATGCTTCAAAAATGTGCTCCAGTGTAATCGGTACAAATCAACTTCATTACATTTTAATTAATGACATTGCAGGGTACCCACAAAAATCTCATTTATGCAAATTCTAATAGAAATCTATCATTTTATGAATACAGACTCAGAAAACATTTGTAACTGTTTGTGTCCTGAAGAAAATGTTTCTTTTAATAATATTTCTTTTAATAAAGTTTAAAATGTGTGAGACTATGGAAAATAAACACACACGCAAAAAAAAAAACCAAAAAAAAAAAAAACATTCCTGTTTTCAACAAATGAATACATTCATAATGTAGATGCACAGATGGAGACCCTCACACCAAAATCTCACAAGGACACAAGTGAGCATGACCTTCCACGCCTGTTTGTGGGTATAAAATAATATGCAATATCTACAATATCATCAAAACGCCTGTGCTTTTAATCAAAATAATTTAAAATTCAAGTTTACAAATGGCGACATTCTAAAGTGAAATCAAAATAAAGTTACAATTCTATGTGCTAAGGAAAATGCAGTTCGTGTTAAAAGACTTACTTGTAAAAGCAATACTTGTATCTCTAGTGTTGCTGCTTCTGTGTTGTTCTGTGTCATAAAATAAATTCAGACTTTCCACACATCACATAATTCCCCCATAGCAAATCAATCAAATCTAGAAAGATGTTTAGAATTCTTAAGTGTGGAGAACTCAGGAGTCAGACTGTAGATTTGTGCCATCTGGCCGATGGGAGCATTGTCTAAAGGCCACGGATATAAAAGGCCAAATATGATCCATGTGGTGACAGACCCAACACCGTTTCAACTATGCCACAGCAAATCACTGCTAGCAACAATAATGCATGGACCGTGTCAAAATAAAAACCAATTACAGAAAGATATACCAAATTATGAATGGTCATCAAATGCTGTATTGTTTAACAAATGTGGTCAAATAAAAAAAATGACAGTATGGGATGTAGACAGAAGCATTTTTAGTGTGTAATATTAGACTGAACAAAGCTGTGTGAGCAATCCACATTCATTACTACTGAACAAGCAATATTGTTTATGCTCAACTTATGCCATAAATGTTGGGCATTTTTATGTTTGCATTGACATTCTGATGTGATTTAAAAAAAATAGCTAATGAAATATCAAGAGTGAATGGAAATCTGTAACTAAAAACAAAATGATTAGTGGACCAGTTCATTTGTAGTCGGCTCACATTAACCTGCAACCCCTGTCTGTTTGTGACAATGTATTCTTTCATACCAAGATAAAAGTGTAAGTATTAATTTGTCAAAAACAAAACTGTGTATTTTGGTAGTGACAAAAAAGCTTATATACAAAGAACTCTGTTCCCAACTGGCAATTTCAAAGAGAAAGTCACCTGTAAACAATAAAAAGTTAGAGAGAGCGTTTGTAGTAATTTACTGAGGTACTTCTTAGAGAATACTCTCTGTCCCCCAACACTTAAATAAAACTAAATTGATTCTGATGCAAAAAAGTCTCAAGGGGTACAGGAGGAGGAGTTTTGGAGGTGGCTACCTTTGCACAACATCACTGATCTCTTTAATGCACGTGTGCAAGTTGTCAAGAGCCGGGGTGGTCCCAGGTCCCGCTCCCCCGCCCGTAGAGGAAGCGCGCAGCTCCTGTAGACTCAACTCCAGTTTCCCCACTGCCTCGCGAAAGGCAAATTTATTACGCATCTGGGGGATGCAATCAACATACCCCGAGCAGTAGTCCAAAAGTTGGTGTCCCACATCCAGGACCTGGCTGCTGGAGGAAAGCTCGGTGTTGCCTTGAAGAGCACTACTCAAGCATTCGGCACATTCCAAAAGAGCCTCCTTGCTGATCTTCTCCAGTGGGATCCGTTCTGTCTGCTGTCGAGTCCGTCTTAGGGTGGGTTTGGCGGAAGTAGGGCCAGGTCCACCACTGGAAGCACCATTGGCCATCTTATTATGGGAGATGTTGTTACTAGTGGGGACTATGGGGGCTGGAGGCACTTGTGGTGGTGGTATTGATGGACGTGCTCCTCTGGCTTCTCTTCCTGACCTTTTGATGCCATCTCCATTGACCTCTATGTTTCCACTGACCGCTTCGTCAGCTGCATCGGCACTGTAGGCGTGTTGGAGGGAGCGGAGCATGGGCGGTGGAGGAGGTGCACATTTGGGCTTCACCAGTCGCGGCCGGTCACGATCGCCACTGTCGGACAGCAGTTTAAAGCGGTTGCCCTGAGAGTCTACACCAACTAGGTGTGCATCAGCTGAGCTGTGCTTTAGGGTCGGGGAGATCAGCACTGGAACTTTGTGGTTGTGCAGATTGACCGAACCAAGAGTGGAGGTTTTTGATGGAGACGACCAGCCTTGCCTGTCATCTTGCCCATCTTTTCCTCGTGCGTTGGAGTCTGAATCCGCCTCTCCCCCTACACCCGGTGCCCTAACTCCACCTGCGACCCCTCGTGGCAAGAGTTTGGCTTTGGGACGATCTCGTATCTGAGCTGTACCTTCATCAAGCTTCCTCAGGATTGCATCTGAAGGCCGTGCAGCCCCGTTCTCTGGCTGTGAGGTGGTTGAAGCTGTACGCTCTAATGGGGGTTTGCTTCGGTTTCTTGGTAACGTCAATGCCATGCGCTCTAAGTCCGGCAACCCGGCAGACATTGAGGAAGTTGAATTGGAACGAGGGAATGGCTTGGTTCCACTTCCTTCGTCTATTCCAGAAGGCTTACCAGTCCGCAATCCCAGGGTCTTTTTGATAAGGCGAGGGGTGAAGAAGCCTGCAAGGCTCCCCCAACTACTGCTGCTTCCCACTTGACCAGAAGTTGTTCCAGAGTTTGAACTTGAGGGTTTCTGTCCAAACGTGGCCCCACAACAGCGGGACTGCACGTGGTTCCCCTCTCCATGAGAAGGAGAAAAATTCAACCCATCAGTTTGGGGTAAAGGAGGAGGAGGGCCTGCAAACCCAGCTGTGGGCTCATACTTTTTATGGGGCTGGGTCTCCATCTCCCGGAAGGAGCTGCTCCTTTTGGGAGGCATAGGGAGATTCTGTTGCTGCTGAGATGAGGATGAAGTAGAAGAGGAAGACTTCTTCTTCATGAAAGAACTGAAGAAGCCAGCCTTGCGGTCACGGGTGAAGGTAGTGTCCTGGGAGTCCTCCAGCAGGCTAGAGGGAGACTTATCCCTCTGTTTACGTGGTAGGGCAGGAGAACTGCTGGAGCGTCCATCACCCACAAAAAGGGATGCTGCAAGACCTGAACACAATAGAACAGAACCAAAAGTCAAAGAACTGCAAAATAAGTGGTAGCAGTAGACATGAAAATTAATGGTTCAGTGCTGAAACACTTGCTTACATCATTACTTGGTGCACAAACAGCATATTGTGTAAGAATGTGATTGCTTGGCTATAAAATTTATATTTAATGTATTGCATTGTTGCCAATAGTGATGTCCCAAGCAAAGGTCTTTAAAATAAATATTGAGTGCAGCATGGAGGTCTGGAGTTAATGAAGGCTGTAGGGAGGTATTAGATAACACTCCTGCTAACCCCGACTTTAATTTATAGGAAATAGCCTGGAATATGCTTTTTTTTTTAAAGATAAATAAAAAGATGTAGCCTCTCTGAGACTCAGCTTAGATATAAAAGGATATGACACCAGGTCAGAGCTATCTCTTTAATTTATTTTTTTATAATTGAATTTTTTAATGAGTGGGCCAAAATATTTTTAGGCCTACACACACACACATATATATATATATATATATTGTTTACAGGGCTGTGACAAACAGGATGTCTACATATTTTTATTACATGGGTAGTATCCCTTGATATTTAGTGAAAAGTAAAATTGTAAGGACAATCACAGACAGGACAATAAATAAAGATACAAACCATGAATGTAAAAAAATAGCATGCTTAGATTTTTTTTTGTAAAATGATAAAAGATCATCTCAACCAAAAACTAAAAATAAATATAAACATTCTCAACCCTAAAAGTTTATTTTATGTAAACTTTGTTTTTTCAATAAATAGCATATGCATAGTTTAGGTAGAAAAATAATACTGCACAATACATGAAAAATGCTTAAACAATTTTTAATCATATTAGACACACACATGGGGTTGGGTGAAGTGCTTGTGTGAATACTTGGGGTTTAGGGACATGCTGAGAAACAGAATTAGATGTATTTACAAAAATAATTAAAGCATGAGAGGGAATATCTGTTATGAACATTCATGAACATGTCAGTTTTCTGACCACGATACATTTGAAACAAAAGAAAGGGATTTATATAATATAATACATAGAAATTTCATACTATATACATATACACACACATACATATATATGTGTGTATATATACATATACAAATATATATATATATATATAGGTAGGGTTATATACTGTGTAGCTCTGTTAATCAATTATGAACACCACTCCCATTCTCTTGCGCTTCTGTCTGAGCTGGAGTTGAGCCTTTATACCTGCAGGCCCGTGGGGTCCTGCCTCCTCCATGTTCTCTTTGTTCTCAGAGTGTTTCTTCTGCCCACGAGACTTTGAGGGCAAGAGTGGCATATCGTGGCCAAAGGTGTGCACGAGCCCACCTTGCCCACCAGATGTAGTTTTACACAGCTCTTCGGCTACCTCTGGAAATGAGTTAGCAAAAAAGGCACATGTTAATACCATGTTTTACATCCAAGTACTGAGAGTCACATCTTTAACTTTATTTTAGTTCATTTCCATTGGCAAATTATAATAAATTAATTTCTACAATTTACTTAACTTGATACAAGCTGCATCTGTTATTTATACTTTGTTTCCTTTGTTGTCTGTTTAAGAATTTATTGTGAATTCATTTTCTCTGCTTAATTATTGAGTATATAAGAAAAAAATCAGCTTGGTTTATGCCTTCCTCTGTCATTCAAAACAGATGATGCAGTAATACCTTCTGAGATGCTTGAGTCATGGAACATGGTCTCAAAAGCTTGGTGAATCTCAGCAAATGAGGGTCTATCCAGTGGACTCCACTGCCAACCTACCAACACACAAACAAAACGTGGCTTTACCTTAAACCTGCTCTTTGGCAGGGTTGTGTAAGATTTTTTATAAAGAAGCAGTGATACAGTAATGCTGAATTGCTCACAAGTGACATTAAGATACAAAATAAATGTTACAAAAGATTTCTATTAAACAAATGCTGTTCTGTAAAAACATTATATTTATCAGTGAAACTTGAAAAATTGTGTCACCAAGTATTAAGCAGCATATTAAAATTACACTGAAGTAATGGCTGCTGAAAATTCAGCATTTAAACGTTACATTTGAAACTCTGAAGTGTTTTTAAAGTCGCTGTTTATACTCACAGGCTCTCATGAGCTCATAGACTTTAGGAGGACAACCCTCGGGCTGCTCCATGCGGTAGCCCTTCTCCAGCAGATCGTACACCTGAGACAGGTCGATTCCTGGGTATGGAGACATGCCATATGTGGCAATCTCCCAAAGCAAAACTCCAAATGCTGAAAATCAGGGAAAATCAGCAAGTCACTTATTTATAAGCAAATCGACTATTTTTGTCTGCAACACATAATTCTTAATCATAACTCTAATTTCATGAATTACTAACTGACCCCAAACATCTGACTTGATGGAGAAGGTGTTATATGCCAGACTCTCTGGTGCTGTCCATTTGATGGGGAATTTGGCCCCAGCATGAGCGGTGTACGTATCGCCTGTCATCAGCCGGCTCAGTCCGAAATCAGCCACTTTGACCACGTGGTTCTCTCCAACCAGACAATTACGAGCTGCCAGGTCCCTGAGAAAGACATCGAGAAGCTGGAGTGAGATCTCTCAATGCGATATAAGACTATGATAACTCCTGAAGTCTATTGATATTTGTAGAGCTATGCTTACCTGTGAATGAAGTTCTTCTTCTCCAGATACTCCATGGCAGAAGAGATCTGAGTGGCCATGTAGAGCAGCACCACAGCGTTCACTTGCTCCCTGTCACACTCACGCAGGTAGTCCAGCAGGTTCCCGTGTGGCATGTACTCGGTCACTATGTAGAATGGAGGCTCCAATGTACACACACCTAGAAAATGGCATCAAAACAAATGATTTGGGACATATCTAGATGCATAATTTGGTCAAAATAAACAATTGTTTATTATGTAAACAAAATCCTGAATTCATGAGAGTAACCAACTAGTCCACTAGTTTCTAGGGATTTTTTCTAAACTGTCTAGACAAGAACATCTCTAGCTGAGTTAGTTAGACCGAAACCAGCTGAAGCTCAAATAGCTCATATAGTTCTTCAGGCAATGTCAACTACCTTCAACTAGTATACTCACCAAGCAATTGTACCAAATTGGGATGTTTCACCTCCTTCATGACTGCAGCTTCCTTTAGAAACTCCTCCACCTCCATGGTGTCCTCCTTTGACATAAAGGATGGACGGAATATGAAATAATACATAACAGAACTAGCAAAACAACTACAAAAACAGGTCCATGGGTGCAATACAATAAGCAGCCACTTGGTGGCACACAAATCCACATAAACGGCTCAATCCGATAAAAGTCAAATATGCACAAAAACACGAACCTTTAGTGTTTTTACAGCTACGGTGAGGTTGTACTTTTTCCAAACTCCGACGTACACCTCTCCGTACTGGCCTCCACCTAACTTGTGCTTCATGGTGATGTCGGTGCGCTCCATCTCCCACTTGTCATGGATGGGGGAGACGCCGTAGACGGTTGGCTTGTTGCATTTTGGAGCAGGATAATGTAATGTGGTTACCAGACCATCTGCCACTGTGGAATGATGATGAACCAGCTCTGCTAATGTGCTGAAACGACTTTCAGCTGTTACGTAGACCTGAGACAGAAGAGGAGACCAACTTTTACAATCAAAGGAAAGGGAGCTTTACATTCAAAGTGAAGTGAAAGCAGCCTAACCTTTCCGTCAGAGGCGGTGTTGATCCGGTAATGATAGACCCGTCCCTCATAGCGAAGCGAGATGGAGAGCTGGCCAGGGCTGCTCTCACTCTCTCTCACTAGGAAGCTGCCGTTGATCAGGCTGCTGAGCAGGTACTCAGCGGCGCTGCGGGATACGGGCCCATGATACCAGCTGTGCTTTTCCAGACTGTTCACTGGGGTGATGTAGTTACTGGGTACCCAACCCTGGCCATTCTTCGAACGGACTTCACTCCACTCACCATTCTGGTTGTACCCCAAAACTCGCAGCTTCTCTCCTGAAATGCAAAAAAGAATGGTACACTGTACACAGCGATCCCCTGATATTCATATTTTTGTGCATAATGTTATCCTAATGATTCAGTAACGTTATCGCTTGTTAATCATACCATTGCATCTCCCTTGAATGGAATGGAATGAGAGATTAGACACGCAAGCCACAACAAGTCCCTCTTTCAGCTATGAAAGCACATCAGATCTTTCACAACGGCAAAGTAGGTGTTATTGTCAGCAACTACAGTATTTATTCAGAAATGAGATCAGTTTGAACTTGAAGCTCAGACAGAAAAGCAGCAGCTAGTCTTATATAAAAGAGTTCTGAGGTACAAAAGGCACCTGAGAGAGGAAGAAGAAAAGTGACAATCATTTGGTTATTTGGTGCAGTTTTTAATTCTGCAAATACATGTGCCAGACGGACATCTCTGGCAGCTGCATCAGGCTCCACGAACACCACATTTTTAAAACGCCACGGAAGTTAAAAATAGTAATTTTTTATACAAGATGTGTCTCCAAAAAGCACTTTTCAAAACATCCCAAGAGCCCTGTGTTCTGTTCCATTAAGCTGTGCTCCATCAGGCTGCTGGAAAAAAAAAAAGAACGCAAATGCAAAGCCTCTGCAGAGCATTAAATCTGTGTGGACAATGTATGCAGTCAAAAACAATGATGAAACCAATTACCAAATTAAAAACATGCTTTTGATTTTATTAGAAAAAAAGTAAATAAGATAAATGTAAAATTATTTGTATTCATGCACACTGCTGTAAATTTCTTAGTCTTTTATGTTAATCGAGGTTGTGTTTATTAAAAAAAAAAAAAAAAAGTTTATAACAATTATTTTATTAAAAAAATCTAATTTCTGTGACGCTGAGAAAACTTAATTTTTATATTTTTTTGTGGAAACTATGATGCATTTTTCAAAAGAATTAATTTTAAATAGAAATATTTTGACATAGTAAAAATTGCTTTTAAAGAAATCTTACTGCCGCCAAACTTTTCAGTGGTAGTTTGAATGACACATCTTGTTTAACTTCCTACTCTTCCTTTGTCTTGCTGTGATCAAGCATAGGTCCAGCAGAGGGTGCTCTCCTCCTGACAAGGAAATACAGTTCAGGCCTGCTAGCTTTTAGACACCAAGTGCTTTTTTGCTAATCCAAAATCGACACTGGCGCAGCAACAAGGCCCTCGTGAGAAGACAAGAAGAGGCTGGCTCATTGGTGCCAACCAGACGACATCACACCACCGGCCATTAGCGGGTACTTCAGAGAGAAAGTGCAGACTGCTAATTCCCTCTCTCTGAACTCTCTTCTCTTGGGCTAGTCTGTGTTTACCCACCTGCTTTTCCCCCCAACTGACGGGATTACACTTCAAAATGGGCATTAGCGTTAGCGGTAGCCGTTCAGCATGGAGCATCTGAGCACAGCCCCATCTGACTCAAGTCCCAAAGTCTATGGAAAGATCTGTGAGTGTTAGCACATATGGCTCAGGTTGGTGCCCATGTGTTTATGCACCCTGACTTTCAAAACTCTAAGTTTTAGCATCCGCTTTCATTTTTAGCTTGGTTCTTTGATCCTACAAACTGCTGCTGGGAAGAGGAACAAGCCGTTCTGAAGTATAGCAAAGAGGAAGGAGAGTGATGGAAGGAAAAGGAAAGATGCATGCTGTCCTCGTTACAAAGAAAAAGGAAGTTATCCATAACGGTTGTGAAAACATTTTCCAGCTTTGTTTTTTTCCATGTATTAACTTGAGTTTACACTATCAGTGCAATGTGGTTGGTCACCTGTGTACAGAGGTGGAGATTAAACCGTTAAAGTGTTCAGTGAAACCAAGCACCACCACTCATCTCATCTCCTTTTCCATGATCATACCTTTCGTGATGCTCAGTGTGTTGTCACCACTGGCCACAAAGTCGTAAAGTGCGACGAAGAGGTTGGGGTCACTCTCTGCAGCACCCAGAAGATTCTCCTTCGAGCTCCAGCGCACCGCCTCTGTCAGCGATGTCGAGTCCAGTCCAAACGGCCTGTGCAGGGCCTCTGTCAGGAAAAATAGGAGATAAATAACATGCTATATGAGTAACAGTTGTTGATGACAAAGCTCCTGGGAAGGGCAAAATGAGTCAGTGTATCAGGGGAGGGGTTTCAGGAGCTGACGAACATGTTAACGTCAAAGTGGGGAGAAAGAAGAAACTGCAACCATCTGACGCAAAATGAAAACAAGGAGGGTGACTTAAAATTAAATCCCTTTGCTCCTTATGTCATACCTCACTTAACGATCTCTCTCTTTTTTTATGCAAGTAATTTGTGTAAAAATATTAAGAAGGCTACACAAAACTGCAATAAATCATTATTTAAAAAAAGAAATAAATACATAGCTGTACTAGATGCTAGAGACATTAATGATCAACTTTAATAAATTAACACACTATTAATTTAGTCAAAAATGCAGTTGTTGAAATACATTACAACCCGCTAAGAATTATTGAATAAATGTTTAGAACTGTAACAGATTTACATAATATCAACAACAATTATTATTATTTTAAAATATTATCATACGCAAATATTAAAAACTGAAAAGTTATTTCAATACAAATGCAAAAAATAAAGCAGACTGAAATGTATTCAATATTTTCTGAATGCTTCTAAAAGTAGAGGATGTATTTGAGTACTCATTACAACTACAGTGATATACATTTAGCATTGATCGTAAAACAATTCAAAATGCTTCATTTGTAAAAAGCAGATGACCGCTGGAAAGAGCCCAAGATCAAACCGTTTGACTAAGTAACAGCTGCCACAAAAAAAAAAAAAAAGCCACTGGCGTTCAGTGCCCTGTTATAGCGCTGTCTACCTGCGAAGCAATAGTGGTCCACATCCTGTGGGTTGGACAGGTTGGTCAACCTGACCCTTTCTTCCTCAAAGCTGCTGCTGGATGGCAGGGTCTTCAATGGCATAATCTAGCAGTGCTAGATTACTCTCTGATCTCACATGTAATAAAACCAAAGACCTGAAATCTTGAGGGTTCTGCTTTTGTCTGAGAGGGTTTGATTCTTAAGGAACTTCTTAAGGAGAGGAGGAGCATGAAGCAGCTTTGAGGTTGGAAAAATGGTGTGGGAGAGTCTCCACGCCTTGAGCATGCCTGTGTCTGCTAGTCTTCCTCTACAGCTGTCAGCCAGCCACAAGCATGTCTGGGCAGCTGCCCCTTTGCTTAGGAAAAGTGTTGCAGGGCAAAACGTTGGATAAAAGGAAAAGGCACCCTTTACTGATCGTTATGAAACAAATTCTGACTCTCTCCGACTCTGACTCTGAAATTAGGCTATGATAGGTTTACCTTTTCAAAACTACTGTGATCCTACTATAGCAGAGAGGCCGAATCAAATAGTTGTACCATGGCTTTCACATATGATTAACACACCTCATGCACGGTAAAGAATACTTCTTCAAATGCTGAATGCATGGCAAGAGCAACCGCTAAATTATTTATCCTCAACATGCGTCACAAAACCAATAACACAAAAACACTACAAAGATTGGAAACTTCATCACAAAACTAGATACAACAGCCTATTAGAATCATTTCTTAAGGATCATGTGACACTAAAAACTGGGGTAAAGACTACTAAAATGTAAAAAAAAAAAAAGTCACCATTATAATTGATTATTATAAAACTTATAATAAACATAATATTTTAACATATAATATTAATAATGACTATAATAATCCATTATTATATTACCATCAAAATATTAAGTTAAAATGGATTAATAAATTAGCAACCCATCAACTAGTTGATTTTTAAAATATGTAGTTTCGAACAAAAAACAACACACAACACAAACATAATTGTTATTTAGCCACAGGAACAACAACATAGCGGATTTAAGTAAAAATGTCACAATAAATTAAAAACGAAATAAACATTATGAATAAAAGACAGCCAAGACCAAACAAAGACCGTTCTTACACAACTTAATAAACCTGCAAGAACACGCAGCTGAGGCAGTCAAGGCCACACACAGATACATACAGCCCTACCTTTATTACTGACCAGCATGCAGTGCTTCCCATTCCTAGTCAGCTGACTGATCCACAGCTCCCAGTACATTGTCCCAGTTCTAGTATAAAGGCTAATGGGAAACCACTGTAGCCCCTAATCCTCAGGCTACAGGTTTAATTCCAACTAAAACACTCAGTCGAAAATCTGCAACCGTCCTCTTGGTTGAATCATTTCATAGTCTCCTCTGCAGCTCAGCGCTCAGAGTTTCCAACCCCGCAGCCGGAATGCCAGTGCTACTTGATTGTGGGCCTCCATGCCAACTGCCCTGAGTAAGAAATGTCCACATGTGCTTGTGTGAGATATGGGAAGAGTGGAGTTCTGAGGGTGGTTTTATTGGATGTCTTGTGAGGGGAGGCGTGTGGGGGGCCCGTTGGTTTTAGAAGGGGGTAGGAACGAGCAGATGGTTCCATTTCTACACCATGTGTGCTGCCTACCCAACATCCTCTTGGGAGAGGCTGGAAAAGCACGGAGGTGTGGAAACTCTAGCGCAAAATGCCTGTGCCACATTAAACGTACCCCTGAGTCTCAGAGCAACATGTAAAATGTATTAAGATGGGATGCTCAGTTATTCAGTTACACCCAAAACCTCTCAACATGAAGGGAAATAATCAAAGACATCAGCGCACAAGACCTCAAGAAGACTAGATGACATTGAATAAAAGGCTTCTGTGAACATAATAGAAGAAAAAGAGATTAAAGTCTCGATTCTGGACTACGCAGGACAGAGACGGAACGACAGAACGACATAAAGAGAAATAGATAGTCAGAGTGAACCAATGATCAATCGACACACATATATTTTATATACACACCAAGGTTTGGCCTTGGGACCCACAGTGTCCCATGGTCATCAAGCCGCGACCCACTATATATGCACACACACACACACACACACACACATATATATATATATATATATATAGACACACTTAATATACAAAGTAAACAACAAACACGGCATACCATCTGGCAGGATAGGATAGTTTGCTTTTCAGAGACTTTTTATTTCACAACCAGTTATGCAAATAATGACTGAATAATGTCACTGACATTAGATCAGCATCTCATCCGACCGCAGACACTGAATCGGGACAGCTCGTTTTTACTTATTAAACTGCATCTGACAGAAGAACGGCTTCAAAATAAAGCATTTATAATTACTTATGCTAGCAGTCTTCCAAAATACCGACATAACCATAACATAAAGTCCCTCTAAATTAGTATGTTATAATGTTAACAATTCAATAAACATTTTGTTTACATTAAAATAAAAAATAAAAATTCTGCAGTAGCCTAAATACATTTTAAACACTAAAAATGCCTTTAGAGTACTGCATTTACAAATAGATGGATAATAATAAACTATGCTTCAGATATAAAGCAGACACAATAGAAAACAGGGAAAACTAAGATATAAAGCAGAGCTTACCTAAATATTCATTTGCAGTGATGAAATGCATTCACTTTATTTAGTGTACATTGCAAGAGGTTGCAAACTTCTTTTAATCCTAAACACAGTTCACTTATTTATGTGAATGTGTTCTAATAAAACATTATCCACAGCTGATTGTTTAGCTGCATTTTGCAACTTTTTTGGCTAAAGCTGCAGTTAACAACTGTTAGTCCTCTTTTACAGGGATATAGTTGTTCATTTGTTTTACAATCATTTTGTTAATAATAATTGCACAATTGGTGTTTGTTAGGCTACAGATTATTATTCTTCCTTTTTTTTTTTAATCAAGTGTTGTTAATTCTTTTCTCAATTCGTTTTTTTATTATTGTATTTTTTTATATTATAAACACAACAAAAAGTACCAGTAAGAGTACCGTTAAAGTACCGGATCGATAAGTGGTAACGATAAAAGTAGTAATAGCGTTAAAACCTTCCCTATTCCTCTCTCTATCATGCAACACTTCTGACTGATGTAGCAGTTGAGCAGCGTCGCGTGGCCACATGTGTTTGTCCTGCGTGTGCTTTCTGTGTGCGTCTTTGTGCAGGAGCTTCGCTGTGAGACAGCTGAGGGAGAGCTGTGTGCGGTGTGAATGGCCATACTGAACGGACTGACCTGCACGGCCTTGTCCTGATGGGAGTCTAGCGCAGCTGTTGTGCTGGGCTTAGGCCAGGCTTACGGCAGCTGCTCCAGCACCTCTGTACTCTGCGGCTGCTCTTAACTAACGTGGCTTATGAACAGAACATCCTGATCCGAAAGGCCATTAATCAACTACTTCTTCAAGATCAATAGAACTTGCAATAGAACTACACATCAATCGTTCACCTCCAAGTCCCGGTTAACAAAAAAGTAGACTCAATTTTCAAATTCTATAGCATTTGTTCTACATAAATTATAAACAAAACACTAGAAACATCAATCATTTGTTATTTTACATGTAAAATGTGACTACTGGATAACAGTCATTTTCAACAATTCCAGGAAAAATACTTTTCCACCCCACTCAAGAATAATTATACCAAAATATGACTATTTCACACCATTCACAGGATGTTTTGTAAAGTTTGTCTGAGTGAGGAGGACTAAACAAGAGGAGGCAAGGAATAGCGATGGGTCAACAGTCTCAACTCCTCCCCGAATATCTAATAAACCAGACACCTCACCTGCCTGTCACCAGCTCTGGAGTTCCCAAGGTACAGAACAGCCCCCTAAGATTACACTGAAATGAGACATGTACATCTGTCACACAGGAAATTAAGACCAACTCTCCAGAGACAGCTCTGCTCAAGAACAAATACGTTCCTTCATACTACAGGAGTTTACGCTCAGGAATCAAGAACTTTTCATGCCAGAAGATGCATATGCAAGTTGGCAGGTAGACAAATGATGCCAGGTATCCTATCAAGGTGCTAATTGCCTGTGTTTATAGCCAGAGTATGGATAGACAAACTCATTTCTGAGCCACAAAAAAAAAAAAAAGCAAAACTGACTGTTTTTAAACAGGAAATACCAAACTTTACATTTTTAGTGGAAATCAATCAATTCATTTCATGGTGAACTACTCCATTAACTGGGAAATAAGAACAGATACCAATACCAGTAGCTAGGTTTATAATGATTAATCAACTGATAGCTTTGAAAATGAATACTAAACAGGAACCAGACACGAAGGCCATAGCAATTAAATTACACACATATATTTATATTGTATGTGTGTACCATCACATTTTTTTACTTCTGTTTTAGAACACTTGATGATTATGACTAATTGACCTAATTAAAATAACAAAATATGTTAGTCACACACTGGGCATAAGTACAGGGCTGCACCAACACACACATGAACACGACAAATTCAAGTTTACTTCAAGAATGAACAATGTTGTTGGCGCAGATAGCCTTGTGGGCTTTGTGTCGTGGCAGAAGTTTCTGTCGGCTGCATTTGCATTTGAAGTTTCTTGCAACGTGTAGCACGCAGTGTCATGTGTCAAAACAAACAACATGAGGTCGCTCTTGCGCAGCATAATGACATCACTCTTCTTAGCTCCTCGAGCAAAAGAGACGTAACCCGGAAAAACTATCAACATTTTTGCCGATAACCGAGAGTTCCAGCGATTAATTGTCAGTGCCGATTAACTGGTAAAACTGTATTGTATACAATTATATATTATATATCAATTATATAGGGGCTGGATTATGTATTTCTAGGGATACAATGATCGTTCGGCCGAAAATAGCAAAAAGACAGAATAAATTGTACTGAACAATGACGTGATGCGATAAAATAGAGCCATGCACTAATGCAGCAAACCTGACGGCAGAGTGGAAGCATTTAAAATGGTCAAAAAAAAAAAAATCGCTAAAATGATTACAAGCACCGAGAGCGAGAGACCATTATAGTACTGTATCGCATGTCTCCCGTGAGAAGAGGAAGGGGTGGTTGTTCCTGGTTAATACTGTATGATGATTCAAATTGTAAAATGGCCTTAAACGAATAAATACACTGCAGAACGTTGTTTTCTAACACGCACATTAGCTGCCTCTGTTCAAACTAGGGTTTGGCATCGTACGATGTCTAATGTTTTGGGAAGCCAAACACATCTAAAGTGGGACGAAATATCGCAAAAAAAGCGGACCAAATATCTGCGAGGCTCAGTGGACAGCGCAGAGATGATCTGCTTATTTGCCCAGCGCGGACCAGTTTCATTCGTGCAGCGCAGACCAACTTCAGCAGCGCTGCTCGAATCACTAACCTGCGCGACCCACTGGGCAGCGCCGACTCTGATAGAAATAGACCCCGCCCATCATCAATTTACATTTGATCCACAATCCACTAGTTTAGACCAAACCCTAGTTCGGTGTCAAAGTCCAAACTGCAAGGAAAAAAATCTGTGCTAGTCAATTGTTCAGAATTTCTTTTTTTTTTTTTTTTTTTACAAGACATGTGTCAATGTGATATGTGCATCTTACCAAATTAGTATTGAGAATAACTGATAAATTTGCTGATGTCAACAAAAAGAAGCACCAATAACGTCAAAATAAAAGCTCCTTCAAATGTTAAATAATGTTAGTATTGTAATATTGCTGTTGTTCTGTTTAAAAAAAAAACACAATATGTTTTTAAACAATAACGGTTTAATAACGGCTCCATTAATACATTTATTATAAAGTTTACTAAACTGGGACCTGTAACATTTTCTTTCTGCTCAGAAAGGCTGCATTTATTTTCAAGACTGATTCAAGAAGGGAGTGTTAAAATATTAGTTTACTAACTCATTCATTTTAACTTAAATTGTGCTTTATTGGTACGACATATTTGAAATAGTAATTGGTTATACATCTCACAAAAGTAGCCAATCACCAGGGAAACTTACCCAACACTATTATTACTACTATTATACTGTAATGCTGCTTCTGTCACCTTATTACAATAGGTATTTTTTATTATTTGAATTAGGTAGTCTGTCATCAATGACAGTATGTCATTGGAAAAGCCCTTCATTGTGTTTGCACTAATAAATGCTGCGGCCTGCCAGCTGCGATCACCAATAAAATGCTGTTCCATATTTTATTTTTGTTTACCATCATAAATATGGCTATCGCAAATAGTTTTTTAAATATTGTGATATCATTTTAAGGCTATATCGCCCACCCCTAGTATAAAGTCCTTAAAAACTGATTGAACCACACTTCAGCTTTCAGAGGTGTGAGGCAAGATCCTCCGTTACACCCCAGAGTGCTGGTGAAGTGTTGCACTAGGGAAAGACAGCACATGCTCACCTGTTTATCTGAAAGCGCTCAGCACATCACAGCCAATGCCATGTGGTGCAGGACGAAGCCTATTTTTAGATCCAGCACAAAACAAAACTATCTATCCATAAATACTCCCAGAATATGTGCACAGAGGAACCACCGAACAATGATTCCTCAAACAATGGGTCCACATAAACAGAAGGACAGATCCCGTTCATTCACAATAATGAGGATCCAACTACTCAACTCCACAACAATTGCACAGTTGTCTCCCCTCTCACTCAGTCTCTTCCTCTCTTTTCCAGTAAATGGCTCTCCAGTTGAAAAGACTAGTGCAGGCCAACAGACAATCTGATGAAGTCAAGCTCAATACAAAGAGAGAGAGAGAACTTGTGAAATGACCACATGCCATGAACTGAACGTGTCAACAACAGGGATTAGTAATGAATTGAACCATTCCCATTCCAACTAATAAATTATACTTTCAGTTCTTTTAAGAATAAAAACGTGCGGAAAAGAATGCAATTCTAATGGCAAACGATTAGATCATTTCACCGGTCTGTTTAGTTTTTACATTGACTTTTTAATAGCTTTTACTGTTAGAGGTAGCATAAATGCAATTCAATAAGGGCTTATATTAAATAATAAACATACAAAATATATAAAATGATTAAATCAAATATTGAATATTTAACAAACTCCAAGAATTTGAATTCATTCATGTATTCTTATGACGTACTACTGACTATACTTGAAAGCATCTAGTTATTTGTACTTGACTATCTCCAAATGTGATTTCCAAAGGAACAAACACGTCAAAACTGAACGGATCACAAAAAACATTTACAATAATTCTGCCAAGTTATCGTAGAGAGTTTGCTGAGAATTCCAATGAAAAGGTTACAAAAGTTGCTGACAGGCTGTGTGACAGGTGGTATTACATCATTCACATCCTCACAACTACAGTCTTATTCACCCACATGTAAGAACATGAGTTTGTGTTATGTTACTACCTTACAGACTAAGGTAAAAACACTACTGTTCAAAGGTTTGGGGGTTGGTAAATTTTTTACCTTTTCTTAAAAAGAATTCTCTTATGCAAAATACAGTAAAAGCAGCCATACTGCATGTGAAATGTCATTTATTCCTGATGGCAAAGTTTCATTTTCATTCCTCCAGTCTTTAGGATCACAACAACCTTCAGGACGCATTCTATAACAAGCTGATTTGATGCATTAATGGTGGGGGATATTATGCTTTAATACAATTTTATAATGAATCCTTTGAGCGATAGAAAGCTCAAAAGACCTGTATTTATTTTGTATTATTATTAGGGGTGTCAAAATTAATTGTTTCTATGATGCATCGCGAATGCAGACGAGAACGATTCTGTATCGGTTCAGTAATAGACCTTAACCGGTTATAACGTACTGACGCTTTTGATGTCATTTGCCACACACACGCTTTGTCACAATAGAATACAATGGCTCACGCCGGTTTCACACTGCATGGTAAGCAGGGGTGTAAGCAGCGCGTATTTTTTCGGCGCCCATGTTAACATATGACAGCTTTCACACAGCACGCAGGGGCGGCGGGGCAGCGTGTAGCAGGAGCGGCTGTGCCGCGATAGTTTCGGAGCCGAGTCTATTTTTTCTGGGCCGCTTATACGCTGAATTAAAGTGACAGTGCGTTGTTCTTGATCTAAACCGATGATCTAAAAGATGTAGTGCTTGTGACAGATAATGCATCGAAGATGAACGGAACATTCCCTCACGTAAAATGCTTTGCGCATACAGTAAATTTGGAAGAGAGCAATCCGACAGCGTCTCCCATTGCTCCTCTAAATGCTATTTTGGTTTATAAATGATAATTTCATGTTTATACATTTGTTCAAGAAGTGTGTTTACACTGAGAAGGTAAAATTAAAGTTTTAGTTTGTGTTTATTAAAAAATATATATACACGTGTGAATTAAAACTGAAAATTGAATATGCAGTGCATCGTCAATGCATCGAGATATCGCATTGAACCGAATCGATGACACAATAATCGTAATCCAACCGAACCGTGAGACCAGTGTAGGTTCACACCTCTAATTATTATCATTATCAACACATATTTGTATTTCTTTCCCAAAGCCAAACTTCTGAACGGTTACTGAAACTTCAACCACATCTCTGAGAAACTCTCCAGATATGTCTTTCTACTTGTGCTGAGTGAACTTTCAACTGATCTTCATTCCTGTGGCCATCAATCTCACAGGCAAGTCTGAGAAACAACGCACTTGGGATTACGGGAAAATGCCCGGTGCCATTCACTCAGGCCTACGTTTGACGTCTTCCACAGCGGTTACAACCCCAGCTCCTGTATTTTGCTTGTCCATTGGAGGTGCTAATGGGCCTCTTCGCACAGCACACCCACACCTGCAAAGCATTGTGGGACTGTTAATGCTTCTCCCGGGTACTTTTTTTTTTTTTTCCTTCATGCTGAAACAGAAGACTAGAACACTGAGCTTGACAGGTCAGCGCAAACATAATGACCCAAAAGGAAGGAACACTGTTTTGACACCTGATCAATATTTTCACCCTGTGGTGTCAGCGTTGTCTTTATTGACCCGACATAAGCTCTCTTTCATTCACTCACTCTTTTGAAGCAAAAGTTTAATGGAACATGGGCATACACTAAAGTTACAGTGTATGGATATTATGCAAATTTCCTACAAGCATTGTTTATTTAATTTTTGAATCCTTCACGCCCTATGGCTTCAAGGCACTTATAAAGAGCTAATGCAACATAACACCACCTCATAATACTCGCAAGCCCCATCAGGATGAAATTCGGTATTCTTTTCACTAGAGCAATGTGATATTTGCATAATTTCGTATCATCTTTTTCTGCCGCAGTCAACAACAACAGCGACAACCGTAAAGTGTTAGATTGCATAAGCGCTATATAATAACGTAATGTAACCACCAGTAGATAGGACATCACAGATTTACATATTTACACACTTAATCAGCCAATCCTTAATCTCTATCCATCTCTCAGTCTTCGCTTTGAGTCACTTTTGTGCAGATAGCATTCAGACCTGAGGCTGCTCCCTCTGAATAACATCCACCTCGGCTTACACAAATCTGTTTTACCGTTGATCTGGTTGCCACAACAGAGTGGGCAGCACAGAATGCGTCAGAATGTTCATATCCTGTATATCTGATGAAATTTTCACAGCAGCCTCATCCTTCGTTCTTAACAGCTAACTTGGTCAGTCCACACAGACGCTGATGAAATAGAATTACATAACGAAAACGTTTGTTATTTATGCAAAACCATTTCATTCGGGGTTTTGTTTAAAGAAATTTATACTTTATATTTAACAAGCATGCATTAAACTGAATAAAAGTGACACTGCATTTCTATTTCAGTGCTGTTCTTTTGAATTTCTATTTATTTATATATTTTTTTTTTTACATAAACATTATTTTAACATTAAAAAGAAATGTTTTTTGAGCACCAAATCAGCGTATTGTCTGCTCAAAAATTCAGCTTTAAAATCACTAATAAATCAAATTTTAAATGTTCTAAAGTAGAAAATAGTTATTTTAAGTACTAATGATACTTCAGAAATAATATTTTTTTTATTCAAATAAATAAATACTTGGTGAGCAGCATAGTTTTTGTATCGTGGATATAAATCATTAGTGCTACACAAACATAAAACATCATTGTGCCGGTCTAAAAACAGCTTGCTTAACCAAGCAACACCTACAGGGCCTGCATTTCACATGTGATCATGTGAGAAGAACATGAAAGCTTTAAAATGCACGTTCTCTAAGGAAATTAAACTGTGGTGGTTAAGCCAACCACGTCACCAGGTGAGGGTGACCGCATTAACTCTGTCTCATAGATAAGACAGCTTAAGCCTTCAGTATTTAATGAGCCTGGTGGGCTAAACCCATTACGGTTTATGGAGAGCAAATGAGACGGATGGATTGAATCAGCCAAGTGGTCTTGCAATCAGGAAGTGTTGGCAGGCTGCAAAGGACCTGTCTGAACACGCATCATGACCTCAATAGCGCCAAGGAGGCGTCGTCCATTTAACAACCATGGTTGTTGGGTGGTGATGACAAACTTGCCAGTGGATTTAATTACGCCGTATTTCACAGATCATAACACGTTCACCATTCAAACGTCCACCATCAATACCAAATGAGCTGTGCTACAGCTTGAGGGAGGGATAAAATCGTGATATAACACGGTGAATCTGTTATTAGCGAAATAGAACACTCTGTTGCAGAAACATCTCATGAAGTGAACATGACGCATGAAAAACAAACAAAAGCAATAATCCCAATATTAAAATGCACAGAGGCTGAGAAAGGGAATGGCGATGACACTTGAACTAAGCAGATGCTAGGGCACGTCTCACTATGGTGATGATGCCGGTCTCCTGGATTTAACCCTAATCTTCCCTCTGTCCCTTTGGATTTCACTACTGAATTGTGGGATTACTCACTCTACGTTCCAAGACATATCTCAGCACTCAGACAGTCTACAGACGCTTTGCTGATGGGATTCTGGGATTCATAAAACCACTTTGATGTGTGTGTGACCACCAATAAAAAGCCAAATAGGGTTTTTATTGGGTCAGAAATGTTTTTGGGATATGGATAGCTGTACTAAAGTAAAAACAATACAAATTTATAAATAATTAATATTAAAAACACACACACACAAATTAACATTTACTCTGACAGATGACAGTTTCAGTGCCTGGATTTACAAAAAAGTAAAGTGAAGAAAAACCATCAAATCAAGGCCAAAAAGAGTTGAAAATGGCTAACCAACTATGACTTGTTTAGAGAGAGAACAAAGTGAAAAACACTGATCCGCAAGGAACAGCAAAGGAGAGAGACACTGATTTGAAGAGTTCCTTATCTCCATCACTGCCTAAACATGCACGAATTACTCTGGCATGTCATCTAATCCAGGCCTTAATAAGGACGCAAGGAGAGGATGGAAGCAGATAAGGCTGTTAAAATGAAGCAGGATTAGAGGGTGGATAGGAGAGCACAGGCACCCCCTTTCAAACCAAGATCAGTATTCAAATCACAACTGACTGCATATAACTGAACGAATATTACCGCGAATATTACAAATCTATGTTAAAAGTCTATGAAATGAACATTGATGTTCTGTTTGAGCCTAGAGCCAAAAAAGTGTTCTAATGACCTCTAGTGGTGCAACAACAACCCAATCGAACCGTGTACCAAGAGAGTCCCATCAGGTCTCCACTATGAGTCAGAAAGAAGTCTGAGGCTACTTTATAAAACTTGTGTCAAAATATGGATTGTTTAAAGAAAAGGAAAGGAAAGGCCGTGACATGTGGCCAGCCAGGTATGCTTTCCCATACTGGAAATTTGCGCTTTGCGTTTAACCCATCCAAGTGCAACCACACACACACAAACTAGTCCTTAATTCCTAGCATCCTGGGAATTTCACAGGTGTCATAGTGTTGTCCATTCAAAGATAAAAGATAAAACAGAGATTTATGGAACACAATTACAGCAGCACTACGACTGCTTAACCAGAAACAAAATGATGATCCAGCCTAAAAGCTAAAACTTCACTCAAAATCATTCACAGTGGTCTCTCATGTTTCTTTAACAGTCAGTTTGGACTGAATTCTCATTGGATGAGCCCCATTTGAAGCCACTGCAGAATATCAATACTGTGTCAGTGTTGTCAATGCGTAGATATAAAATGATGCAACAGCTTTAGACACATTGCCTATACATTTTGCCTTCTGGAAACGTGGCAACTAAAATTCCACACTGTTCTGAGATCTAAAAATCAATCGTTTTGGGTACTTTGGACTACATTAGGTCCAGGGCAGCACTCTCCTGAAATAATAAAAGCCTGCTGGTACAGGACAGCGTTAATAAATAAATAAAAAGAATGTTGAATTGGCCCTGTGACCTCAGAAAGGCAGCAGGCTGACTCACTGGCTGTCCGCAGGGGACGGGAGATGCAGACAGGAGCACTCATATATTCCTTTATCCCTCCGTCTGACCACGCAGGTCAATTAAGAACTATTCGTCACGGTTGCTTCCGATGGAATTCCACTCGTTAGAGAAGAATGAATATTCTCCTGGATCTGACACAATTTCACTCCGAGCTCAAAACGAGTCATCTGTCGATGTCCTGAATGCCCTATTGGGCCGAAAAGATTTGGGAAATTGAATAGTCCGCCTCCCCCTATGTCTGTGTTGTCATCAGACTCTAAATGATGACCGCACTGCAGAGTTTCAAAACCAAACAGTGAGGACGCTTCCTGTTGATGTTGTAACAACAGATTGTTAATGAGAGTACTACAGCGATTCTGCAACCCTCAGCAATTTCACATTTCATTTGAAACAAATTAAAAAAAGTCACATTTCTGACATTCCTTGACAAAAAGAAAAAAATATCAGCTCGTGCCAATCATTAAAAAAAACGCCAATTATTAGACAATATCCAATTTTATTAATATAGAGGTCACCAACGACATATGACAAAATATTTTGTGTTCTTAGAAAAACCTGTAAGCTAACACTTTTGCAGTTATGTATTACATGTTAATATTAGTTAATGCATTAGCCAACAATGAGCAATGTGTTTTATAGCATATTAATCTTTGTTAATGTGAGTTAGTTGTTCATGTTAGCTTACAGTGGATTAATGGCATTAATTAACAACCAACTTTTGCTTTAAAGGAAAATAATTCATAAATGCTAAAATGAAAATTAAGATTCATAAACGATGCTCAAGTAACCTATTGTTAGTTCGTGTTAGCTAATGTACTTAACTAATGTTAACAAATCAGACCTTACTGTATGAGGATAAACAACACATTTTTTATTTTAGCTCTTTAACCTCATAGATGAGGCTCTGACGCATTATTAAAGCAATTTCACAATGAAATGTGACCAAGGGCAGCAGGGTATTTCTGCATCATCCTTTACATCTTCTAAAAAATCTTTAAGCTAATCACTCCAACTATCAGTACAGACAAAAATCTGTGCAAATTACATCCTTCACCTAGACAGACATTAAAAGATGTCCTAGTCTGCCTCTAGTGTCGGATATTAGATGCGTCTGATAAAGTTAATCATGGACGTTAGTCAGGCCTGCAACCCTACAAATTATTATCCTGGTTATTCAGATGACTTCCACAGCTATACATCTGGCTATAAGCAATGAGAGTAAAAATAACTCATCTGCAGCACTCACAAGTCAGTGTTTCCAGCCGAAGGGTTTCGCTGTCAAGATGTGACAAGCTCCTATTTGGCGTTGATCAACCCACCCCGAGCAGAAGAAACCAACACTGGGCACAACGCTTCAAGAGGAGACTTAACACAGCTTGTGGATAACAACACTGTTCATCTAAAACCATCAAAGATTATGTCTTGACAGCTAATGTAATCCCAGCCAGTCACAATAATCTCAACAACAACTGGGATATGAGATTTATGAAAAGATAAATCTGTGACACATTACTGCCAGACAGACAGTATTACGATCGAATATGCGTTTTGCGTTACTGCCTGAAACAAATGAGTCAGTGAAATCACAGAAATCGGTGGCTTCCCCAGCAGCTTTCCCACCAGCAAGCGCTTCATAAGAGACAATAAATGCCACTTCCTATCAAATAACAGCCATCAGATAGCATTTCAACAATTAGGATAGTATTGTGTCCGAACTTCCCCTTCTCAATAAAGTTACCGCCCTTAGACAACCAGAACCGTCTACGTCAAATGGCACATTTAGACTGCAAAATTTGCACATATTGAAATCATATAAATGTGTTTTCACAGGAATATTTCTACACACTTAACAAGAAGATCTTAAAGGGAAGACGATGTAAATATTGTCGGTCTCAGAAGCATATAGTTCATAGTTTTTAAGTGACATCATACCAATTTGACTGCTTTTAACCAATCAAGAGTTTCACAATACACTAATTTCAGTGTCAGTCAATCTTGAGATGGGTGCAATGTTGATATTAATGGATCGATACATACTGTGTTTGACCCTAAATATTAAAGCAACACAGTTATATTGCACAAAAACACTGGACCATGCTTGACCAGTTAACAAAACCTATGTTAAAGTCACAATCTGCTTGTAACAGAGCCGTAACACCACGGACATTCCCCAAAAAACTAAATCAGTATTGCTCTGCTGCGTGTGCTGTCAGGATTCGTTCATATTTTAGGATAAGTTTTACATTTTAGGACGGCCTGCCTCATGTCAAAATCCCATGGAAATTTGTTCATTCTCCCTCAATGTTCAAGACATGGATATGGTCTTGTTTTCCACCAAGTCACAGTCAGGTCACTAAGCGTTGTTTAGAAGAAATAGCAATTGAAACTGGCCGACCTGAGCTCTTTTATTCGCCGCATCTCGAAATAAATGAGCTGTCTACCTAGAGAGCATGTTTAGATTAAATAAGCGTTTGAACTCATTCGTGATGTCAAAACGGCACTGTCTAGATATGCAGCACCCTAGATTTTGCAACACAGCTTGAGAGTCGTGGAGTATTTCCGCCGATCCTGACGGATCTATCTAAACCGGAGAGCAACTCCACACTTCACCGACTTTGATAAACACGTTGGCAGTGACGCAAAGTAAAAAACACGCACAATAAAGACCTGAATGGGCTCGTACCTGAATGCAGGGTGAAAACATTGATTCCTGGATCCAGCATGATGTTCGCTGCAGCGATAGCGGCGGCAGTTCTGCCCGGTGGAGTCCCGGTGATGTTGCTGCTGCCGCCGCCGCCGCCGTCTCGGGGTCTCCTCCCGGAGCTGCTGGCCCGGTTCGATCTGCCCTGCTGCTGTTGTCCCTGCGGTGGGGTCTGGATCCCCGCGGAAGTCCCTTCTCCCACGCGGCCTACCTGTTGTCCCATCCTGCGAGTGTTCTGGGTGGGAAAATAATACAGATCCTTGGAAAGACCCGCCGTCCGTTTGGACCGCTCACATCCCCCAAAGAACGACCCGCGGGACGACGGCCTATTCTGCTCGGGATGGTAGTCTTCCCCTTCTTGCTCACCCCTCCTCTACCGGACCGGACCGAGCGTCCGTTAGCTTAGCTTAGCAATCTCTGTGTGTGTGTGTGTGTGTGTGTGTGTGAGAGAGAGAGAGAGCGAGAGAACCCACCCACCACCTAACAGCTAACAACGCACAGTCTAATCGTTAAATTCTACCAAACGGCACCGGATAAGCGGCTGTGATGAACGGGAATGTACGATCCTCATGTCCCCAGCGCCGTTTCTCTTAAAGCAGACCTGTCTGGGGTCGTTCCGTTCTGCTCCAGCCGCTGCGCGCCCCCTCCGCCGCCGCCATCTTTACCGCAGAATCAGTGGCGTGCGCTGCACGAGCCAATGACGGAGAGCGCGGCACACCATCACCGCGGTTGTAATAATCAAAATTAAGAGAAGTGTTCATTCATAACGTAAAGTGAATAACATCTTAAGGTCAACAGCTGAGTGATGGAAACAGTACAATAATAAAAACAAAAAGGTGTTATTGAACTGTGTTAATAAAGCACAGAATGCTACTTCACTTGAATAAACATATTTAATAATGGTTTTAATAGTTATTATAGTTAACTAAAACCACTTAAAACAAAATAACTGGTAATAAATGTAATAGCATTTATATAGGAAAGAATACAGCTTCCAACTGGAAAATTTGTAATTAAAAATATTAATAAAACCCATATGTAGTAGTCTATCTCCAAAATCCTAATATAGCATAAAATATCTGTTTTGCTCTTAATTGAATTAATGTTTAGCTCTACCAACAGCAAAATATACCAATAGTCTTACTATTAAAATACCTATCATTCATTACTGCAAGAAATAATATTAAAAATAAATCATATTTTAATTCACTTTTCATACTAGCCCGGTGTCTCATTAATACAAAACATAGTACATATACAAGAAAACCACTAGTCAGGTAAACTGTTTATTTGTCCATTACAGAGCATGTTGGTACAGGCTACGCACTGAACATTTCACAAGATAAATTTAAGTTATTAGTTAAAAAATATGGCATCGGTTTGGGTTATTCCAAAATATTGATCACTTTTTTTGAGATGAAAATTACAGTCATCGGCTATTCTAGAAATAACAACGGAACATTTACATGGCAGGTGTCATAAAGAAACAACATTTTAAAATGCTGTGTGCAGATATACAGTAGTCCGGACATTCAACTCTCCACCACCACCTGCCGGTCATCACAGTTATTGCAGGTATGTTTTTAAAAATATAATACAATCAAAAACATCTTGTGGAACTGGAGAGAGTATTCAGTAAACGCCATTTAAAATATCCTAAACTTTATTATTAGTATGTGTAAATAAATCCCCCAGCATGGCAGTGTACATAATAAATTATAACTTAGCAAGGGGTTGTGCTTGAAAACCATTAGTAATAATGATCACGAGTGCAGCCAGCTGCAAAACCTCAACAATTCCAAATATTTGATACCCTGTTTTGTAATAAATAAGACCTAAAGCATGGCTTTTAAATTAGTATCTAATTTAACTCTAGGGAAAGGAAAGAAAAAACTACAGAAAGTCCAACTCTTCAAACAGTAACTAAAACAAATAAAACTGTCAGAAAGAAGAATTTCCCCCAAATCAAAGTCATTTTAATTAAAACTCTAGAAGTAAATTTTTGTGTTTCACAGCAGTATGGCACATCATTTAAAATCCACTGGGTTTTTAGAATTTGCAACCCAGCTTGTAAACATTCTACAATTTCGAGTAGTCCAGGCAAACTGGTTCAAACGTACACATGTATAATCTTCCATGGCCTCTCCAATACTGGAATAACACCACAATATCAAACACTATCTAAGAAGTGGCAGTAAACAAACCACATTTACTGTATGATCTGATCTCAACTCAACTTCATCACAGAGGCTTCTAAAAATAGAATCTCTTTAGCCAGATCAGACATAACCTAAAATAGACCGTCAAATGCTTACAAGGAATTTTGAAAGGAAACTAATGCACATTATAGACATTCTCCATTCTATCACGGAGGTCATAATAAATATTAAATATCTAAGGCCTCATCGTAAAACATTGTCTTCATGATTACAGAGTGAGATTGTCACTTTTCACTTTGTTTGGTCAGAGTGCAATACCTCTAGAAGGCTAAAAAAAAGTTCCAGAATATGTTGAGAACAAATCTGATTCATCTGGAGGCTGGTGGTGTGGCTTTAGTGTGCCTCTGCAGCAGTGTTAGTCTGTGGAGTACAAGTCCAGGATCGAGGCTTCAGCAAGTCTAGGAAAGAAGGCTGAGGAAATACAAAGAAACCACAGATATATGAAAAATGCATAGACCAGATGAACCTACCAAAAACAAGCACTTTGTTTACCTCTTGAATGGGGCAGAAGCGCTGCGCGTACCACTCCTGAGAGTACAGACAGATGAGAACACCCTGACCCAAGAACAGCGCAGTCCACATGATCACGTTCCAGATCGGCCCTTTCCTCCGGTCGTTTAGAACAAAGTTAAATACCACTAAGAGAAACATGAGTGCATTAGAGACTTTCGTATTCAGGCATATAAAACTGAGACATTTTAACTGAAGCTTAAACCAATGTCTAGGTGGTTATCTGGCATCCCAGCCTGCCCAAGCTGGTTAAATTGGTCTGTTTGGATGGTTTTTGGTAAACCAGCTGCTGACCAGCTAAACACCAGCTTGGTCAGCTGTAAGACCAGCTTAAGCCAGCTAATCTGTTTGGGTTTTTTTCAGCAGGGACATGCTCTTGTAATAATTAGGATACTTACTTCCAAAGCACATGAAGATGCAGAACAAGACGGGATAGAAGAAGCCAAAGCAGATGGCCAGAACGTACTCGTGCACCACGGCAGACACAGTGAAAACAATCAACATGGCTGCTGCACGGAATCGCTTCTGTGTCATCTGCAGATGTGGATGATAATAACACTTGTTTTAGCTTGATTTCAAGCACATTCCAGAGTCCTCTAAAAGAAACCCAAAACAGACTGTTTAATCAAATACAGCACAACATAGGGTCATCGTAAAGATCCGAGCCATTATTTATATATACTAGTGCTGTCAAATGATTAATCACGATTAATCGCATCCAAAAAGTTTTTCTTTACATAATATATGTGTTGATGCTGTGTTTATTTATTATGTTTATTTTAAACA
>JAUYWG010000258.1:896932-908378 GCA_034779775.1 Enteromius afrohamiltoni | reverse complement strand
TACTTTAGGCTTAAATGTACGTGCAAATGTGAACAGGTGACTGTTGGTCCTTGTTATTGTTTCTTCTCTGGTTATTTGGAGTCATGTGTTAGATTGTGGCAGCGCTGGGATCAGTCAGGAGGACCAGAGCTGCTGGGTTATGTTAGTGTCTGTGCTGTACAACCACACCACTAGAGGGAGTGTCAGAGCTACGAAGGGCCAGGAGACGCCCTCAGTGCATGCAGAGAGGGACCAGCCTCTCCCGTCGGGCACCCGCTCCAGGTCTTTACCGGGCTCCAGGTAGTTCCTCGCGATGAATTTGAGCAGCTCGTCCATGAGGATGACAGGCAATGAGATCTTCAGCACCATCAGCCACTGGGTCACGTTCAGAGGGGTGATCTGGAAGATGACCTGAAAGAAAACATGGAGTGAAATGAGCAGTGAGACCAAGGCTTTCACACACACCAGACAGCCTATAGCCTTTAATTAAATATTATTACAAAAAACCTTATTGAAAACATACCAATATATAAACTATTTATTAAATATTTATATTATATTATAGCATATATATCATAAGCATGACAGTAAAAAGGAATAACATGTTCACACAGCTACGTTTTGTGGTTTAAATAAATCTATAGTGAATACTATTTTATTAAAAAATAAAACTTATATTTTAGTCAGTAAAAATCATAAATACATAAAAAAAAATCAGTTTTTCTTAATGTATATATGTAATGCAATGTAAAAGAAAAAAGTTAATTCATTAGTTAAAATTATAAAAATAAAATTATATTAAATTATAAAAATAACATATATTAAAAATATTAAATAAGTGACATAAATGATTAATGATTAATCTAGCATAGCATTATATGATACTAGCACTATGATAAAAAAAAATATGTGTGTGTGTGTGTATGATTTATACCATTACTACTATTGCATGCATACATTTATATATATTGTATTTTTAAACATAATAAAAAAAGAAAAATAGTAGTAGTACTTGACAATAGTTTTCAAATCAATAGAATCTTTTCAACCAAACTGTTAACTAAACCATTTATAATTTTATAACAACTTGTAAGAGTCAAATAAATGTTTGGATTCATGTCAATGTGAAAATGTGGAGTGCAGACTGCAGTAGTGGAGAAATAAACGTTTGATTACAGATATTATTCTATTCTTGACCCAAATGTTTTTCTGACATCCTCATGTACATAGAGCACTTAATGATATGTAGTGTAAAGAGACATCATGAAGAGTGCTGTACCGGCAGCGGCTCTACGTAGAGGATGAGGAAGTGCAGAGACATGGAGAGGCAGATGGCTCCCAGAAGCCAGATGTTCTCCCAGGGAGGCATGCGCAGCAGAGACTGGTTCTCTGACAGACTGCAGGAGGAAGAACCACACGTTTACTTGGCTTGTTTTAATCACTGTCATGAGTGAGTCTGGATGTGAGGTGGATGCTGGCTGACCTGTTGAGGGCGTTACACATCTCGATGGTGACCAGCACAGACAGGGCCATGGTCATGGGGTAGGGAGACTCGAACACGTGACACTCTAGATCCTGGAAGTCAGGATTATCAGGCGAACACTGCAGGAAGTGACTCTGAGAGGACGAGAGAGAAATAGATGCTTAGTTAATAACTCTACTACAACAACAACATTAAAAGTAAATATGAGTTTAGTTAAATATCATTTATTCATATAGTTATTTAATGCAGTTTTATTATATATTGAGAACCATTAATGTATATTACTTTCAGAAATTATATACGTTATCATGTATATATTTTTAATTCTGATTTTATAATTTATAAATTATGTAATAACAACAACAAATTATATTCCATTCATAAGCTATTGTATCAGACAAAAGGCTATAGATTTGAATCACACATATGACATTTATTTAAAAAACAGCTACACACCAGCTGGTACAATGTGATCATCGGACCATCATCAGCAGAAATGAACCACCAGGCTGCAGCTCCTACAGTCGCAGCTCCCACATAACCTGAGAAACACAACGCAACACTTAACAGACCAGCAACACTAGATACGTTATTTGATAACATCTTCTCTTAAATCCCAGCCACTAGGCTACATTAGTCATGTTTGTGACTCACAGCCGATAGCCAAGTATCTGAAAAAGAGCCATCCAGAGATGAGCGGCTCCTTGGCGTTGCGGGGGGGCTTGTTCATGATGTCCAGATCAGGAGGGTTAAAGCCCAGAGCGGTGGCAGGAAGGCCATCGGTCACCAGGTTCACCCACAGCAGCTGGACGGGGATCAGGGCCTCGGGGAAACCCAACGCAGCAGTGAGGAAAATACTGCAGAGGAGGCCAACATATCAGCAACAGACAAAACCAAACCAAACAGAACCACAAACCACAACCGGACTGACCAGACCACCTCGCCCACGTTGGAGGAGATGAGGTAGCGGATGAACTGCTTCATGTTGTTGTAGATAGCTCTGCCTTCCTCAACAGCGGCCACAATGCTGGAAAAGTTGTCATCAGCGAGTACCATCTCCGAGGCTGTCTTGGCCACGGCAGTGCCAGAGCCCATGGCGATGCCAATCTCTGCCTTCTTCAGGGCAGGGGCATCGTTCACGCCATCTCCCGTCTGCAGAGACACAAGCATTCAGCCAAACAGGACAATCAAATATGAATATGGACCACAAAAGATAGCACTGGAGTTGCACAGGTATTTGTAGCAACAAAAAATACATTATATGGGTCAGAATTATGGAATTTTTTTTAAAAAGCCAAAAAATCTATAGGATATCAAGTAAAAATCATGTCCATGAAGATATCCTATAAATTTTGTACCGCAAATATCAAAACTTAATGTCTGATTAGTAATATGCAATGCTAAGAACTTTATTTTGACAATCTTTGCAATTTTGTCAATCTTAAGAATTTTTTTCTTTTTCCAAGATTCCAGATTTTCAAATAGTTGTATCTCCGCCAAGTATTGTCCTACCATAAAAACATACAATGTCAATGGAACAATTATTCACCCAGCTTTCAGATGTTGTTTAATCTAAATTTTTGAAAAAATATGCCACTCAATCCTTAAAGGATTAGTTCACCCAGAAATTAAAAATCTGTCATTAATTACTCATGTCGTTCCAAACCCATAAAACCATAATTCATCCTCGGAACACAACTAAAATGATCTCGGTTCCAGGAACGTAGTAAATACATCGGTAAAACAGTCCAAGTGACATCAGTGGCTCAACTTCAGTTTTCAGACACTGGGGAAATACTTTTTGCACAAAGAAAACAAAAATAACAATTTAATTACCATTCTTCTCCCCTGATTTATGTTTATCACAACGTAACGCATACGCAAGCTTTAATGCATTTGCCGTAATCAGCCTTGTGTACATCTGAAGCAACACAAACAAGTACGTAATCTGTAAATGTTTACGCCTAGAGGAAGGCTAACCGATACTTTGTGATACTCTCTATTATTTTTTGTTTTCTTTGCGCAAAAAAAGTTGAGCCACTGATGTCACATGGACTGTTTTACCAATGTTTTGCTACGTTTCTGGATCTGGGATCATTTTAGTATTGCTGTTTATGGAGGGTCAGATGACTCTCTGATCTCATCAGAAATAAGGATATTTGTGTTCCAAAGATGAATGAAGGTCTTATGGGTTTGGAACGACATGAGGGTGAGTAATTGATGACAGAATTCAAGTCTTTTGGTGAACTATCACTAACACTGTATGGCCGCCTACCATGGCAGTGATCTCGTCAAAGCCCTGCAGGAACTCCACAATCTTAGACTTGTGTGAAGGCTCGACACGTGCGAAGCAGCGGGCAGCCGTGACGGCTTCGCGCTGGGCGTGAGGTGAAAGGTCGTCGAATTCACGGCCGGTGAAGGCCATGCGGTTGACGTCATCGTCTTCTGAGAAGATGCCAATGCGTCTGCAGATGGCCACAGCCGTGCCTTTGTTATCTCCGGTGATCATGATGACCCGGATGCCAGCGTGACGGCAGAGCTTGATGGAGGCGGCCACTTCGGTACGAGGAGGATCCAGCATGCCCACGCAGCCCACGAAGGTCAGATCAGACTGGCAGATGAAGAGGAGAGGGAAGTTTAGAAAAACCTTTCGTAGGTGTCTTTCCACAGTGGATAACCCTCAGCTAGATGTTAACTGGCTAGATGAAGACAGCTTGCTAGACACAAAGATTTTTAGAAGATACGAGGACAAATACATTTCTAGATAGCTAGATAGTTAAATACTTCACTAGATACCTGACTAGTTGGATAAAGTGTACTAGAGAGAGCTAATCAGACACACAAAAAAAATATGTTAGATGCTGAATGCAATAACCTAGTTAAATTATTAGGTAGCTAATTAGTAGGATTAAAAAGATTTTTTTAGACAGCTAACTAGCAAGACAGTAAAAAGTTTATTAGACAGAAAGCTAGCAAGACAAAAAGATAATTAATTAGTCAAAACACTGAGGAAACTGGTATTGGCGTAAGCTAAGGGAGGTCACGAACGGAACACATAAATTAAGCCCAAAATACAGTCCAGTCTAATACAGGACAGTTGGAAACCCAAGATGGGATCATCTGATCATCTCATACTCTTCATTAGATAGCCAATTAGCAAGATTCAAAATGTATGTTTTGGTAGGTAGCTAGCTAGACAGCTATCAAAATGCAAATACACTTTCATTAGAGAGCTAGATGTTAGCTTTTTGTTAGGGCTGCCAAAAATAACACTTTAACAGCATTAATTTTTTTTCGTCGTTAATTGCGTAGAATTTTTTTTAATGCATTTCAGGGGTGTGACGCAGTGTGACAAATTATTTGTCAGGAAAGTGGGGCAACAATTACCTCGTAGTAACTGCACATTGCATCAGTAACTCATGGGAACTAAAGTCTTTTACGCTGGCTGTATTAAAAACTGAGGAGCGTCATTTTGCGGAGGCGTAATTGGGGGCAAAATGACAACCATTGGAACTGACAGTACAAGCGACATGGTTGCTGCAATTCGTCTTAAACACTATGAACACACGAACTGTGTGGCTCACATGCTGCAGAGAAGGGTCACAGTGTTTAATATTTGGATAAACACTTTATTCTGTAGCTGTGAGCATGACAAAACACTGTCACAGTACAGTATCGTATAATTCAGTAACTCAAGTCACCTCATACTCTGCAAAGCGGGCCGTATCTGACAGGACCATCTCATCTTTCTTCAATGGACTATCGCGGGTGGCCAATGCCAGGCAGCGGAGGGTATCACGGCCCGTGCCATACTCTCTGATCACAGACATGATCTTATCCTTGATGCCTTGAGTCAGGGGAACCCTGGATCCACCTACACGCACATACGTGCACCTGTCGATCACTCCCTCTGGAGCTCCCTGAGGAAGACACTCAGTTTATCAATACAACAATACGACAACTTCGTAAATAACAAACCAGTATCCGTTTAGCACCTTGACAAACATCTTAGCAGAAGAGGATTTGGCCTTGTTGGGGGAACAGTACACAGACATGGACTTCCTGTCTCTGGAGAACTCCAGGGTGAACTCCTTCTTCATCAGCTGCTTGATCACCTAAACATACATTGAGTTATTAAATCATGTTTAAACGAGTGCTTGCATAATTCTGTATTAATTGTATAAATATTTACTGAGTTGCAGGCGTTGGCTCTCTCGATCTTAGACAGGCTCCTGACGTCAGTGTCAAAAACATTCATCTTTTCCACCAGGCAGGTCAGAGCCGTCTCCGTGGCCTCTCCAACCTTCTCAAAAACACCTTTAGACTGAAAGAGAGTTGGCATTTATCATTTAGATGCATCCTCCATAAGTGGAGCTGAACTTTTGCTAAAGGTTTCCATCGTGACTGTTCTTTTATCATCAAACACTGTTAGAGATCAAATTAAGGTCATTAACCAATGCTTATGTCATATCTTTATATTAAACTAGATTAAAACATGAAACTGGCCAGAGACATTCCCGATGACAATATCTCTCACCAATTTTTTTTAAATAAATTAAATATGAAGCATAGATGCATTAAATTGAGCAAAAGTATGAATAGTCACAACAAAATTATATTTTTAAATAAACGCGGTTCTTTTAAACCTGAAATGTAAAAAAGTATATATTTACATAAAAATAGGTTTAGAATTTTCTAAATATACAGTGATGGACATCATTGCTTATATTATCCAGGATAAGAAAGGATGATTAGTAAACATACCTCATTATAATCCAGGGAGGAATCATTACACAAGGCACAGATGGTTGCCAGCTCCACCAGCCCGTCATATTGGGAGCATTTCACTATTCTGTTATCAAGGAATCTGAGCAACCAAACAGAATGATCAATAAACCACTTACTAAAACAGACGCTGACAAAAATGTGAGTTTGACTGCAGTACTACAAATAAATATGAGAGCAGAGACTGAAAACTCACACATCTCCTTCAGGAGCATATGTGGAGCCAGAAATGGTGAATTCGGTCAGTGAGCAGTTATCTCCCTCAGCCTTTTCTATGACGAACATCTGAAAGACAGACATAATTGTAAATAAAACGTTTGGGCATTTATTTGCCTGCATGCAGTTCCAATCTGGAATATTCTGGTATATTTTGGGTGAACTGTTCTTTTAAGATACCAATTGTTAACTAGATGTGTCAGCCTGCTGTCCATCCTGAAGGAATTTGTTGGGAAGTTAACTGACAGAAGATGGCAGCATAAGCAAGTATTAGCATAAGAAGATTATATGTTAGCATTGACTCATGGTGCTGTAATTCGGTCCTGTGTGTTATTATGTTTAAATAAGCACACAAACTGGCAGAACAGCAAGTGGGAGGGGAGCTGAAAGCACTGAAATACTGCTCATCTTGCCTTTGTGTCACAGACTTTAAGTTCAAATTATGCCAACGTCTGATGGAAAGGAAAAAAAAAATCATAATTTGGACTATCTATCATTGAGCTCATTCCTGCAGAGCGAGCAGCCCAGGCCAATGACAAGAGATCTTTATCGGTGGAGTTCAGGAAGCTGCACCAAAACATTTAATTTCCAGAGAATGACAGAGGGTTTTTAACGGACCCAAAAAAAAACCCTCAGCATAAACAGATCTCCTGACTGAGTGCTGTGTAAAATATGCAGGAGGACAAAGATGGAGTGCAATCAGCATGTGTTTACCAATGTATTCTAAGTTTCCAGTGACGAGCAATTTTCCATCCACACTGCGCTTTAATAAAGGTCTCTGCTTATAATCAAAATAAAAAATTATTATTATTATTTTTTAATCTGTTGCCCACAAATGAGAAGCTTAAGATACAGGTCTCCATATATAACAATATAACAGTAAAATAGTATTATTATATTTATTATAATAAAAACAGAGCTGACTGCATGTAATCTGCATTAAGCAGATTCCAAAATCAAATACTTGTAATTAGATTAAAACTTACTCACTTTAAAATGCTCATAATCAGACTACAGTTACTTTATGGATTACATATTATTTACACAATAGCAATAGTGTAATATTTACACAATTTTCTGACATTGGTTAAAATGATTTATTTTCATTTAACATTGTGCTTTAAATAATAAATTATTAAACGCATGCAGTTCCTTCACAAACCCAGATTGATGTAATTTAATGTTTACTGAACTTCATGTTGTTGATAAGAACAAACGGAAAATATTTTCATCTTTGTATTTTTATACAAACACGGTACAAGGTTATCCATATAAATCGATGTGATAAACAATTAGGACAAAAGAAATGTTTTGATTACATTATTTTGTGAGTATTATCATTTATATGTAATTTCATATTGCAAAAAAGAAAACTTCAGCATTTAGTGAATGTTTATTACTATACATAGATAAAAACCACTTATATGCATGACATGCTATAAAGATTTTTTATACCTTTCTTCCAGTAAAACAATCTTGGGGTTGCATGCAAATTTGTGCATGTTTAATAAAGTTATTAAGCGCATTTAACCCTCTGTACAAAGCCTAGGACGACTAGAGTGCTAAAGAAAGGGCTCACCCTGCAGACCGACATCTGGTTGGTGGTGAGGGTGCCGGTTTTGTCAGAGCAGATGACGGAAGTGCAACCCAGTGTCTCCACAGAGGGCAGAGAGCGGACGATGGCGTTCTTCTTGGCCATACGACGGGTGCCGAGAGCCAGGCAGGTGGTGATGACAGCGGGAAGACCTTCAGGGATGGCGGCCACAGCCAGAGCGACGGCGATCTTGAAGTAGTAAACGGCTCCACGGATCCAGGAGCCTCCGTGGACGGGGTCGTTGAAGTGGCCAATGTTGATGATCCACACGGCGATGCAGATGAGAGAGATGACTTTGGAGAGCTGCTCACCGAACTCATCCAGCTTCTGCTGCAGGGGCGTCTTCTCCTGCTCGGTGGAGGCCATCTCGTCACGTATTTTGCCGATCTCTGTGTTCACGCCTGTGGCCACCACCACACCTACGGCTTTTCCAGCGGCTATGTTGGTTCCCTGAAATGCATGCATTTAAATGTACAGGAGTCTTTTCCACCAAAATGATTTGAAGTGTGAACCACAGTTTAGATTAAGTCTTATTTTCTTACAGAGAACAGCATGTTCTTCTTGTCCTGATTGACGGCGCGGGGATCTGGCACAGGGTCGGTGTGCTTGATGACAGATACGGACTCGCCTGCAACACGAGTGAATTAATAGTAAAAAACACAGCTAAGATACTTGACACTTAAAGCCATTAGTTCATTTGTGTGTGTATGTTGTTACCTGTCAGGATGGACTGGTCCACTCTGAGTGTGGTGGACTTAATAGCACAGATACGGATATCGGCAGGTACCTTGTCGCCCACTAGGAGAAGGAAAAAAACACGGTATTAAGAACATAGCACATGCAAAAAAAAAAAATTACATATATACATAAAAAATACTAATTACATAAAACTATACTCAAATCAGTGGGGATTTCAGTGATGAGCTTTTTTTTTCCAGCAACAATATATGCTTTAATATGTGTATGTGTAGCACATTTCAGTGGAAAGTTGTTTATTTACACATGCTTGATCCAATGTTTTTAGTGTTCACTTTAAAAAAAACGAAGCATTGAGTCCTCAAATTTTCTGCTTAATTGCACAGTTAAAATTGCTAATAATTGCACGCATAAAATAAAATAAAACAAAAAAGAATAAATTAAACTCTTCGCACAAAAAAACTATGCATGAGGTCCAAGACATACAAATTTTGACTGACATGAGGGTGCACAAATGATAAATTTTTAATAAATAAGCTTTCTATTGATACATGGTTTGTTAGGATAGGACAATATTTGGCCGAGATACATCTATTTGAAAATCGGAGGGTGCAAAAAAATCTAAATACTGAGCAAATCAGTAAAAGTAAGTTTAAGTAAAAGTTTAAAGTCGTTCAAATGAATATCTTATCAATGCATTTTACTAATCAAAAATGACATTTTGATATGTTTACAGTAGGAATTTTACAAAAATCTTAAATGGAACGTGATCTTTACTTAATTTCCAAATGATTTTTGGCATAAAAAAAAAAAATAAAAAAAATCTATAATTTTGACCCATGCAATGTATTTTTGGATGTTGCTACAAATAAACCCCAGCGACTTACGACTGGTTTTGTGATCCAGGGTCACAAATGTGAACCTTTTTCCATTATGAAGGTACACTACTAGAGTTTTATAATGTAACTTTTACGCACATATTGCACAGTGCTCAGAAAGCATAAATGTCTTTTGAAACCTTTTCCTGTCTGAGGAAAATGCTAGGCAAGGTGAACCACAGCATACCTAAATCAAATTTTGAATAAATCAAATCAACTATGTCATTTTAGGACTGTGCAAAAGGGACTAAAGGACTTCAAAAGAGAACCAGTGAGAGAAAGAGAGAGCTTGTTCACCCATCGAGAACAAAGTCATGTAAGATCATCTACGCCCTTGAGGGCGAGAGAAGAAAATAGCATGTGGAGCAACAATGCACCGCGCCAAAAATGGAGAAACTATTTTGATATGGTCGGCGATGTGCTGATCAGGTTTAAACACAGAGGCATGACAGCAGCTGCCCCTGCGCACGACAGAAAGAGTGACGAAGGTTAACACCCCCCAAACTGTCAATCAACTGGGAGGTGTTATACTTGTTGTACATATAACAATGCATTCAAGAGCACCTTTGAGGAGTATGTTTGTGATAACCTTTCTTAGGCCACACTTAGCAGGATAAAGCGTCTATTGGCTGATCTGTCCATGTTAAACATGAACATGTCTATCAGTGAAGGTCCAGGGAATCTACTTGGCCAGCATGTGGAGTGTGGCAGCATGAGAAATAGCAGGGCATGATAACAATGGATGCTGCTTGGCCTTGGCACAGATCATCACACATGTGTGTGAACAGGATCTCTGCGCTGTGGATTAACAAGCTGTGCATTCGCCACGATCTGTGAGGAGCTACGGCGACAAGGTCACACACACTTTTTCTCAGAAAGACTTAATGGAGCTCAATTGCAACTTTTAGCCACCTAAATACGGAACGAATGTATACAATGAAGTCTAGTTCCCAGAAGGTCCCCCAGCACTGTTCACTGGCAACAACTAACGTTTCTTGAAGGAATAGACACTCGATCTGAGAATGATCAGAGGTAGATGCTAGATAACTGCTCAGAAATTCAGGGTTAATGAAAACTGGGTGGGGGAACGCTAGGAGTTTTTAGGAATTTAGGCAATTTAGGAGTGTGAACTTAGTCACACTGCAATGAAAGAGTAAATAAGAAATTGAATCAGGAAGAGGAATTTAATGAATTGCAATTTAAAAATATTTCAAAAGAATATTTAGAACATTTATTCAGTATAAATAATAGCAAATAACTACATAATTGCATAAAATTACATAAATATGTTCTTTAAATTACGTAACTAAAATGAACAGACAAATGTATTCAATAAATAAAAAGAAAAACAGATGTAGTTATATAATGTATTTGTTTAATTATATAAAATTACAAAAAAGTATTATTTACACAATATATGTTATAATTCATATAAAAAAATAATGTAAATTAAATAAAAATAAATAGTGTTCACATATTAAATGCATATTTAAAAATAATACAATACATGCAAATAAATTACAAATTATACAAAAATAAATATGTAATTTTATTTGTGCATTTGTAATTTAAATTTAATTGCATGAAATGATTACATAAATATTAATACAAACAAATGACAAAAAAAAAGTATGCAATTAAATATTTAAATTACACAAATTAATTACATTGTGCTTATTTCTACATAATTAAATAAAATATTACATAAATTACATAAAATAAACACATTAACTTTAATTCTACTTTTCAAATTTTAATCATCTGCATCTTGTTTACTACCTCAACTCAAATTTAACCAAAATTCAGGAAAGAATA
>JAUYWG010000258.1:832351-849038 GCA_034779775.1 Enteromius afrohamiltoni | reverse complement strand
ACAGATTGTAGCAAAGCACTGAACATTATCAAGTAGAAGAACAGAGTGATGGTAATGTATAATGACGAGATTAAACTGTTTATTTATCAAATGCAGAGACGGTCTCTGTAGTCAAGATGACAATAATCACTGGAAATCAGGTGCCCCCAACTAAGCAAGCCAGAGGAGACAGCGGCAAGGAACCGAACCTTATTAATCTTGTCAGGCCTCAAAATCGTATTATTCTGTTAAAGTTAAAGTCTGTTTGTATTTGAATATCTGCACTGAAAAACATGTTGCCCTTGCAGCTTGAAGTTGCGACACAGTTTGGTGATTATGAGATCAGTGAGATTAGCTTGACTTAATGGTGCAATCTCTTTCTAGTGGTCCGACAAGCCGTGTGCGCCCCACCTGATCCCATGGGACGGAAGTCAGGGGTTGACACAACAAGAGCTAAAGGAAAGACTTTTTCAGGAGATAATGTGCAATCTGGACAAGGGCAAAGTATGTGTGTAGCTTGTACATCTACTGTAGATGTAATGAAAATGCTTCAATTCAAAGACTTTTACATGATTTACATGTTTTTAGGGACAACTGTGAAGAACAGAAATGTTGATATTTGAATTCTGTTACTCTCACCAAAGCTGCATTTATTTTTTTTGAAAAGTGTAGTATCGGTAAGTTGGAAGCACTTTAGAATAACTGCACACTATGAATCATTAGTTAAGCATTAGTAAATAGTACATTTATTAAGCATTGCTCCAACATTAACGGGCATTAGTAGGCAGTTATAAATACAGCTATAAATGTTTTGCTCTTGAGCTTAGCTATAATGTTTAATAATTGCATTTTCATACTTTATTATCTAAATTATTACGTTATTTACTTACCAAATATTTAGGGGGTTGTCAGAGGTTCATAAGATCATTTAGAAAGCATAAGTAAATGATTAATAAACTATTTATAAATACATTTGTAAACTGTATTATTTAGACATAAGTTGCTTACTGTATTAATAAATGCTGTAATTCATGATTAAGTCAGGCAGTTATAAAACATTTAGTAGTTACCAGCTGTCTGTTTTTGTGAGCTCATCTAAAGTTAAGGTTATAAAGAAAATAAAAAGGATTTTAATTTTAAGACTCATTTATCTTCCAAAAGGAAAAGTTAAACGCAACACAGAAGGATCCAAAACACAGAAATATTTTTTCAAGATGCAAAAAAACCCCTTGAAAAACCAAACAAAAAAGGATCTTTGTTTCATTCTTTTCGTGTTTCTTTTTTTCTTTTAGTAAAATAACGGAGCCTTTACTGTAAATCTCCTTTATATATCCTTTATATATAATGATAATATATGTAATAGCTATTATATAATAGCCATACTTATAAATCAAGAAGAAGGCATTTATAATGACTATTAATGTTGGGACAATGCTTTATAAAGGATGTACTGACAATTCACTAATGCTTACCTAATAATTCATAGTGTCCAGTTATTATGAAGTGTTACCGGAAAGGCATATTGATTTTGAACACTGTAATGGAGAAAATACAATAATTAATATGTTTTATTGCTGTGAAAACATTTTTCTCATTCATTAGCCAGACTTGCTTGAGCTCGTTTGTTTGTACTTTTGTCTACAGATGTGGGAGAAGGCCATCGAGATGGCCAAACAGCTTGTTAAACTTCATGAAAACCAAATGTTTGATTTCATAGAGCTCAGTCAACTGCTGGTAAGACAGACACATCAGAATTCCCTGTCGTTTCTTTGTTAATGTGATCTGAAGGTGAAGCCACAGACAAACCTCCCCTGAGCTTCTGCCCAAACAGGAGATGCTCTGTGATGTACAAACATTTTAGTTATATTTATTCACGTTTTGGGCTGGTAACTCATAACCCTGTCTGCTGGGTAGCAGCCGTCATTCTGCTCAGGAAATAAACATGGCAATTTGCAAGCAAGAGGAGGAAGGAAACGGGTGTGATAACAGCTACTGTAGCAGTTACACACTCTCCTCTCAGTTCTGTGAAGTTCTCACTTGGCAGCTGCCTTTGTAGAACTTAACTTGTTGTTTATGCTGATTAATTGGGTGGACAACAACTTTCAATGTTTCTTTGTCCTGTGATGCATAGCAAGCCATTTACCTTATTTCTTGTATTGAAATTATTGTATAGAAAAAAAGTAATGTGTAGTAAAACTACCATTACTTAGTTCACCCAAAACTGAAAAATTTGTCATTATTCCCTCCCCCTTGAGTATTCATAAATTAATGTTTGGGACTACTCAAGGGTGAGTAAATGATGACAAATTTTTCAGTTTTGGGTGAACTATTTCTTTAAAGGGATAGTTCACCCAAAAATGGAAATTCTGTCATTTATCCACCCTCATGTTGTCCAAAACCTGCATTTAATTGTTCTGCAGAAGAAAAGACATTTTGAATATTGTTGGCAATTTTATTTTTTCATTATCACTAATATACACACCTATGTATATATTAGTGCTGTCAAACGATTTATCGTGATTGATGTCCAAAATAAATATATTGTGTAAACAAACCTTTATGTATACAATGTATAAAAATGTATGTATAAACAGTAAACAGTATAAATATATAAATAATAATTAAGTAATTAATAATTAATATGTTTAAAATAAAATAAAATAAATAAATAAAATCATCTGCGATGAAGAAATCACGATTACAATGTTACATAAAAAGAGCCACATGGTCAGTAAGGTCAGAGAGCCACAGATAGGTTCTAGAAGCTGAAGGTTAATCATCTCCATTTATGAATACGTAGACTAAACGACAGAAAATGGGTGAAATGATTCAGAGATACTCAAGAACATTGAAAATTACAATTCTTAAGGGTTGCCACAATTAGAATAGTTACATAAGGCATTATTTTCAGAGTTGTTCAACATTGTTTTTTTTAATCACTACTAAGACCTTGATTGTTATTAACCTTTTAAAATAAGCTACTAAAAGGATCATAATTGTTGGCTTTTCCAAGTGAAGAACCAGGGGTTAAGTGCTTCGATCAAAGGCACTATGGGGGCAGATAACAGTAATTGAAGTTGACTGAAACTTTTATGTTAGCAGGATTACGTGCAATAGGGGTCAAACTATTTATACGTTTGTCAATTAATGAACAGAAACGGATGAATATTGGCCATAATGGTGGATGTTTAGATTTTCTTCATTTGAAGCCGTCAAATGACTTCATGGGAACTGCAAAGAAGTTCAAAGGCATTATGAACTTGTTAACCTACATTGCATATACAAGAGCATCGTGAACACGAGGGAGGTTACGCCATTCAAGCTCCCCAACGATTGTGCAAAAGAACTTCGTGAGTTAAGAAATGACAATAAAGTACAGCTGTCCGACATAAAACAAGAGTTGAAAAGAACAAATGACAGACTGGAGGAAGCAGAGGAGAGAATCGATGAAACTGAGACCGCGCTTCAAGTAGCATCATTGCTAATTAAGCGGCTAACACAGTGCCAAGCTAATCTGGAAACCAGACTGATTGATCAGGAGGGACGAGACAATTTAAGGATTTATGGTACACCAGAGGAAAAAGAAGGCACAGATACGATTGACTTTCTGAACAACTTGCTAAAAAATGCATTGGACTTTCCTCGGAACCGCTAGCTTGGGATAGAACGAGTACATCGTGCGTTACTACCGAAACCCAACAACCCACAAGCCATGTTCAATTGTAGTAAAAAAAAAAAATATAACAAAGGAGGTAGTACTCCGGAAAGCTTGGCAAAAGAAGGATGCCTGTTTCTATATTGATCACTATTTCCCACCCAAAGCGCTTAAAAAAAAACTAAATTAAGTTCCAGACCCTGTATCCAGCAAGGATGCGTGTTTTCTATGACAACGCTATCAGGACGCTGTAGAAGCAATGAGGGGGACATGGTCTCACGAGGACTGTGTTGATATTATGAGGTGATATTAGCTAGTGATCCATCATAAACATGCATAAAACAGTATACCATACAAAAGACAATAACACTATACACAATGACCTGAAGGATATATGTTTACTAAAAGAAAGTTTTCCTGTTATTTAATTTAGGGAAAAGTCCATTGTCTCCCAACAGGGAGAACTAGTCAGAGTTGCTTGGTTCACATTCCTTCAAGCAATAAAGCAGTGTTATCAGTCGGTTGCCATGGAATCAGAGGCCTGTTTTGCCTTCCTGAGGTGTTAGCTGCTTTTCGGAGAAAGGGTCAACAGACTTAGTTTGAGTTACCCCTTGGGCTGGTAAAGCGGTATTAAAGATTATTTGTTAAATTCAACAAATAGTTTACACCTGATTGGTTCAAATGCTACAAAATAAGACTTTGATGACCCAATAGTGATAGGTGCCTACAAAGGTAATTTATTGGATGAATAATCCTCACTCTATTGAATACATTAAAGATAAATGGGAAAAAGAAGATCATGGAAAGGAAGGTGTTCATAAGGAAAAGGAAAGAATATTTAACATCACACTGCCTTTGCAGTTTATTGCATTAAATGTGATGTATTGCAGATGAAGGTGTTCAGAGATATCTGGTCCAAACGGACTGAATATGATTTTGTTGAGGCATGATTTAGTGTGACTGTCCTGTACTGAAACCTTCAAAATATATATTATAGGCAATCGCTCAAAGTCTCGGAGAAAACTCGGATTCAAATTACTTAACATAGAGTTTATATATTAAGTCTTATTAAGTCTGACCTCCCCCAAATAGTATACATCTTATTAAAATTGTTCATTTTATTTTAATATTATTATTACTTTTGTATTATTTTAATTATTTAGTCTTGTTTTTTTTTTCTTGTTTGTATTGTGAAAAAAAGGTAAATTAATGGTAACGAAGAATGACACGAGGGTGAGCACATGAAGACAGTGTTGTCATTTTCGCATGAACTATTCCTTTTATGCTTGACTTTTAAATGCCTCAACTTGCAAATTCAAATGTAAAAACAGCAGTTGTTTTTGTACACAGAAACAGCAGGCGAAGTATTATGAGAACATCATGCATGCAATGAGACCTCAGCCAGAATATTTCGCAGTGGGATACTACGGACAAGGTTTCCCATCCTTCCTTAGGGTGAGTGAATTTTGCATTCCTTAATGTATTTAATGAAACTGGAATGAGGGATGTGATTTTCAAACCGTAACTTGGAGAACTGTGCCTCCATTTGGTGCACAAATGTCTAATTTTCTGTTGTTTATGCAGTGTGAAATCTGTAAAGTATGGATTAAATGGTGACACAAACATGCTGGCAGGGTCGGCTCGGTGTTTGGCATTTCAGCATCAAAGCATTGCCAATGGAAAACAGATATTTTGATTACAGCTCTCCCCAAAGAGCTCTCTTAGTAATTGGGTTTTGACAAGAAAATAATACTTTTGTTTTCACAGTCATGGGTTTGGAAACCCTGGTGCTACACTTTTACAGATACAAGAGCCCCTTAGACGTCTAATAACATGAAAGTCTCCCTGCTATTATTATTGGTTGTGCGTGCATAGCTAATCATAAATATCACTTGATTAGGAAGCAGCAGCCAGCATGTAAAAGTTGTGGCAGATCATGTGGTCGTTCATACACTCTTCATTGGTTCTTACTGTGTCTGTTTCAAATAGAACAAAATGTTCATTTACCGTGGTAAAGAGTATGAGTGGCTGGAGGACTTTAGCTTGAAGCTGTTGTCTCAGTTTCCCAACGCTGTGAGGATGACCAGCACATCGCCCCCTGGTGACAACATCTGTAACTCACCCGGTCAACGTATCCTTGACTCCTAACTCAGCAAAATACATTGTTGGTCAAATTGATTTAAAATATTTAGATTCATTTGATTTGAAATAATATTTTTGTTTAAAAAACACATAAGAAAAGCAATTGGCCTTTATTTCAAAGGAAAACTAAATATTTCACAGAAATGTTTGGCTGACTTATTTTTAATTTTTTACCACTATATATTTGAAATGGCCTTTTCTGCAAATTGCTTTTAGGTTCAAAATGATACATGAAAGTTTTGCATCCAGTGTTTGTTAAAATCTTGCTTTGTTTGACCTATAGACCCTAAAATTGACCCTAAAATGACTCTAAAGCCTTAAAAAGATTTCTACACTTAATAAAAATTTCCGCAGATATTCAGTGTTTTACGGTGAAGCCTGTCTTAAATTTACCTTCAACCTTTAAGGACAAGGAACTTCCTGAACAAATCCTCAAGTATAATTCTACACACATGATTTAAATCTCTCATAAATAATGCTCTTATAAATCTTCTGAAAAAGATAACTTTTTCCCAGTTATTACAGGACAAATGAGGTGGAGAAGTTCCAGTATTCAAGACCGTTCAGGAAAGGAGAAAAAGATCCTGATAATGAGTTTGCTGTGAGTTATTTCTCTTGCTGGTTTTATCGCATACAGACATGCTAGCATTAAAAATATATTGAAGTGCAGCAGTTAACTGATAAGGCAGATCAGGATAATTGAGATGCATGGAAAAGCTTATTTCAGATTAAGCTCTGCTGGTACAGTATGTTTCTTTTAATATTGTTGACATTGTATACATTTTTAGCGTTTATCAGTTGAAACCTTTAAGCGTGATGTTTTTTAGCAAGATTATTTGTTGTGAGCTGCATAGAAAATTAATGCAGGAATCCCAGTCATGAAAAACTGGAAATCTGCATTTGAAAAAAAAAAAAAAAAAGAATTTGAGAGAAATACTTCAGACACACTACAGTATTTGGTGAAAAATAAAACCAAATCTTATGCTTTTTTTGTCTTTTCTATATAGTGAATGTTCATGAAGTGTTTTTTTTTTTACATTTACACCACATTAGTTGCTTATTAGCATGCATGTTACAAGAACATTAGGCATTTATTAGACTTGTTAAACTGTTGATGTTAAACCTAACATCTACCTTACTAACTATTGATAATCAGCAAATTTATTGAGGGAAAAGTCGTAGTTAATAGTTAACAAGAGTTACCTATTCTAAAGTGTTACTAAACAAATAAATACGTAAAAGACCTTCTATTCTAGTGGTATTTCTAGTGTTAAGATACTAAAGTGCATAAAAACATTTTTAAAAATCTGTCTTTAAAAATTAGTTCCATATTTGATGTTCTTACAAGAACATGTGAATTCTTTGATCATAAGATGTATGAAACATTCTTAATAATACAGATTAAAATATCGACAATTATAACCATACTTGAGAATTTCATGTATGTAAAATGTATGTCATGACTGTAAAAAACATGGATGTGGTGTCCGTGACATCACCTATTGGTTTCTGAAGAGCGTTCTTGAAGCTCATAGTAGGCGAAGCTGACCGTGTTGGAATTGCGTCACCGTGCGTCACTCCCGGATTATTGAAAATGGTCACAGAGGCGGGAGCTGGTTGATAAAACCACACCCACCTAGTGTGCCAAGAGTGACAGCTGTGGCAATCCACCTGTAACTCAAGTTGCCGCGCCCTTAATTATGCAGAACTTGCTTAAATGCTTAATACACTTTTAGTAGGATAAGTAATAAAAAAATCCATGGAATTTAGGCTTTTTAAAATGGGGAGTCTATGGGATTGACTCCCTCTAGCCGGCAGTTGATGAATTGCAGTTTTAGTCACTTCTGTGTTGACTTTACGATAGAGAGCCGGAGGTTACCTCTTCATCTGACCTCATTGTGCCTTTAATTAAAGACTGGAATACCAACTATTAATATACTTTCAGTCATGTCCTTTCAGATGTTTCCAAGTATGTAAGGGGTAAATATCCAAGGGCAAAGCAATCATTTATAATGTAGAGATTGTTAGCTCCTGGTGATAATGAATTCAATTCTTTTAAAAGAAAGTAGATGTTTATAACATTGAAGAACTGCCTGTATTGCCAATAAAATTTAATGTTGTTATGATTCTGGGAACCATTTTACTAGCTTTCTAAACAAGAGCCTGTAATTCAGCCCTGTATGATTATTCATAAATGGAGATTATTAACCTTCTGTGTAAATGTGGCGTTCTGCCTTTGACCTCACAGACCATGTGGATCGAAAGGACCACCTATATTACAGCTTACTGCTTCCCAGGAATCCTCAAGTGGTTTGAAGTGAAATCCATGTCTGTGGTGAGTTACTAAAATGAACACTAAAACTATCAGATATGAATACAATACTGATTTTAAAGACACCATGATGTGATTCCTACTCAGTTTCTTTACAAAAAGGATCCAAAAGAGCAATAAAAATACAGAGTAATAACATTCATTTATATATGATTTTATGTAATTTATTCCTGTGATAGTAAAGATGAATTTTCAGCATCATTACTCCACTGTGCAGTGTCACATGATCCTTCAGAAATCATGGTCATATGCTGATTTGCTCATTAAACACACAATAAAATCAATATAATCTAAAATTATTTTTAAATTTGGATTAATTTGATCAATAATAAATGTGGTATTCACAAAGCATTACAGCGGGGCTGTTCAAACTCGGTCCTGAAGGGCCGTGTCCTGCCGAGTTTGGCTCTAACCCTAATTAAACTCACCTGAAGTAGCTAATCAAGCTCTTACTAGGCATACTAGAAGCTTCCTTGCAGCTGTGTTGAGGCAAGTTGGAGCTAAACTCTGCAGGAAACCGGCCACTCAATTTGGACAGCCCCGCATTACAGTAATCAAGATGTGAAGAAATAAAAGTATGAATTACTTTCATCACTGAAAGATAAGACAGATTAGAGTTTAGTGATATTTTGCAGCTGAAAGAATTTGTCTGTCAAACTTTAACTTTGTTAAAAGTAAGCATACATAATAAAAATAACACTGGTCCCAAAATAGAACCTTGGGGGATACCACAGGCAATAGAGGATATTGATGACACAATTAACAGATTTTAACAGAAAAGGTTTTATTTTGCAGATAAGATGTATACCAACTTACAATTAAGTTAGTTTGCAATTAAAGTGCAATTAAGATAGTATGGTCAATCATATCAAATGCTGACCTAAGATCCAGCAGAACTAAAGTAACATTGCCTGCAGTCTGTGATTACATTTTATAATCATAATCAGTCGAATGTTGTCACTTGTTTGTAGGAAGAGATCAGCCCTCTGGACAACGCCATAGAAACCATGGAGCTGGCCAATGAGAAGCTGAGTAATCTGGTGCAGAAGCAGGCGTGTGACCGCTCTCTTCCTGTGCACCCCCTTTCCATGATGCTCAATGGAATCGTGGACCCGGCTGTCATGGGTGGCTTTTCCAACTACGAGAAGGTTAGACTTGTTAATTTTTAACGAAAAGAAATCAAGCCCAAATCAAGCTATCCACCTGATAATACTGGCTGAATCAGTCAGATGTGCCCCATATATGCTCTGTCCCTTCTCTCCTGGTCAGATATGAAAAATTGATGCGTGCCTTAAGGCTTTAGGTCTGCTGGAGCACCGGATGATATTAATTTCAATTTCTGTTTCTCGCTTCAGGCGTTTTTCACAGAGGCCTACATGAAGAAGAACCCTGACCACCTGGAAGGCATTGAAGTCTTAAAACACCTGATCGCACTGCAGGTAACACTTCTTCAGCCCTGTATTGTGTTGAAAGGTTTACACAGTGCGAAATATATCCACACAAGTGTGGGAGATATCACTAAAATGCTATACCATGGTGGCTGTGTGTATCAGTGAAGAAAAAGGCTTATATACTAGTGTTCAAATTTTTGTGCTCCGTAAGAGCTTGTAATGTTTTGTAAGTTTTCCCACCAAATACAGTAAAACATTCATATTGTCAAATATTTTTTATTGTAATAAATTAAAAATTTGAATAAAGTGTAATTCCTGTAATGCAAATCTGAGTTTTCCGCACCGTTACTTATACATTACTGCATTTAAAAATCATTCTAATATGCTGTTTTTCTGGCCACAATGCATTTCTTAGTATATTTTTCAGTGTTGAACAGTTGAGTTGTTGATTTATTTGATTGATTGATTTTTTTTTAGAAACTATGAGTCTCTGATGAATAGAAAAAAACCCCCACAGAATGTATTTATTTATTGTAAAATCTTTATTCTTTGTCACTTTTGATCATTTGCATTTTTCCTGAATGAATGTGTTAATGCAAAGCTGGCAAAATTGACACGACATGTTATATTTTAAAAATATTGCGAAATCACTTTGCATATCTGTTTTTTTTTTCATCCTAAATCCAAATTTTACATTTTTTAACAAGCTTTAATGTCTGTTTCCTCTCAGATCCCGCTGCTTGATGAAGGGATTCGGATCCACGGAGAGAAATCCACGGAGCAACTCAAACCCCTTCACAACAGACTCGTCACCTGCTTCCAGGACCTGCGTGCTAAAGTGGAGAAACTCTACGGCGTCATTACTCTGGTGAGTCTGACAGATTCGACTCTAAAGAAGGGATTTGTGAGAGACAGAGGGTTCACAGTTTCTGGGTGGAAATCTTTCTGATCCGAGAATATGATTCATATGGGATATTGTCGAAAATGTCTTTGAAGGAGTTGAAATCAGCTAAGACAACACAAAGTTTGGTTTTGTGACTGCATGAAGGAGGACAGACCTGCTTTGATGAAGTGACTGTTGTCATGTTTTTGCGATACTTTCAGGTTCATTTGGTCCCCACAAACATAGTAAAACCTACACTTATTAGACTCTTCATTAAGCTGGTTTTCTTTGTCTATGCCACAAGTTTGGTCCCCAAAAGAAAAATATCTTAAAGGTATGACATTGTTTTGATGTTAAAATACAGTTTATATGCCGAGACCTAACCTAACCCTAAGCTTAACTATAAGCAGTTCTTGTTAGATGACACAGAAATCATCTCTTAATTTTTTGCCCTAAATGCAAGCATGAATTAATATTAAAATCGGGCCTGTTGTGCAGAAGAATGCTATGCTTCACTTGGAAATTTCTGATCTAAGTAAAAAATCCCACATACTTAGAATCTAGTTAAACCGTTAATTCAAATGTTTTTCTAAAATATTTTCCTGTGCCCACCAAGACTTCCTTTACAGGCAGACCTTTTGAGGGGCATGTGCTGAAACCATTTTGCCTCCTGGATGGTTGTCTGAGTATTATTTGTCCTGTGTTTGTGAATTGGTTGTGCACTCTCTCTTATTTAGTTGTGTTAGATGGTCATTTTCTTTGCATACATGCAGATTACATTCTGCATGATAAAATAGAATGAAGTGACCTGATGATTCTCATTGTCCTTGTATATTTTTTTATTTTTATTTCATGCAACATTATTACAGTAGTAAACCATGTTTAAACCATGCCTATACAAGTGAAGATGAGCGGGGAGTGTACAATACTTGTGCCATACTTGATTTTATTTTTTAAATCTAGCCAGCAAACACATAATATAATAACATCGTAAACTTAGGCTATGTATATTTATTTTATAATAAATATTTATATAATATATAATATAATGAAATGTTAATAAATGACATCATTTAATTTACATGCATCGGCACATTCAGCAGACAGCCATAAAATCGAAATATACATTTCGTATATTTTTTACCTGGTTGACAAGGATCACTCGGTTGCTTTGTGTCCATGCCATGATATAAAAAGAGGCTTGTGTGTTTCCAGCCCTGCTCTCTGACAGAGAAGAAGAAGAGTCGTGTGGGCTCAGTGGTGATGCCATACATCATGTCCTCTACTCTCAGACGCATGTCCACAATCTCAAACGCCTCCTCTGGACACTCCAGTGGCTCGGGCTCCTCTGACGGAAACTCCTCCAGACCTGCTTCCCAGGAGTCAGTATCCCTTGTGTCCTGTTTTCTCATTTCTAGAAATAAACTCCCTCATTTCCAGTGCCGCACCAAGGGCTAATTTGCTTCTGTACAGATTTCCTGTGGTCATGGAAAGGTCATGGAATGATTCAGTTTCCTATGTAATTACGCCTTGCTAGTGGACAGACATGACATTAATTCGTTTAACCTCCATGTTTAATTGGCTGTTGTAGGTACCGGATAAGTGGATTCTCATTAAACAAGTCTTTAATTATCATTAACTCCTTAATAATTTAGAGTTTTAAAAAATCTATGCTCAAATCTAAGCGTTGTAAAGGACAACCTTAACCAGTTTTCACTGATCAGCCTGTTTTCCCTCGAGTATTTGCATCATGAAGTGATCTCAAATTAGTCATTCATAACTGATCAGAACACTTGCCTTATAGTTTCTTTGCTGCAAAATTATTATTGTGATTAAAATAAAGCCTAGTGGGAAAAAATAGTTTCCATTTTTCCTCCTCTCTTACCTTGATTGTTCTTACTAATTAATTCTTCATTTAGTTGGATTAGTTCTTAATTATTAATTAAGCCATAATAAAGTTTATTTATGACAATTATCCCATCCTGAGAGGAAAACATATGAAGGGAAACTTTAAGAGAAAATAATCAAAAACGTCCCATTTTGTTTCTTTCTTGGCATGCTAAAACTTCAAAAGAACAGCAAAAATGGTTTGTGCTTTTCTATTGTCATTCATGCTAGTCAGAAGCAGTTGTATTCAATGCATTTCTCTTTAATTGTAATGTTTCCAATTATGTTTGAAAAACCTCTTTTGTTCATTGACCTTAATTTTATATATGCAGCTTATGTTAATGCTTATACTTCTATTTTTAGCAGGAATTGCCAATCAAATGTGTATATCATGTATAATTAAGTAGCAATTACCAAGACAGGCAGCCGCGAGAATAAGACACAGATCTCCAAAGAATCTCTCAAGAGTAATTGTATGTATATTGAAGATTTACATGCGGTTGCTGTATTGAGGTTTTCACTTCTGTGTCACTCAACCCCACGAGTGGCTTACTTACAGTGTCTTCACATTAAACTCAGATAGGAAAGAATATCTGAAGATTAGAAAAATGTGACACCTGTGCGATTGCTAAACTAATACACAATCAGGCTGTTGTCGTACAGATGCGCAATACATGCTCAGAGGATTTGTATAGGTGTGCAGAAGGTTTTCATCTGATTGTCTCCTTCTCTCAGTTCGCTGCTCTCCCGCGTGAGCGACAGCAGGGTTTCGGTTCTGTCTCGCTCGGAGGAAGATAATCGGATAAGTAAGAAGAATAGGAAAGAATGGAGCATGAGCAAGTCTCAGGTCTTACTGGAGCGACCCACTGACACAGACGAGGTGCCTTTGTATTTATTTCCATCCTTCATGATGTTAAATGTTACCATCCTTCGATTGAAGTCGATTTATGTCATCTCATAGCGAAATCAAAAGGATTGAGTGGAATAATTTGTAGGAAAAAACATTTTCACAGAGGACTAATTTAATATTTGGAGATATGACTCATATTATATGCTGTCTGTTTGGTGGAAGATTCCTCCAGAGAAGCAGCCGAGGCCTAAAAGTCTGACGATAGGAGACCGGAGACTCACGCTGTCGCTGTTTCATGGAGATTCATCCAATTTGAGTTTACACAACCCTCTCAGCCCTCTGCCTGCCTCACCGCACACACCACGCAGCTCCAGTGAGTGCACAACCACACATCCCACACCAACACAGATGATTGTTTTTTTTGTCATGAGCTATGGTTTTTCGTTGCTGTGGTGCATGAATATGGTAATGCTGCCATCACTGTGTCATGGTACCACTGCAGTACTTTTTCTTTAAAATAAAATAGTTTTCAGTATACAGGAAGCTGGCATTCAATGGTTTTTAACGGTCTCTCTTGCTCACAGAGCCTGCGTTTATTTGATCAAAAAAACAGTAAAAAAAAAAGAAAAAAAAGTGAAGTGTAATATATAAAATATATATATAAAAATAGATAATTTTAAATAAAAATTTTTGGAATATATTTTCAAATCATTTACATTGTAAATGAATGTATAAACATTCTTAAACCTCATACTGATCCTCATCCCGTAGGTTATACGTGTCTCCAGAGCGAGAGTGACTTTAACACATCGGACATAACGAGCACACCTCCACCAATGCCGCCCAAAAAACACCCTCACGAGAGCGAGAGCATCTATAACTCCACCTCTGATGTAAGATAAAGCATGCACAGTCTCCACTTGCATTTACACTTTCTTTGGTACATTCATATGTATGTTGATATGCAATCTCTCTCTCTCTCTCTCTCTCTATATATATATATATATATATATATATATATATATATATTTATTATTGCCTTTTCTTTTCTGTTTCACCTGTAGTTCACTCCTCCTCTACCGACGAAAGTTGAAAACAAGCCTCCACCGCCGCCTCCCAAAACACGCAAGTCTATGTTTCCCACTTATGAGAGCAATCCACAATAAAGACTCTCCGGTTCTCCTGAATCCAGAAGCAGATATCTCAGATAATTGCACGCTGTGAAAAACACTTCTGAACGGTACTTGTTCCCTTTTTTTAAAAAGAGAATTTTTTGGTCATGGTTTTCTGGGATTTCAGATTTAACCTATTTATAATTCTTATAAGAGCAGTTTCATCATGATAAAACATTATTTCTTCTCTAGTGTGTATTTATTCAGAACTGCTGGGCAGGAACGTGACCAAAGGTTGGTTGTTTGGGTTGTTAAATGTTAAAATCAGCCTCGTATCCACTGGATTACAGTAGTTTATCTCGACCGGTATCTGTGCCTTATTAATAGAGATATTTAAAGTTAATGAAGTTCACTTTGCACATTGCTCGTAATTGTCAGGTTGTGCGTTTGTGCCATTAGAACTTTTGTAGTAACCTCATGCACCCAACAACACAGTTTGCTTTACTAAGAAAACACTCTTGATGCGGTTGTTTTTTTTTCTACTCTAGAGAGCTACATATGTATTAAAAAAAGCCCAAATATTTAAAATGCCTTTGAACTGAATTGTAGAGAAATGCAGGAGATACAGTATAAAGTGCAGGCTTTATAAAATGATTCAAATCGTCGAGTATTATTTTGTGAGATCAGATCAAAACAGATTAAATGTGCTTGAATTCAGAAATACGACTTAATAGTATAGTTCACCCCCAAAATAAATGTACCCCCTCATGCCATTCATGATGTAGATAAATTTGTTTCCCCTGTCAGAACAAATTTGGAGAAATTTAGCTCACCAGCAGATCCTCTGCAGTGAATGGGTGCCATCCAAACAACTTATAAATACATCACTCCGGATCAATTTACTAATTATTAATAAACAAATCCATCAAGGCATTTTAACCATATGAATTATGGAGTCCTTAATCCATGATAATGCTTCCTCCAATGATAAAAAATCCATTCACACAAGTCCACCCATATATTTGACTGAAGATTGTACTTGATCTGGACGTATTTCTCTGTCCTGGTTTAGACCAGTTTAATTGGAGAGAGCAATATTATGAAATATGGACTTTTGGATGGAAGTTTTGAATTAAAACATGTTAAAGATGGACTCGTTTCTTACAAACACACTGGTTTCTGCTTTACAAGAAAATAATTGCTGGGCTTGAGTGGTGTGGATTATTGCCTGATGGCACCCGTTCACTTGAGAGCATCCATTAGTGAGAAAGTGATGTAATTCTACATTTCCCTAAATCTGTTCGGATGAAGAAATATACTCTTGGATGAGGGTGGGTGAAATTTCAGCAAATTATTATTGTTTCATGATCTATTTCTTTAAATCTCATTTATGTAAAACCATAAAATCTGTCTATTTTAGCCTGGAGCAAGATATATAGCTTACCCTAGGAGGGTTTGAGATCAGGGCTTTAGATTTTAAGGCTTGCTTTTTCATTTACCTCAAGTCAAAATATCACATTTCACTAGTACATGCACTGTATTTGTATTTGCACGCTGTATTTTTTGCTCTTTTTTTTTGAATGATACAAAATTTTGTCAAGATGCGACTGCAACTTTGGATGTTTTCATTTATTCATTGTACTGTTCTTGAATGCAGTGCTTCAGTCATTACAAACAGATATTAGAATATCAGGATCATTCTCATAAGTTCACTGGTTAAAAACTACACTGGACCCGTCAGCATTACCATTTGTCTTCTAATGGGCTGTTATAATTAGGCAATTTTCATAAAGATTGCATAGTTTTGTACTTCAAGAGAGTGTGTTTTGCAAATATGGTAATATTTAATTGATGTGCACAAGGAAAGTTCTATCTCTGCATAAAATGTTATGTACATACTGTATTAAATCGCACAATTATCAGAGCAAATGTGATAAATACTTCACAAACTTCCAGGGAAAACCAGAACCATTTTTTTAAGGGACTGTAGGTGTAAATATAGAATTTGTCTACGGAATAATTTAAACTTGAAACTTGTAATTTAAATGAAATTCCAATGAAATATTTTTTACATAAACCAAGGGTATTTATAGCATCCAAACCCTTTTTCAGTATATAGAATGCATGTTTTTTTAAAGTAATTATTTATATTTTTTGGCCACCTGCAGCCAGAAACCCATGGAAAATTACCAATCCTTACTGTTATTTGAGAATTTTTGCACTCCAATTTGAATAAAAGTGACAAAATAAAACTTGAACCAACTGTTTGTTAGCTGTGTGTGTCTGTGTGTGTGTGTTAATTTATATATATATATATATATATATATATACAGGTCCTTTTAAAAAAGAGGGTAAGACACAGAAAGACATTTCTGAACTAATAGGCTGTTCCCAGAGTGCTGTATCAAGGCACCTCAGTGGGAAGTCTGTGGGAAGGAAAAAGTGTGGCAGAAAAC
>JAUYWG010000258.1:822011-832251 GCA_034779775.1 Enteromius afrohamiltoni | reverse complement strand
CTTACCTCAGACCCGCCCTGAGTGAGCCGTCATCAGACCGAGATGCAGAGACAAGCAAGACTCCTAAGAGATTGAGGCGTTTTGTTGTTGAAGATTCTCAGAGAGTGCCTCGGAAAAGAGGGGCAGGGTCAGCGGAAGTACACAGAACAGAGTGATTTCAAAAGAGCTGTTTTTGACAGGGTAAAATCAGCGTTTTTTTACACTATCTTTGACAAATTTTAAAGCAATATTGTAATGATTCGTAGGAATCGTGTGGATCCATGAGCAACAATTTTAATGAGAATGGTCAGACAGGCGAGGGACAGGCAATACTCGGAGTCAAAAACAGGCAGAAGTTCAGGGCAGGCGGCAAAATGGCTGAAAACAATACACAGGCAGTAAATCAAACACGGGTAATCAAACAAGAGACATTGGTAGAACGCTCAGAAATGATGGCCGAGGCAAATCGAGACTTTGCAACTTGTAGAGGCAAAAGTCTGTGCTTAAATAGTCCGGGGAACTGGCAAAACGGCACAAAAACGCCGAGGTACGTGGTCCAAAAGTGATAGCTGGACACAGAGGAGTGGTTTGTGACAGAGCCCCCCCCCCCGCGAGCGGCTCCTAAAGCGAGAACCAGTCCAACGTTGGGGCCTCTGGGTCTCTATGTCTGGGGGCCGGCTTCTCAGGGTGATCCTGGTGGAAGCGTTCGGTGAGTGTAGGGTCTAGAATGTCCTGGGCGTTGACCCAAGATCTCTCCTCTGGGCCGAAGCCCTCCCAGTCTACAAAATATTGGAGGGTGCGTCCCCGACATCTCGAGTTCAGGATCTCATTAAGCTGGTAAACTCCTTCCTCTTCCTGGAGCGGGGGAGGAGCCTCTGGTACCGCCTCCTCGTCCTGGTCCCCCTCCCCGTCCGGGGCAGCAGCGGGCTTTACAGAGTGAAAGGTGGGTGAGATACGGTAGCTTTGGGGTAATTCTAAACGGTAAGATACTGGTGAGACTTGTCTTTTTTAATTTTAAAAGGACCCACGTACCTTGGGCTGAGCTTGCCGCAAGGAAGATGAAGACGGAGGTCCCTTGTGGAGAGCCAGACCCATCGGCCAGGTTTGTAGGCGGGGTGAGGACGACGGCGAAGATCGGCCTGGGTGGCCACCCTCCGAATGGCCTGTTGAAGCTGAACGGGGGCGGCGTCCCAAGCTTGCTCACTCCGCCTGAGCCAATGATCGATGGGTGTCAGTTCGGTGGGTTCCCCGGACCAGGGGAAGAGAGGAGGCTGGAACCCCAGAACACATTGGAAGGGTGTCATTCCCGTGGCTTGCTTCCGGAGTGAGTTCTGGGCATACTCTGCCCAGAGGAGATATTGGCTCCAGTCCTCCTGAATTATGTGACAACACGAGCGGAGGAAGCGGATGAGTTCCTGGTTGAGGTGCTCGACTTGGCCGTTGGACTCCGGATGGTACCCAGAGGTAAGGCTTATGTTTATATTTAGTTGAGTACAGAAGGCCCTCCATACCCTGGAAGTAAACTGTGGCCCGCGGTCCGACACGATGTCCTCGTGGAGGCCGTAGTACCGAAAGACATGCTCTAGAATGGAAGGATGTTCTCTGGATCCGTTGATTGAATAGGCTGGTCGTGCAAGGGGGACAGGGCGTCGGCCTTACTGTTCTTCGACCCGGGCCGGTATGTGATCTTGAATTGAAACCGGGTGAAGAACAGCGACCAGCGAGCTTGTCGGGCATTCAGTCTCTTGGCCGAGCGGAGGTACTCCAGGTTGTGGTGATCTGTGAGGACTAAGAAGGGCTCATTAGCACCCTCGAGCCAGTGCCGCCACTCCTCCAGCGATGCTTTCATGGCAAGAAGCTCCCGGTCCCTGACATCGTAATTTCTCTCAGCCGGTGTGAGTTTGCGGGAGTAGTAGGCACACGGGTACAGTTTCTCAGGGGTACCCTGGCGCTGAGAAAGCACGGCTCCCACTCCGGTGTGGGAGGCGTCGACCTCTACGATGAACTGTCGGGCCGGGTTGGGGTGACGGAGGATCGGGGCTGTGGTGAATTTTGATTTAAGTTCCTGGAAGGCCGTGTCACACTCGGGACTCCAGGGTAACCGTTTGTGAGTTCCCTTAGTCAAGGCCGTCAGAGGAGCGGCGCTCAGGCTGAAGTTCCAGATGAACCTGCGGTAGAAATTGGCAAACCCCAGGAACCGCTGAAGTTCCTTAAGGGTCTGGGGCCTGGGCCAATTGACTACCGCTGCCACCTTGGTTTCGTCCATGGCCACACCATCTGGGCTGAAGGGAAAGATACCCTTGTCAGATGGAATTCACATTTACTTAATTTAGCGTAGAGAAGGTGCTTGATTAGGCGCTGGAGTACGGCCCGGACGTGACTGATGTGTACTTTAAGGTCTTCTGAGTAGATCAGGATGTCGTCTATATATATGATGACAAACCGATGAAACATGTCCCTGAATATTTCATTAACAAGGGCCTGGAAAATGGAAGGACTATTGGACAGTCCCAATGGCATGACGAGGTACTCGTAGTGCCCAGTGGTCGTGGAGAAGGCCGTCTTCCACTCATCTCCTTCACGGATGCGCACAAGGTTGTAGGCGCTTCTGAGATCCAGTTTAGTAAAGAAGTGAGCGGGCCGCAGTTGTTCCAGGGCTGAGGGCACCAGAGGCAAAGGGTAACGGTATTTAACAGTAATCTCATTGAGGGCTCGGTAGTCTATACAGGGCCTCAATCCCCCGTCCTTCTTTTTAACAAAAAAGAACCCCGCGGATGCGGGTGAGGTAGATGGTCTGATGAAGCCCTTGGCTAGCTCCTCCTTTATATACTGATCCATGCATTCAACAGGCGACGAGGCGGTGGTTGAGGCTGCTGCGGCTGGGAAGCGCCGGTTCCGCCGGGAGCGCATTAGTTTTAATGGCTAGATCCATATACTGCTGTAGCGAGAGATCCTCTCCCCGGCAGGCCAGCTCCGTCTGTAGTTCCTCTCTTAGTCCTCGGCGGTAGAGCGACAAGAGGGGGTCGCTATCCCATCCAGTCTGTGCCGTGGGATATTTGTTGATATAACATTTGTTGTTATTTAAAGAAGGTTATATTTTTTATTAAAAATGTCAAATTGAGAGAATAAAGAGTTTAATTTCTTTTATCCATACTTTAAAGGGATTTTAAGATGTAGCCCAATTAGTGATTCAAGTAATTGAGTTACTTATTGAGTAACTCAGTAAAGTAATAAAGAGTAAAGTAATTCAAGTGTTCACGCTTCCTCATAAATGTTTATAAGCGGGTTTGGCGTGCTGTCCAGGGAATGGGGCGGGAGAACGGCGGGCTCAAACCCTAGTGATTAGAACCCTAGCGAGGGAAAGGGCTCGTGTCCAGCTCGAACTCCGGCTGCCCCCCAAAAGAGCTTAGGGAGGACAGCAGCCAGAGTGCGGCCCCCCAAAAGGGTAATAGAGAGGAGTGCTGGACGAAAGGAGGTCTATAAAGCCTCTGCGGGGTAGTGGTTGAGGAACTTTAGGTGGCTGGAAGCCTCTGCGGAGGTAGCTAGATCTCTGCGGAGACGGGAAGGAGAAAGCTGGGAATTAACCTCTGCGGAGGTGGGTAAAGATGAAACTCTGTTGGGTTGTTGAGTCTCTGCGGAGACTGGAAGGAGATAGCTGGGAATTTACCTCTACGGAGGTGGGTATGGATGGAACTCAGAGGGGTTGGTTAAGTCTCTGCGGCGACAGAAAGGAGATGCATGGGAATTAACCTCTGCGGAGGTGGGAACGGTGAACCTTTGCGAAGGTAGTGGTTGCTAGGTCTCTACGGAGAGGGGGAAGAGATAGCTGGGAATGAACCTCTGCGGAGGTGGGAATGGTGAACCTTTGCGAAGGTAGTGGTTGCTAGGTCTCTGCGGAGACGGGGAAGAGATAGCTGGGAATTAATCTCTGCGGTCTCTTAGACATCAATATGATGTCTAAATCCTGAAAAACAAATAAATTCAGTCATGAGATTTAAGAATAGTGGGTTGTATAGGATTTGGGAGGGATTAGTTCATCCTTTTCGCACTCCCATTTTAAAATTTTTATTAAAAAAATTAATTTATTTATTTAATAAATAGTTGGGAAATAAAGGTAAATGAACCTTTGCGAAGGTAGCGGTTACTGGGTCTCTGCGGAGACGGGAAAGGGAAAGCTTAGAATTTACCTCTGCGGAGGTGATATAAATGAACCTTGTGAAGGTAGCGGTTACTGGGTCTCTGCGGAGACGGGAAGGGGATAGCTTAGAGTTGACCTCTGCGGAGGTGATAAGAATGAACCTTGTGAAGGTAGCGGTTACTGGGTCTCTGCGGAGACGGTAAGGAGATGGCTGGGATCTTACCTCTGCAGAGGTATAAATGAACCTCTGTGGAGGTAGCAGTTGCTAGGTCTCTGCTGAGACAGGAAGGGGATAATTGGGGATTGACCTCTGTGGAGGTAGCTGTTACTAGGTCTCTGTGGAGACAGGAGGTAGCTGGAGAATAACCTCTGCGGAGGTGAGTGAGATAAACCTTTGTGAAGGTAGCGGTTGCTAAGTCTAAAAGGGCTGATCATGAAAGTGGAGTCTAATTCTTTTGATGGTCAGGTGTGTCAGGTTCAGTGCAGGCCGATTAGAGGTTGGAGCAAATATGGACTAGGTGGGAAACCAGGAAACTCCAGGATGGAATCCTTGTGTTAAACCTAATAACAGATAAAGGGAGAAGTTAGGATCAGGATGGGATGAATAGGGAATAGGGAAGCTTTAGACAGGACAGGGCAGAGAATCAGTTAAACAGTTCCGGTCAATATGAAAATATTTGTGGATTTTAAGGTAAGAATTACGAGCAATATGATGTCTAAATCCTGAAAAACAAATAAATTCAGTCATGAGATTTAAGAATAGTGGGTTGTATAGGATTTGGGAGGGATTAGTTCATCCTTTTCGCACTCCCATTTTTAAATTTTTATTAAAAAAATTAATTTATTTATTTAATAAATAGTTGGGAAATAGTTAAACGGTTCCAGTCAGCAATTAATATATGTTCTGTTTCTGGCAGCGGGAACAGAAACCTCTGTGGAGGCGGGCAAATAGTTAAACAGCATCAGTAAATAATATATGTTCTGTTTCTGACGACAGGAACTGTCGCTAAATAAATGAATGAAACTGGAATTAAGTGAAGGGAGCGTAAAATACATTACGTGACCATGGAGGAGTGAAAAGAAAATGCCGTGCTGGCATCATGAATACGTGGCTTGCGTATGACGTCATCTGGCGGCACTGGCCAGATCCGCGCTACCGCAACCTTGCTACTGGTTGAGAAGTTGCAACGCTGGGCTTTGTTTTGCTTCAGGCTGAGGAAAATGGCGGCGGGGCTGGCGAGTGGTGAGTAATGTGGATTATTTCGCTGGATTGCTTTGGGCGAAATGGCGAGTGGCCTTAAATAAGAAGCTGGCTGGCTGGAGCTGGATTCTCTTGACGTCTCTCTCTGGGGAAATTGTTGCGAGCCGTGTTTTTGCAAAAGCGAGATGAGGACGAATGGTGAAGCTTGAGGTTTTATAGTGCTTTGGAACTGTTTAATTGGGTGATCGTAAACGGGGAATTGATTAGCTGATTGCTAACAGCTGCAGGCAATTCGTCCAGCGATCCACTCGAAAGTATGTTATTTACATTTTATGATACATTTGTTTTAAATACAATATTGATTAATAGTAATTAATTACTTTTTGAAATTCACTTAACCAACATTGGTAAAGCTACAACCACATAAAAACTACTCAGAATACTTTAGCAACTGAAAAATACTCAAAACACATTAGAAACTGCAGTACACTGGACTGGAAACCACTGAGGTGAGCTTTGCAGCACTCTCAGGTTTATCAGAAAATGTAAAGATGTCGTTCTAAACATTTCTTTAGGTGTAAAACTCTTTACTGCAGCTTTTAATATCAGTATGTGAGTGCTGGCACACAGGCAGTGAACTGTAGAAGAACAGCTAAGAAATGAGATTGGACTGAATCCTATTTTTCTAAGGCTGGTCTTCTATCAGAGAGGCAGACGGGGGATTTGAAGCACACAGACTCTGTGCTGTCCAGCTGACATGTTAATCCATTTTAGCAGCGGTCCGCAACAGGAGCCAGAGCAGCTAGTCGCAGAAGCATCTCTCGTCCCGATGACAACATCAAACGCAATCAGACACTGAACATTATTAGGTACCAAATCCCTTCCTATTATCACCTTCATAACACCATTGGAGATGAGACAGGAGAACAAAGTTTACGAGTTAAGCGGTAATCAGTTTAAAGAGTCTTAGATGTCATAAACATTTTCAATGCCACCAATCAAGGGTTGGTTGAACCGAATCAAATAACTACAACAAAGTGAGTGAGTGAGATGCAGTTATTCAGGAATTCTTTTCATGGCCTGATTACTGTTAAAGGGACATTTTTTTAAATTCTTCTATACAAACGTCTGAATATGATGAAGGAAGATTCCTCACAGGATAAAAAATAAATTCTAGTGCCTTGGATTTATAAATATTTTTCATGCTAAAGAAGGGTGGAGACACAAGTTCATAATAAGAGTTCGGGGATGATAACGGGGAAACACAGAATAACACATCGTTGGGGCTGTCATCTCATCTGGTGGAGCTCGATGACTCCTCCAGCTGCACTGTTACAGTTGGAATAATTTTTTTAATATTTATTTTGTGGCCAAAACAGATATGCGAAATGCAAATTCAGAATTCATAGTAATGTGAGATGTAAACTTGTAGAGAAATGTGCAAATTTACATGTGCAAACATGCGCAAAATGTATATATTTATACCTCAAAATGATATTATATATATATATATATATATATATATACACAATATATACAAGATATATATTATTTATTTGTATACATACATTTTTTTTATTTATCAGATACTTTACAATAAACAATGACACAAATATTATAATAATGTTATTACAATTATTACACTTATTATTGTTATTTTATTACTATACACTAATAATGTTGCTATTAGTGGAGAGCTACAGAATAGAAATTGATGTGCAGAATTAAATAACATAAATACAGTAAAATCATTAATATTGTTAAATATTATGACAATTTTAAATAATTGCTTTCTGTTGTGATATATTTTAAAATGTAATTTATTCCTGTGCTTCAAAGCTGAATTTTTGATGCTCAACAAACATTACTTACATATAAATGATGTGAATATTATGCATGCACATATTATGTAAACAAAAACCTACTTACATGGCACTTATACAGCACGCATCCCCCGTGCACATTTAATGAAATGCATGTATTACACAATGACTGAAATAATGGCCTCAGGTTTAAAATCTGTCCTTCGACACAACAGATTTCAGAAGATTTTCTGAACTGTGCTGAGAGCATCAAACCGTTGATATGTGTGGATTGTGTTCGTCTCACACTGGTGACTCACGACTGTTTTATTTCTGTGTATCCTTCTCAAGCCAATCGAGAGTCACTGCATTTGATTACGCATCTCTATTGAAAATCCATACTTCACTTCTAACAACTGAGAGCGGCTTAATAATAGATATCCATGAAGCATCTGTCAAAGTTTTACAGACCAGCAAGACTGAAAACTCCTGAGAGAAGTGCTTTGGGTTATTCCAGCTAACCCTAAATATCGCCTTACCGTCGAATGACCTCTCATAAGTTGTTTCCCACACAAGGTGCAATGCAAAAATCGCAATAATAGCACAGCCTGACAAAGATTAGTCAACGCTCACCCCCTTTCTCTCTCTCTCTGCGTCAGCATTGATCTCTGTGGGGAAAATCAAGTCATCCTTAAAAAGACTGCTTGGGTAAACGGCATTGCGAACGGCTCTCTCCGTCAAGTAGCAATCTCGGCAATGGAAGGCATTTCATGCTGCAAATCCCCCGCTTAAATTGGACTGGTGTGACAGCATCAAATTTTCTCCCAGGGCGATATCAAAATGATTCAGATTTCTGCCAAGTGTTTGAAGCCTTCACATTAATGCATACTTGAGTCTTGCTCTTTTCAAACCCGGATTCGTCGAAGTAAACACTGGCAGGAGCCCTGGGATCGCTATTCCAGGGGACAAGATTAAGGGCAAAGTAGGACAAAGGCGTTTCTAAATGAGAAGTTTAGCACAGTCTTCTTATTATTAATATCTACGCTCAACTTAAACAAAGCATCCGAGCCGATTCGTCAGCCGCCATTAAACAGAGGGGAATTCACTGCAATGATTTGGAATTCAAAGAAAGCCTTGGAGGTCGAGTCGGCACGAATGGAGAGTTGAGAGACCGGCTGGATGTTTTAGCATTCGATTTGCATAGTGAGTAGCCTGGCTGCTCTGATGAATAGGTAATACCACCCCTATGAGGCGAACAGGTTGCATTGTGGGACAGTAGCTGCGGGGCGTGTCATTCCAGTAGAGTGGATTCGCCTGACACTCTAATTTCATCGAAATCCTCCCACTTTTGTCCCGGGGCTATGGGTGACAAACATTTTTTATGCAATATGAATTTATTTATTTATTTATTTAGTTGCGCTTTTCTTCTGTCCCCAACAAAACAAGAGTTGCAAACAACTCTAACTCTGGCAGCCATTATACACGAGGGGCCGCGTTTCCCAGATGCAATAAAGCTGCAATAAAGTTGTAGCATGTTCATATTGTTTGTCGCACATAGTTGGGCCTCTCCAAGCAATATAAATCTCATTTCGGGGACTCATGCGCATCTGGAAGATTCACAAAATACAAGAACGTGGCTGGTGTGAACACTGGCTGTCATCTAATGTCTAAACTACAGAGTGTTATAGATAAGCAGTTATGCTTTAAAATATGCAGGCCTAATTATAGACAGTATTTTAAACTGTCCTTCCAAAGTCAATTTTTTATCATCTTTTTAAATCTAAACTGACTCATTACTGCATATTTTCTGCATATGTACTTAATGCATGACAATGCAGAATTTTCTATATACATTTTATATTAACATTTTACATATTATATATATATATATATATATATATATTATTTTATTTAATTTATTTTTTTATTATTAATTTAAAACCTAAATTTATATTTGCAGATATTTTGCAAATTAATTTTTACTTATTTTTATTATTTTTATTTATTCAGTATGCATTATGTGAAATGCATTGTGAGAAAACCAAATGTATAGTTTTACAAACAGTTTTTATTTGAAATAAATGTTGTTCTTTTGAACTTTGTATTTAAATAATCTTGAAATAAATATATCAGTTTCCACAAAAAAAAAAAAAAAAAAAAAAGCAGCCAAACAGTTTTTAAAACCCAGTATTGGTTAGGAAAAAAATAGCTCATTAATGGAAAAAAGGTGAGTAAATGGGAAATGACTAAAGGAAAATGTCATACTATGGACAAATTTAGTCAGCAGCATTGCTACTTCAGTTTACTTCTCAATGTCGAGCTCCTGAACCTAGAAATACACCTTCCATGGGTCAAGGGCACAGAATATAAGGCCCTCCTAATATAATGAAGGATGGAAAATCTAGACAAGATAATTAAAGCGGAAGCATTCTAATATCAGGCATGCATGATTGGCTGGGGCTGCAGAGGTTACGATGACACAAATCCTCGAAGACAAGAAAGGTGACATTGTTCTCATACTTGGCCTCGCTATGAGAGCGGAAAAGGGTAAAAAAAGTGCTGTTTTTTAAATGAATAAAAGAAACAGAGATCGCAGTCTACCTTTAGCGAGCGGTTGCCGAATGAGGTTGATCGGTGTGAAGTTTCTATTGTGTAGGCGCAGCTTCATTTTCACGAGACCATCTGTTTGAAAGACCTGAAGATGTAATTATGCTGTCTTCTTTCAGACAGATCATGCACAATCAAGTGCAATTAGGTGGCCTTCTGCTCGAATTCCCTCGTGTTATGATGTGAAGGTACAGTTTTATAAGTTACTTATGCGAGTAAATACTTGCTTTCAACTTTGTGGTTGTGCAAAGGACCTACAAATATGATGACCTCATTCCTAAAATATTAAAGAGAAAACAAATCTAAATATTTATAATTTATAATATAATGTGTGTGTGAGTGAGTGTTGTACAAATGATTGTAATATTGTGAAATATGATTCAAAGGAACTTATTTAATCGAATATATTCTGTATGTTAATGTACTAAATATTTAAAATTGTCACACGCACCAGATCACGTGAGGTCACGAGGACCCGGAAGTAACCTCGCGCAGGTATTTAAGCAGGAAGTA
>JAUYWG010000258.1:786466-821911 GCA_034779775.1 Enteromius afrohamiltoni | reverse complement strand
ATATTCTGTGTTATTTATCAATCCATAATTTCATTTCTGGTTGGATACTTGATGTTGTATTGTTTTAATTACTATAGTTAATTACTTATAATATTCAAGATAATAAATAATATGTTTTAATTATTTATTCTAAAATACTTTTTATTGCTTTTATTGAAGCAATATAATGTATTTATGATTAGAACAAACAATTATTTTAATTATCATTAAATCTATTTATTAATTAGAATTAATTATTTTTCAATTATGTTTTGTATCATGTATTCTTGATTAGTCCATTCATCCTTACTAATAACCTTAGTTAACCTTCCAATGCATAGCAGCTATATTTCTCATATTTTCATTGTAACATTTTATACAAAAATACTTTGCACCTGTCAGTAACACAAATCTTTTCATTATGCGCACAAAAAAAAAATCAATGTAACTCTCATTACTGTATCATTGTGTGTCTTTAAGATTAATGTTCTGCTTCACAGGTGACGGGTAAGATGGATGAAAACCAGTTTGTGGCCGTGACGAGCACCAACGCTGCCAAGATCTTTAACATGTACCCACGCAAGGGCCGTATCGCCGTGGGCTCTGATGCTGACCTGGTGCTCTGGGACCCTGATGCCACCAAAATCATCTCTGCTAAGAGCCACCACGTGGTGAGAAGAGTTTGTTTACAACTAAATTTTAACTAAAAAGTTTGGATTCAGTGGTGTTTGTCAGCTGACAAAGAAGCTCCAGGGTCTGAATGTTAGATTCATGTGTCACAGGCTGTACATGAATGCACTTTAAATGAACCGTAATGTGGGTGACACCATGAGGTCTGGACCAGCTCTGACTCCCATGATCCTCTGCTCCGAGCTGTTTCGGTATTCTGCTGACTCACTCGCTCTGTCTGCTCCTGTTTGTCAATGAGGCTGATGCTGGTTTAACTGCGGTCAAATATAAAAAGCTGGTGAACTCTGAGATATGTTAATGTACATTAGCATTCAGAGGTTATAGGTTTGTTTGCTTATTTATTTTGAAAGAAATTAATACTTTTCTTCAGAAAGGCTACATAACATCTTACAAAAATGTTAAATAAACACTGTTCATATTTTGGTTTTGGGAGTCCCTAAGAACGGGTTGGCATGCATGCAAAGATAAGAGCTTGTCCCTCACTCTGTCATTCTCAGGCGGTGGAGTACAACATCTTTGAGGGGATTGAAGTGCGTGGATCTCCTCTGGTGGTGATCAGCCAGGGCAAGATCGTCCTGGAAGACGGAAACCTCCACACCACCGAGGGTTCAGGACGCTACGTCACCCGAAAACCCTTCCCAGACTACGTCTACAAGAGGATAAAGGCCCGCAGCAGGGTATATATGCGCTATGCACCGATGTATACAGCGTCATGATGGATTCAATATTTGTGTAATTGCGGCATCTCTCATCACAGCTTGCTGAGCTGCGTGGAGTCCCACGGGGTCTGTATGACGGCCCCGTGTGTGAGGTCACTGTGACACCTAAGGTCATGACCCCTGTCACCTCTGGTAAGACTTCTCCGGTCAAACTTACTCCTCAACCGGTTCGCAACCTGCATCAGTCTGGATTCAGCCTGTCTGGTGAGTACACAACTTCAAACCATACTTTTTACCATAATATTATTTTGGCAGTATGCAATATATAAACAGTAATATATATTTTTTACAAAAAAAGAAAAAAAAGTACTGAAAAAGTTGTGGCTCTGGCTTAAAATATTTTAAATTATAATTTAAATGTACCATTCTTACTCTTCATACAAACATATGTTTGCTACCATAACACTTTTTAGAATGGCATGCTACCATAATATTATTTTCGCAGTTTGAAATATATTTAAGAAGTAATATATATTTGTAATGAAAAAAGTGTGGTTCTGTCTTAAATTTATATTCAATTATAGGGATTAAAAAACCTAACCAAACACAAAGATTACTGTGATAAGATTTTTTTTTTACATATAATTCAATAAAAATTGTGATTAAAAAGTATTTTATTTGTATTAAATAAATTTGTAAAGCAATATATACCTATATAGAAAGTCCTGGCTAAGTGATTATTTGTATATCATCACAAAATGTAACTTAAGACACTTAAGACCAACTGTTAATGTGAAGTTTGTCTACTAACATATATAGTATAGTATACTATAGTTTTTAGCAAATTTCACCTGCTAGATTGTTTATATCGATTTTTTATTGCTGCATACTTTGTACATTTAAAACAGAAAATTGTTTTTATACTATAGCCCAAATCTTTGCTCTATTCTTGCCATCAAACTATTTTTTGTATTTTATGGTTTCACAGGGGCTCAAGTTGATGATAACGTCCCTCGTCGTACAACTCAGCGCATTGTGGCGCCCCCAGGTGGTAGAGCCAACATCACCAGCCTGGGATAAAATCAATTACTCATTACAGAGAAAAAAAAAAGGATGGGGTGGGATGGGGGTTAAAAAAACATGGGCTTTTCACCCGGGATCAGTCCAGCCATCTGGACTGCGTCCCAACAAGCACACCTCTACTTCCTCATACACTTCTGTCCATCCATCCACCCCTAACAACCATCCTTTTAACTCTAGTGTCCTGTTTTTGAGTGTCCTTTCTTAGTTGAGTAAGTTTCAGGATTTCTTGGCATAGAACTGGGATACGTACTAGAAAGCTTGACTTAACAGCATACTAGCATTCTACTAATTCTTCAGTATGAATAATATGCATAGTGTGAGTTTTCTGTATGCAACGACCTACTGTACTGTGCGGTATGAAACAGAGCATATTGCACTGTGTACTGTATCCCATAATGCAATGCAACTTTACATTTTTTTTGTGCAAAGAGTGAACTGGGAATAATTTTTAATTCTTTTTCATTATTTGTTATTTGGTTAGAATGTCTAAATTCGATTTTTTATTTTTTTTTACATGCAGTTATAATCAAATGCAAACTATTTATTTCTGGATTGATAAATGTGACGTAAACGTGCAATGCATGCTTGTTTCTGGCCAAGTGTTCCTGAATCTTATCCAGCTAACAAAGTTATCTACGTTCAAAAAACATGAACTACCCAGCTAACAAAAATATATTCTAAGAACGTTTTGCTTAAGTTATTTTTCTCTTAATATTCAAAACACACATTTAAAAAAAGGTTTTATGTGAGCATAATAGAAAACAAGGAATGTTCCATTTGATCACTTTTCAAAAGTTATGGGAATGTTACTTTTAAATGTCTTCTAAACATTCTTAAGCTAGTGGTTAAAAATGTTAGACGGAACTAAATGTTTCAGAAAAACGTTCCATGAAGGATGCATAAATAACATTTTGAGTTAACCATTAAGGATTTTTAGAGACCAGATATCTCTGAACGAACGTAGCTGGAGGAATGGTGCTTCATAACTTTGAGAAAACCTTGCATTAAACGATCTTTTAACGTTTTGTTAGCTAGGTAGTACTATCCGTCATTTGCCTCAGTACTGTTTTTATTCGTTTGCATTCTGGAAATAAACAGCACAAAACTCCCGCCTGTAACGTTTAATACTGTCAAGTATTAAACGTGCTGTCGCCATTTTGATTTGTGTTTTTTCCTTGTAGGAAGAGTCGACGAGTTATTTATTCTTTAGGATTCAAACCACGTTTGTATTTTACATTTTGCAGAAGTGTCAACTCTTCCACAAACGCCTGATTTATTACAAGTTTTCAGAATGTTGTTTTATAATGAACTTAATAGTTTGATTATTTTTAAAGGTTTTCTATGTACGTTATGATTTCGGTTTCAGGTCGGTGTTCCCTGAAATCCCTCACGTTTGTCTTCCTCACGTTTTTTGCACTTCGTTATTTCCTCTCAGTATTATTTAACTGCAGTTTTGGAGATGTTTAGAGCAACAAAAAAAAGAAAGAAAAAAAAAAGACTAACAGTGGTGTTTTTGGCCGTGGTGCGCAGTCCTGTGGGGTTTTAGTGTAACTTGAATTCACTCATTTTTCGCTGTAAATGTCAAAATGTCCATTCCTATTTTGTCCCACAGTTGCACGAAGGGGGTCTTACCAGAAACAATACAGAACAGTTGAGAAAATAAAGAAAACGTCTCTGGGCAAATAGCAGATCTAGAGGGAACTGCTCTTTTCACCCTTTCGTTTCGGTTAGGAGGAAGACGGTTACCATAGCAACTGTCGCGATCACACGGTGTGGATGCTGATTAGTTACGACAGCTAGAGCGTCACCCTAGTAACCTCTTCACACCGGGGATTTTTAGCGTGCACTGGATCTCGGCACGGGTTCGACCGTTCCCTGTGACGTCACAGCCGCTCCACGGGGCAGCTACTCACCCCCTCCCGTCCCGTCCCGCAACAAAACAGACCTTTACCGTGAGGACATTTTGAAGGTTGCAGTGACTCTGTCTGTCAAACGGATCGTCCGGCATGTGTAAGGTTGACCAGTAAACGTTAGGTCACAATGCTTTTATTAGGTTGCAGTTCTGCTTTGTTTTTATAAATCGATTTGCCTGCCTATTCACCAAGTGATACATTTCTTGATTAATGTCTGTGAGTGTTGTTATGACAAGCTGAACATTTCTCATGGAAGATATGTACACAATTCATCATTCTTCATGTGTTTGATTGTTACAATAAAATGCAGTTGTGAACAAAAGCCTGTACAGCTTGTCAAATGTCAAAACACAATCACAAACATATTTTTTCCATCTTTGTTAAGTATTCTGCCCTTCACTCGTTGATGATATGAGCTGGTAATATGATGAAACTGTGTATATATATAGTAACCCCATTTGTATTTGGACACTTAATATTCAGCCAAAAAAATGTAAATTCTGTCATTTATGGTCCCCATTAACCTACGGAGTATGGGAAAAAATACTGTGGATGCAGTGGGGATCATTTTGAGACATTCTGCCCAAAATATCTTTTTTTTACAAACTTGGTTACAATATGAGGGTGAATAAATTACAGAATTTACATTTTTGGGGTGAAACGTTACATACATACATACAGTCAGGTCCACAATTTTCATATTTGTGGCTCCGTATGCCACCAGAATAGAATTCAAATTAAATAAAAATTCATAAAAATCAAGATTAAATTGAAGTAGTGCCTACATTAATTGAAATTAATTATTTTAATTGAAAACCATTTTTACACAGTCTCCCAAATTTTCAGGGGCAAATGTACAAATAAATGTAACCATAAATTATATTTCATTTAATTCATAAATAATTTACTTAAGAACTCATAAACTTCACTCCAACTGACTTCAGTTGCTGTTTTGGGGGGGTTTTCTGCATTTAGTTTTTTGTTTTTTTTTGTGAAATGAATTCTCAATGGGGTTGAGACCAGGAGAATGACTTAACCATTACAGAATATTCCACATTTTGTCCTTCAAAAACTCCTGGGGGACTTTGCTATTTCATTTGGGTCATTGTCCAGCCATGAAGAGCCGTCCTATGGACTTTGCTGCATTTGGGCAAATCTGGGAGGACAGTATATCCCTATATAAACTTCAGAATTCTTCCAGTTGCTTCTGTCTTCTGTTTTATCATCACTTTACACCAGTAACCCAGAGCCACCGAAGCCATGCTATACTCACGTCACCACACTGCTGCTTCACAGAGGATATTGTATGTTTTGGATCATAAGCTGTTCCAAAAATTCTCCATACCTTTTTCTTCCAAGTTCATCTAAATTTCAGTCATTCAAAGAATGCTTGTGGTGAAGTATTCTTTTGATTGTAGATGTTGACTAAATCCTAGAGAGTGCTCTTCTCCTCTGTTGGCTGTTGTGAATGGGTTTTTCTTTACCATAGAGAAGAATCATCACTGTCGAAGCTCAGGTTTTTGAAGCCTGAATCACTTGTATGGAGAGATCCTTTGATCCTCGCTTGATGAGGTTCACAGCAACAGCTTCCAAATACAAATGGCACATTAAGGATCAACGTCCGACTTGTAACCTGCTTAACTGATGTAGAAATAATGAAGGAATGTCCTACATTTGCCCATGAAATGGCCTTTAAGTCAACAATCTATCATCTTAGTTGTCAGAATTTAATGTTATGCCTATTTGTTAAAGTTCAGCTATGTTTACAAATAGACCCTCACCAGGCGTAGAGGATAAATAAAAGTAAGCATCATTTTGATTAACAATACAAATGTCAACATTGCTAAAGCCAAGCCAAGGTGTCCTCCCTCTCAACAACAGCGACGTCAGTTTACGTCCGCGTCATACGTGCGTAAGCTCGTAGACTTATTTGACTTGGCTATGAGTTTTAGGTAAGTTAACAATGTTGTTCATTTTGTTCATCTTTTTACACAGACCGATCGTTTCACTTCATAAGACTTAAACATACTGTGAGGAGCCGCAGGGATTCATATTTGTGTTTTTTTGTCTCCATAAGGGTACACTGTAAAAAATTCGCTGTAGTTATGCAGCTGGTTGCCAGTAACTTACTGTAGATTTATATTTATCAAATTTATTGACAAAAGTTTGTTTAAATAAAATATAATTTGTCCAGTAAAGATAAAGATTTGTTAATGTTTAATGTTCATTTATCTTTGAACAAACTGTCCTAGTAAATAACATACATTTAAATCTACAGTAACTGGCAAACAGCTGCGAATAATACTGTAATTTCTACAGAAATATTTTACATTACTAGACACCAAAGACAACAGTTTGGTTTCAGCTACTTTTCAAGTGAAAAAAGAAAATTCACCTGTGCACATGTTTGTCAGCCAAGACTGAGTTAATAAATAGCAATTGTTTTTTTTTTTTTTTATTTCTTAGGTGAACTATCCCTTGAAAGTGCTTGTATTAATTCCTGCATACAAAACAGCAGTCTAAATTGTCTAAATTATTGTTTTGAGATGATACCTATATTATTTGTTTTTAAAATACATTTTAAATTTTATATACATTTTTCATATACTATTACGTGTATGAAGTATAACTATTATGAAACCATTATACGTCTATACTGCAGAAATTGAGTATTGTGCTATTTTGAACAGCCAGTGTTTAATCTCTGTGTTATACTCACATTAGAACAGCAGGAGGTGTTGTAGGCCAAAGAAAAAGGCCTTCACAGCTGGAAGAATAAACATACACCATACACGTCCAGTTGTGAGTCTTTTGAGTCTTTTTTGAGTATTTTGCAGGTGCAATATCATAGTACTAAAAGATTAGCATATTCAAAAAACACGACTACTTCAAAAAATACTGTTATATTTTGTTAACTCTTAAAAAAAAAGCCATGATTTTCTCATAATTTATGCCCCAAAACATGCTATCACTATGTAAGACTATACTTTATTATTATTATTATTATTATTTTTTATGTGGTAATGAGTGCTTTTTTTTTTCATGTGTGCTCATTTGAAGGTACTTTACAAAGGGAAAGTGAAGGGACACGGGGCTCTCATTTAAAGTTCCTGTCGGATGATGTTGAGCAGACGCTGTCTTCCCCCTCACAGTGCTCCAAGTTGGGGTTCTGTTGTATTTTGTCGCGTCGCACTGCACCGTTCATGTCCGGTGTAGACACGGCGAGAGAGAGGTGAGTAGACAAGGTCCGTCAGATGAACAGAGTGGATGTAGCTGTGGATGATGAGAGAAGATCAAATGACAACTTATTCGTTAAAGGGGTCATCCGGTGCTACACGCACAAACAGCTGTTTGGACTGAAATGTGTGTTGGGAGTGTGTGTACACAACCACCCTACAATGATAAAGATCCACCTGTAGTTTTGTTTTAATGTAATAAAAATAAGTTTTTCCTTCTAAAATCAAGCTATTTTCAAATGCATGTCGGTGTGGCGTCACACAGACAGAGGCCACTCCCACTATAGTTGATTGACAGCAGCGTGTCACACAGACTGACACAAGACAAATTCCTGACAGAAAACTAGTGCTGCGTTATATTTATGACGGATTGACACAAGTGTCGAATCGCTTTTAACGGTTGCTTTGTCACTTCCACCATAGACAGACTTTACCAGTTGCTGCGCGGCGCGACAGCTGTCTCATTCATTGTAGACAAGGTGTTAGTTCCTCATTTAAAACATGTCAGTATTGCGTATATGAAAGTGTGGGCGCACCAGTGCAACCAGTGGAAAGAGTTCGTCTAGAGCCCTGCCCCCGCAGCACCAGGACTACAACATTAATGACCCTGACAGGTTTTTAAATTCTCCTCCGCAGTCTTGCGGCAAGAGCCTGTTATAGATCATTACATGACTGGCTATTGTCTGATCGTCTTCATACATAATTCATTTTTTAGCAGTGGAGGTGGGTGTACAGCAGGGTTAGAAATGAACTTCAAACACAGGGTGCGTATTTGCCTCCAGAACTGATTTTAAAGAGCCTTTTTACCTTTAATGAGCACCATTTTGCTCCTTAACCATTCAAAAACTCTCAGCATGTTGTCTATTACATATTGAATTGCAGTTAATTAAAGTAAATTCTCAATCTGAACCAGATTGACCTTTAATTATGAAGTCAAATCAACATGAAATACAAAAAGTAGCTCTAAATAATTAATAACATTCAGTGTAGGGCTTTTGTGTTTGTACTTTTTTTTAGTTATTTTATATTAATATGGCTCTGGATTTTTTCCCCCCCATTTTAATTTCTGGACTCCATTGCAATGTTTAAATCAAATGTATTAATGAAAAAAAATTCTAATCAGTTAAAATGATGAAATTTAACATCTTATTAAAAGCTCTATGAAATTGCCAAGAAGTGGACAGACTGCAGAAGGTAAGTAGAAACAGTGCTCTTTATTTACAGTGCAGTTTTAGTAATGTAAACGATGCAGAATCAATTCAGGTGAGTAAAGCAGAAGTCGATTACTTGGCAGTAATGATTAATCTTTGTCTATGTAGGAGACCCAGAGCAGAGGAGAGTGAACGGGCAATGGAGATCGTGGAGGAATGTAGCAGATCACACACCACACACTTGGAAGGAGCCTGGGAGAGAACAGAGACTGCAGGAGTGTGGAGAATAAGGGAAGTCAACAGGTAAGTAACTATCAGATATAGATCTTGCCTGGAGTTAGTCCAGTTCACAAATGATGAGATCAGACGAAGAGTGCTGTATGGTGTGTGTATTTGAATGCGTGCTGAAGTGACTAATTAGTGGCAGGTGGTGGTGACAGGTGACGCCAATTGAGCCTAGGTGACTGTGGGCATTGTGAAGGAGTGAAGGTGGAGATTGGCGTGGATGTGACAGAAATTTTTCATTTTCTTAAAGGCACTCTCTCTTTTTTACTATTAATATTTTCTGGATTCCATTTTCCATTTGGTTTGATGACACTTTAATAACCAAAAGTCATGTCTAATTAATTAGATTCATTGAATTATTTTTTACTTTATATTTTATTTACACATTTGGAAATATATGATGGTTTTTTTTTTTTTTAATTATTATTTGCTTTTTTCTGATAATCAAATGAAGACATAAAATTATTTAAAACAAAGTGTTGCGCAACAGAGATTCAATGTTAAAATAAACACATAAAAAATAAATTGTGATTATTCAAAAAAGGGTATATTTTATATATTAAAATATTTTGTTTATTTATTATTCATTTTTTTCTGGATGCTGCTATTTTGTCTACTTTCTGTATTATGGAAATCATAGGCCACTATATATATATATATATATATATATATATATATATATTAATCTTTATTTTTATTTAAGTTTTAGTTATAATGTTAGATTAAATAGAAATGAGAAATATTGCCTTGGAACTAGCTGTATTTTAATAATTTCATTTTGTATTGTTCATTTGATATAAAAAAAAAAATCCACAAGATTTAAACATGCAATTCCATTTTTATTAAAAATTTTTAGTTTGTTTGTTTTGTGAGACCAATGTTTTGTGATGATAATATGTGACATTCACATTTATTGAATTATTTATATAGTTCACACATCTGCAGAGAGAGTGATTCTGATTTATTTTACATTTGAACATTTCCGCAAGAAAAAATGTTGGTCGATTTCTGACCCTGCTGTATAATAGTAACCACCTCATGTGTGGCCGAACAGTAATTTGTAAGGATCAGTTATTGATTTCTGGAAACATTTCCATGTTAATGTGCACCGAGGTGTGAAGTGTAGATGTGTTGAGAAACTCACATTTTGTATACATGAAACACACCATTTTCCGAGCCCATGATCATCAGCATGGATGTAAATGTTGCTCTGGGGTCTAAACACACGATCCTGTCGGCGAGGGCTGGAATTTTTAGCATGCATTGTCATGTTGCCATGTTTCTGTGGGCGATTGCTTTCTCATGTGCACTATGTTTGGAGTGGCTCTCACACAGGCCTGAATGAAGTGTATCTCAGTCCCGTGAGAACACTGTGTTACTTAGAGTCAGACCCAGGAAATGTGCAACCTTGGTGTGTCAGACCAATGACAAATTCAAGACGGACTTGTATGAAAAAACTATGTGTTTTCCCTTCAGATATCCAAACAGATTTATATTGGACTGTGTTTTCTTGGGCCCTACTTGGGTGAAAATCTTGAGGAATAGTTCGGACAAAAATAACCCCCTTATCTTTTATTTATTCAATGCAAAACACAAAGATTGTAATTAAAGTTCATTTGCACAACATACAGTATACAAGGTTGCTGTTTCGTGATATAATGCATGAAGTGTCTTGAAAAAATATATTTATAATATTTTTTTTTTTTTTCACAGAATTAAGACTTTTATTGGCTTTCTTTTTTTAACTTGAAGTCAATATGAAGTCAACTAAGCAAACATGCTTCAGTAAACATTTCTGGTATTATTGGCACGATTCATCCATGCACATTTATATTATATACAAAAACAGCTTTGTCAGTCACTAAATCTCTTGTTTTAAACTGAAATATGTTGTAATAATGCAATTAAAATGGGCCGAATGGCATATATATATATATATATATATATTTGGTCAGTGTTGCAAAGAAAATATTGGAATTTTTTAAAAACATATTATTTAACAGTTTTAGTATGACTATACTAACAGTAATAATATTAATATAATTAATAACGTTAATTATTATTATTATTATTATTAAAAAGTTTTTTTTTCACACTTTGTTTAAATTATACAATTAAATAATTTTAGAGTAAAAAAAAAAGTAAGTAAGTGTTTGGATTGTATTTAGCTTTTTCTCACGGAAAGTCTTATTGTGCACAATTCATCCATGTACATTATTTCCGATAGATTAAATAAATACGTTGTTATAGAATTAACGTCTCAAATGTCATTTATCGTTGACTTTAACAGCCTTTGTTCATTGTCAACTTTAATCAATTGCAAATAAATGGTTGGAACTTCTACAAAACATCTCCTTCACAAAGACAAGGATGTAATTTGGCCTTGAATGTCATAAAGTCCTCAGTGATTAATTTTTGTCCAAACTATTCCTTTAAGACGTTGAGAGGTATTACGTCAACATTAGCTGAACGTTTTGTCTGATAAACCCGCTCTCAGATATAATACTGTGTTCCACAGTGATTTATTGTGATTGTATTATTAGTAGCGTCCCACTGCGTTTGACCTTGTGTGCCTTTGTAATATATTAGATTGCGCTAAACCAAATTTACATTTGGAAGTAAAATGTTGGCCTGGTGCCATATAGCAACACAGGGATAAAGAGGGAGACAGTGAATATGACACAAGTACAATAAACGTCAGCTTGAGAATAAGTGACGTCGAGATGCCGTCAGTGTTATGAAATGACACCTGATACAGAAGGTGGACAGGTCCAAAAATTTGACATATAACGTACCGATGCATTATCTTTTAATGAACAAAAATAACATTTGACGTTTGCATATGTGAATAGCATTGCACTATTATGACATCATTCATAATTAGACTTGACACGTGACGCTTATATACCAATGTACGTTTGTGCACATATTGTCTTATATACAGTAATTGTATAGGCCACAGTCATACGGTGTGTGCTGCTGACACAGTCAAATTTCACATGTTCCAGTTAAAGACTTTTGTACCTCGAATATGTACACTTTAAGAACTAATATGAACCTTTAACGACCAAAATGGACCCTTAGGTACAAGCAAAAAAGGGACCTTTATTTATGAAGTGATCTGAGATGCTCTCTGAAACACTGCGAACGGTGCTGATAGAAGATGTACCGCAGGGGAAGGGTTTTGGACTAGTCACAATTAGCGCTCCTGCAAAAATAACCTTCCCCCGATGATTTGGTTTATGCTTCTGTAAACAGGCTTTTTCTGAGCACTGCCATAAATCAAAAACAGCCTTTTTGAGATGCCACAACTGACCTCAATGAGTTTAGAACATTAGTGCTGTTTTCTAAGACAAGCATCGTGATTACTACTGCTCAAAATTCATGGGTTTGAACAATCCCTTGAGCTACAGTAATAACTTCACTGAGTAACTCACCCTGCATCGCGTGAGCAGCCAACATAAATGACATCTCAAGTCGTGTGGATTGCTGAGAAGTATATTGCATTTCTAAGCTTACTTGTGATTTTCAGACAATAAAGTAAGTTAACCATAAAAATAAAGCAGCAGGGACATATCTATCGACTGCAATATCAAAAAGACTTGCAGATGGACTCTTTTAACTAAATAAACACCTAGCAATAAGCCAGAGGACCCTAGCAACCGCAGGATTTCATACTGGGACTGTCTTTAGTTTAAAAAAGGTGATATAACAATCAATTGCAACTGTTTTTGGTGCAGTAGTCTTTATGATCAGCTAAAGACAAAAAAGAGAAATTATTATTACTATTTAAAGTTGTACTGTCAAATAAAAACATTTTAATAATAATATAATTATTAGTAATATTCCAAATAATATATTTTTTTATTATTTAGATTCTAAAAGTATTGTTAAACAAATAAATAAATGCATTCTTACTCTTATTTTTATTATTAACAATAATATTTTACAAAACAATAGTGAAATACCAATATAAATATTTATGGGCATTGCTTTTAAGCAATTAACTATTGATATGAAATTTGATCAAATCTAATTTATGAACTATTCTGATTACAATTTTGGAAGAGATTTTTTGGATGCTCATTATAAGTGTCTTTAAAAAATCTATATAAACATTGAAAACTCCTGTTAAAATTATAAGTAGACTTCAGAGAAAAAAAGATCTTTGCGAATAAATAAAAATACAAAAGTATAGTCATAGCTGTAACTCATGTGGTTTTGACATATAAAGGGCGTACTGTAGTGTCTCACAGGATGAATGTTTCCCGAACATTAGCATCATTTCATTTCTTGTCTGCTTTAACTGGCACACAATCAGAATTTGAAACATTAAAAGTAAACACACTTCTGATACCATTTCTCATACTTAATCGATACAGCATGACACATTTCCATTAAACTGTGAATAGCCCATCAGTCACTAGGGGAATGTGTCCAGGGCTGGAATGTCATAGCAACCACAATAACATTCTCATGGTGGGTCATTTCTGAAGCTCAATCAGAACGATTCCCAAAGCACTTATGATGCAGTATGTTTTATTGGACATTTCCATACTGGAATCACACGATTCTCTTTCATTTGAGAAACAAACACAATAACAGAAGTGCCACTTGTTATAAGGCATTTAAGCAACATTAGTTGGTCATTTTCAGGTCATCATCACATATTCATTGTTACGGTCAAGTATCAATACCACATGGAAATTTGTGCATTTCCCAAGGAACACAAATTATGGGAAGGGTGATGGTTGATCCCATGGTGAAACACATGGAAAGCTGTATCTGACGTTCATGTGGAATCGTTTTTTCGTTTTTTTTTTTTTTGTTTCGTTTGTTTTTTTTTTACAGTAAAAATAAGAAGACCATGCAAGAATATCAGAAAGTACACTTACGATCGATTCCCAGTTTCTGTGCGTCACGATTAATCATCAGGTGAAATCATTTTTTGGATCATACTCAAACATTAACTGTAGTGCAATTTCCGAGCATTGAACAAACAAGATATGAACTGAAGAACAAACCGTCAAAAATATAATACTCTTTTCTTTTTATATACTGTATATATATATATATATATATATATATATATATTAAAACACTCATTATACGTGAAAACTGCAGTTAATTAAAACAAATGCTGGCTGACGTTTCCGTCATTATTTGTTCACACTCACGTCATTCCAAACCTAAAAACAAAACCACGAGAGTCATAGCAACTGTGTTTGTCAAGCTCAAACAGATACAATAAAAGCAGCATAAAATAGTCCATACCAATTGTGCGTTATATATTCAACATCTTCTGAAGAACATGAAATATTTGTGTGAGGAGTTTAACCCTATAAAGCCCGCAGTAATTTCTTTGATACATGAATTTCGAACCATGATCAAAACTGCTGTTGAACACAAGCCATACCTTCTGTAGTCTGATTGATAGTTTAGCTGTTGTTTTTAAAGGAAAATGCCTTTTTAGTGTAATAATAATAATAATAATACAAACCTTCAGCTTGTGCTTCACGTGTCTTTTTTGAAATCTTCACAGATTTTTATAAAGTCAATTTTAGTATAGCTTTTATATTGTGAATATAAATGGTATCATTTTTTAATATGGTCATCAGGCTTTCGAGGAAGATTTATTTGTCCATCACTTCATTAAATTGCATATGTTTTAAACCTACAGAGATTTGATCATAAACCTAAGCATTAAATATCATCTTACAAAGAAATTTCGGGAGATATAGTTCTTTTAGTAGAACTATAAGTAGTCTATTTAATTATATTATATTATAAGTAGTCTCACTTTTCATCTTTTCAGCCATATAAATATCAAGGTCTGCATCAAATGTCACATTGTTGCTTTGTTTGGGCTTCCTTTTCTCCTTGAGTATACTCTGTAATCTCCTATAGGCCTACTTTATATTATGAGCCATAAATGTCTGATGCATTAAATGCAAAGAACACAAATGCCAACCTACTTTATATATCTATTTTCTCTAAAGGTTCGCACTGCTCCACAAAAAAAAAAAAGCTATTTTCCCTACATTCATTTCAGGCTTTTACTCTCTGTCGAAGCTGCAAAATTGAAATTTGGATTTCAGATCACCGACTGTCATTCCACAGTTTTGGAAAGACATGAGAGTGAGTAAATAAAGACCTTGAAAGACCCGTGCCTTTATTAAGCATCAGCAGTGTCACAGCAGCTTTCCATGTCCCCATCACCGATCGTTTCAATCAAAAGCTCTCTTTTCTTCGTCAGTTTGTGTTCTCCGGTCTGAGGCTCTGTCAGGTGGCAAAGTGGCATCACAGTCAGCGTGAGTGCAGTGATTACCCCAGTGTGCTCATTCACACCGCGTCCCCGTCCTCACACAGCGAGAGCTGATGGATTTTGATGACGGGAAGCGAGTTGTGCGCGGGAGGCTCGGGCTGTGGCGGATCCATTCTCACACAGCAGCATGTCCTCAGCAGGTTCTTACCGCACATTCCCGCCACTTTGGCTCCCACGCTCACCCCCGCGCTGACCCCGGTCGTCCCCGCCGATGACGTCCGGGAAGGGGCCTGCCATTCCCGGCCATCCCGCGAGGACGGGCTGCGGGACAGAGCGATGGAGGAGGATGGGCTCAGGCGGGACGGGTTGTCGCGGCTCGTCAGGCCCAGGATCTGAGACTGGCCGTGCCGGGGACTGTGGCTCTGGTAGAGAGCGTGGGATGGCATGGATCTCTTGCGGAGGCAGTGGGCACCTAACACGCTAAGGAAGGCTTTCTTAAACTCCTGACTGGAGCAGGGGTAGATGATGGGGTTGATACAGCTGTTGAAGTACCCCAACCAGAACGTGATCTTGAAGACGGTGTCCGAGGGTCTGTATGTCGGGAAGATGGAACCTAGATAGAGGAAAAAGGCACATTACTTAAGGATTGTAAAATTTATCAAGGGAATTAGTGTAAGACAAAAAATATTCATGAAAAAAATCATGTTTATTCAAATATTCATCAGTATGTATAGTATACATATATATATATGTGTGCGTGTGTGTGTGTATGTATGTGTATATACATATACTGAAGAGTTCAGAAGCAAAAGCCTCTCCACATGATGTTCATGTTTATCAAATCGCTAACCTGATTTTACCAAGTGCAACATGTCCCTGAGTCAAATTTGAAGAAGCAGTTTATAGTTTTTGTAAGTTTAGGCTTACAATCAGCTTGTACATCAGTGTCAGTCATCTATCATTAAATATGATATTAGGCAGTACTCTTGGGTAAGGGTAGGTTTAGCTATAGAAATATGGAAAAGAATATATTTTTGCATTAAAATGTTGTTCCACGGTCAACAAAACATGTTAACCTAGGGACACATCAAACTTGACAAAATCAGGAAGTGCATTTTAAAGTCAGTGAGATCACATTTGCAACCTATTTTACTTCTGTAATTGGGGAGTGAAACTAAATATTAATCAATATTCATGTCAGATGGTGAAGAATGAAGATTATGTGAGTAATGTGCACTAAAGAATCAATCACAATAAAATCAAAAGGCTTAGTTTTAAAGCTAATAGGATCGGTATCAATATCAAATTAATAAACCGACACAAGCAAAAATCTGTTCACATGAGATTATTGGAAATTTTATCCTGCATTCTTGACAGTAAAATACTTTGCACACACAGAATGAGCAGATGAGCTTTACGCAACATGAAGATTTTAGGTGTTTTTTGTTTAGATACATGTAAAAAAAAAACAAAAAATTATTTAATGCATGTAACCATGCATGTGCAGTAAAATCATCTGGTTCCGGATATCAATCAACAGCTCAAGTCCAGGCTTTTGAGATTTAAAAGACGTGTCTCGGCGGTTTCATTCTCTCTGTTTAAAAGATTGAAGACTCATCTCTGTCATGCGGTGGGGATGATTAATGGGAGCTGAAATGAACAGATAAGGAGCAGAAAATGAGAAAGGTTACATCTGGGAAAGAGAAAAACGTGTGAATGCTTCTGAAAGCATCGTTCTCGCACCACCGCTGCCTCTGTGTGACAGGACGGATAACTACGTCATGCATCACAATGCCGGCCAAGTCTTTTTATAGCATCTGATCTGATCTCACGCTGGAACGTTCCTCCGTTAATCAAGGTTAATAGTTTTATTCAAATTGCCGTCATAAATCCGGCTCAATATGATCAGAGAAGGACCTTTCAGAAGAAGGGAATTGTTCTGTGTTATAAAGGACAGAGGCCCAGAAAGGAAAGCTACATCGATATATTTAACCGTTCACACACCCACTGGATTTTCTGCATTGGTTGTACCATTATAAGAATTAAAGTGTCTAGCAAAACCTCCTGGCCTTGAGACGCAGCACCTGTCCTCGGAGCTGAAAGCTATGGGAAGAGTCTCTAAACGCCACACTTGACCAGTTCATATTTCATTCTGAAATTCTAAATTTTGTTTTTTAATTGAAGCCTTTTTAGAACCTTTAACATTGTTTTCATTTAACTTTTTTTACCATATTTACCACAATTGTCAACTGATATATTTACATGTATCTGTATGTCATCTTTTTTTTTAAATGTCACACAAATAACATGAAAAATATATTTCTTCATTCGTAGAATTCATGAGAGAGATTTTATCTGTTTTTTTCTGTCACACTATAAGTCAAGTATATCCATGTACTTGTAAATAATTAAATAAATATTAATATTGTTTATTGTAAAGATTTTAACAAACTATTTTTATAGCTATTAGACATAGTTAATAACTGTAACACAAAATATTTAATAATAAAAAAAAATTGAAATCTATTTATTTCGATTTTTGAGTGAAATATGGAAATACTTTATTTTGACATTATTTACATGACATTGAACACATTTTAACCAGAAATTGTAATCATAGTAATCCATAATGACTAATGCCACACAAATAATAATAATTACATTTAAATTTAAAACACATATATGCATGTACAGTATTGATCTATTGATTTCTATAAAAAAAAACTTTGATTTTGAAGAGAAATGTATTATTTTTATAATATTTTAATGACAGTTGAAGTTTGCATTATTTACATTTAAAGTGTTATATTGATAGAAAAATAATATTCTGAAGTGAATTATAATCTGATCATGTTCTTGACTAGTCTTTATTTATCCAGCTTCTGATAGTAATGACTCTAAACAGTTTTATCAGGAGTGACAACATGTTCTAATGTATAAAGACAGAGAGCAATATAAAAATGGAAACATTAAAATGACCGATGTTCCACTCTATCCAGAGTGATATGTGCAGAAATATAAATAGCGGATCCGATGTAATGATGCATTAAATTGAAAGAAGTCAAAATGAGAAAACAAAAGCAATTTCGTCTAAGCCCATAACGATAATGACTGAACCTGGGAAGCGCGCGTTAGCTGCAGTCAGACCCTGAGACTTTTGGTGCGTCTGTGGAAAACGGCTCTCGTATAAAGACTAAGCAATGAATGGGAGTGTTTATCAGGTCAGATTCCATTAAAGGTTATGTCCTCGGCGCGCTGAGGTGTGGTTTAAAGCCTGTTTACGAGGCTTAGAGGATGGAAATAAACAGCCATACATCTGATGCTAAATCAAGCCAGCAGGTCCTGCTGAAGCATCACATTGCATATGTATAACAGTGTCCTTGACTGCCGGATCTTCTGTTAGTCATCATTAATAAGATCCTCTGAGCATACATTTCTGCAAACACACCAAGACCTCTGACACAGTCCTATAGTACGCTCAGTACAAAACACTACCGGGATGTTCACAGGAAATTGTAACTTTTGTATCTGGAAATATCTGTTTTGTTCCCAGTGATTCCCAGTAATTTCAGCCCCAAAGGACCACCATAAAGAAAGACCTAATATTATGATTTCGATGGCCAATTTTTAAACACTTACCTCCTATTCTAAATACGTGACCACAGCCTCGTAATGTACCAACAGCTTTTATTACTATAAAGCTACTAAATATGATTTCCACTCAAATGGAAAACACATTTAAAAAATAATGATATTCCAAACTAAACCAGTAAATAAGAAAGCAATCTTTAATCTTTAGTTTTGGTAGAATTATAGGTTAGTGCAAAAATTTATAATAACCTCCTTAATAATTTTTTTTTTTTTTTTGAGCCAAGGAAGACTTGATAAGACAAATTTAAACATAATTAAGATAGCTTGTGTCTATTTGCACCAGTTACAAAGATCTGAATTTATGATCTCACACCCTCAAATATAACAAAAATGAAATATTAAATATATAATAAAAAATCTGTATAAATGTTAGAGAAAGTGTATTTTTCATGTTTTCACATACTTTAGTTTTGTTAATATTTTGAATTAGATTTTCAGTTTTTATTATAATTTTTCAAAATAAGTTTTAGTTCTTTTTGTTGAGTGTTTTTGTCATTATTAGTTTTTGTTCTATGTCTGTACATTTTTAAGTTTTAGTTTTTTATTTGCATCATTTACCTAAAAACATAAACTAAAAAAAGGTTTATGCTTTTAGTTTTAGTTAATGATAATAACCCTGGTTGTCAAAGCATAAAATAAAAGTTTCAAATAAAATAAGCATTTTAATAAACTGAAAAAAGGGCTAATATTCCAATTACAATTATTCAAACATAATTGTGTTATTTTAAAAATGCACAACTTTGGTATTCCTGAAGTTAAATCTATTAAATAATGTTACTTATTTTAGCAGCCTCTTCATTATATCACACAGATGTCATTGTTTGAGAATGACTCAACTGCTCTCGAAAACTGAAAACATTTGTCTGAGCTTTCCTTAATGTCAAGCCCGCAGCTCTTAATATTAGCTCTAATGTAATATTAACCACAGCAGATACTGATGCCCATTATTTATTTAAGCCTCGCGGGTCCCTACTGCATTTTACTCTATTTACGCATCCAGTCTGCAAACGCTTCCAAAAATGCAGGATGACTGAGCTCGTTTTCAATTTCATTTCTTTCAGCCTGAGCAGTCTGGTACCTCCTGCCTCATTTCCCATGGTTCCTTGTCTGAGTAAATGATCAGAGAAAAGAGAGAGTTTGTGCCATGTGAGAATTTCAGACATGAGTTCTGTGTTAAAGATTCGCCGAGGGCTCGTGCTTACGTCACGGTACGACGGTGTTCTCCCTCAAATGCATGCAGTGGTTCAATCATGCAGTTCATGCCTGTCTGACGCAGGTTTGCCTGGAAATAGATGACAACAAACCTCCTGAACAGCTCCTGATCCACCAAACTAACACTTACACACACTAACTTCAGTAAATTTACAGTAAGAACGATTTCTGCTGGACTCCCGTAGTAGCAGTCAATGTTCCTAATGTAAATCACAAATGTGCATCTCCTTAAAAAAGTAGTCATTTAGCTTTTATCTGAAGCGACTTAGAAATGAGGACAACAGAAGCAATCAAAATCAACAAAAGAGCAATAGGCCTGGTATTGAAGTGCTTTGAAAAGACTTTTTTTTTCAGTGAATGCTTTTTTTCATGACATTTTTTAGCATTTACTTAGCAATTACTAGGTGAAAATTGTTCTTTAACTTTCAGTGCTTAATTTGTTTATTTCTATACTATTTTTTGCCATTTATTTCTACCAATTTTTTTCAGTATTTCATAGTATTTATTTATTTATTTAATTAATTCAATTATATTTAATTAACTGCAGTTTTTACACTGTAAAAATGAATTTTAAAAGTCATTTTACACTAAATTATTTTTTTGTGTTAATAGCCATTTCTTTGTTGTTTATTGTAAAATGTATTAGTTTATTAAAAACTGTAAAAATGTACACTTTTTTGTCACAATAATTTCAAATGAAACCTAATTTAATGAACGTAAACAATGCTTTAAATGCTAATTTTAATCATCAAAACATAATGTGAATTATAGAAAAAAACTTTGGATTTTAATTAGTTTTAATATAAATTAATTTTATTTAGCTAAAGATTGCATTTAATATGGTTATTAAGCTAACACTGTTTTAAAGATTAAGATTAAAAAGATGAAAAATAAAGGAAGTGATTACATTTTTAACATAATTCACCAACACGGTACATATATATTGTGAGGAACATCATTTAAGATTTAGAGAATAAAATGGGGAGTATTCATCCTTACAAAAAAAGCCATGTTGCTAGGATTTTCTTGTTATTGGTTGCTTACTGACTTTCATAAATGAAACCTTCAAAACAATCCCTAACAAAATAATTATATGATAATCTGTTTACTATAGCCATGTTTTGTGAGAATCGTCCCTGAAGAACTGTTTTCTTTGGCTTCCTTGGCTGCACAGGGGTTTGTTCTGTGTGTCTTTCATTAGGTCATTGTGTTCATGCAGTATTATGATACTGATTATGATACTTTAATGCAGTGGCTGTTCCTAAGAGTCAAGCAAGCATTAAAGCGATTCTCCCTTCGCTGCTCCTACTGTACTGGCAGCACCGAGGGAAGATTTAAAACGAAGAATGTCTGTCCGAAGGGCAAATTCTTCATCCTCAGCAGAATCCCCTCGATATTATACCACACATCATCTATATGAAGTCTTTCGGCTCCAGTCGTCCATGCAGTGATGAAAATAGCTTGTAATTACTTTACTTGGAAAACAATTAACCTGTTGTTTTTAATTATCACAAACTAAACGCCGACTTTATTATAAGCCTCTCAGCTTTACAGCGAGATGTCATACATGCAAAAATAGATCCGCATCGACCGGCGTAACATTAAACGAACAACTTTCCTATTGAAGGTGGTGTTTTAGATTTCACTGTTACTAAACGCAGAGCGAGTGTGTGCTGTGTTTTGTCTCAAACTGAGTCATACTTATAAGGTCATTGAATCCCCGGAGCTTTATTAAACACTCTATTATATGCTATTCAATGCCAGTTAATTAGCAAGCGATTCAATATCGTGCAAATCGTGTTTCTTACAAATCTCCGTGCGGATTTTGAATCATTTTCATGGCCTTTTGAGCAAACAGGCTCCCATGTTTACCACAGATGCATAAGACTGTGCTATTTGTTTGCATTGGCTTTCCAATAATACCAGCTACTGGATTCTTTCTCTGTTTTTTTGAGACAGAATAGACTCTATTATGTGGTTTAACTCTGACCGACCTTGAACCGAAAGGTCTCGCTAGAGCCCTATTGCAGGGGTGGGAAATATAATAACAGCTAAAATTCATATCTGGGGAACCTGAGAAGCTCTGCTGTGCATTAAGGGAATTACAGATCGTTCTGACTCTCTGTGAAACTCATTTCTGAAGCCAAACATATTGCGTAAACACCCATGACCCTGTTGTCTGAGAGAACGCTCTAAATGAAGGTTTAAACAAACATCCTTTAAAGCACTGGCACAACAAACACTTCTGCTGCACTACAAGATTTGCAGAGCCACGAGCGAGTTGAATCTTTCGACCTGTTTACATGCTAAAATCGCTAAAGCACTAACAGCCGGGGCCTGTGTGGACTCGGATATTACACCAATCTTCTCGATTCTCCACATGGCAGCATTTACACACTTGTGGTTATTATTTTCCCATCTTCTATCATTTGGAAAAATCTCTGCGCATTTGATTTTCAGACAGGAAACAAAAAAGTTGTCCCCTTTAGTCATACATGCTACGATCAGGCTTTTTGATATTTTGGATATTGAGGTAGAGGTTATGCTGGATTTGGACATTGACCACTGACAAAGTCCTTTTTGAGGTAAGCTGGTTCACTTACTCAGTATAATTTCTATTGATCTGAATGGGGAAAGGTCGACATCTGCTTAACTTTGCCAAGTTTACACTTGCAAAATGATCAAAACACTCAAACATGACTCCATTTTGGCTTTTGTAGCTTTCCAGTCCAAAATAATTCCAACATATTGTAGAAAGGGCACAAAAAAAACTCAATGCTGGTGAATGGCTCAAGAGGTTCGTTTGCAACATATGGTAAGTAAGTAATATGTTGACAAATATTCAAAAAAACTTTACATCAGAAAAATCCTGGTCCTACCTAACTGTTATTTTCACTTTGTATTGTTATGCACAAAAATAATTAAATAAAAAGATTAAATAATTGAAAAATTATTGTCATGGGGAGTTTTAGGAAAGCATGAATAAGTCTTAACTTCTAGAAAGAATATCTCTTTGGGTGTAAGACTTAAATCTTTGTGGATCTTGTATACTCCGAAGCAGGGGCGTGTTTAGTGTTTTGGGGGCTTTTAGCAAGTGGTCCTGGGGAGGCCCCTCTGTGGATTTTGCAATCAATTAGGTAGACTATCATTTACATTTTAGCGATACCAATATGGTACTGCTCATCGATACAGTTATACATGCAGCTATCTATAATTTGGTGCAAAAATAAAAAAGGCAAAAAAAAAAAGGCACAAAAAGCACAATTTGAAAATAAAAAAAGGCTCTTCAAAGCGAGAGAGAGAGAGATTTCCTTAGCACACCATAGCATTTGAACATCATGTGCACAGAAGCACAACAGCATCTAATGGATAAATCTAGCATCTTGGTTTTTAGTTAAGAAAAGTAAAATGACTTTATTCTGAGGCACGAATGTCCCTCTCTGTTTTAGATGTTTTTATTTTAAAACTATTTTTGCAATTGTGTGGGTTGTGTGGCGCCCATACACTCTTCTGCTCCAAAGACAAAGGAAAACATGAAATTGCGACATATGATCCCTTTAAAAAACACAAAAAGCAGTGGAAAACTAAATTCAAATTTTAAAGTGCCCTATTATGGGTAATGAAAGGCTCATATTTTGATCCCCAACAACAGGTTAACATGCATGCAAGGTCAAAAAACACTTTCATTGTCTTAAAATTTGTCTTTAAAGTCATTTGATCAACGACTCCCAAATTATTCACTCAATGTTAGATTTTTCCAAACCCCTTCTTATCTAATCTACAGTGACTGGTCCGATTAATCTCGTTTTCATCTCATCATGTCTGTAATGCCTGATACAGCAGTGTTTGTAAGTGCAGGGCTGCTTATGTACAACATTACTGAGGAAACTGCTATTTTAGCACTCCAAAAGAATGCATAAAATTTGCATTTTCATTCAGACCAACGCAACAATTGGGTGATGTTTCATGCTAACTTCAACTTGCTTGAGATTCATTTTAAAAACGACTCAGAGTGGACTCTTTCTTTTGAGAGACAATAACTTTATACATGCTACACATGGTTCAGATTTAAAACTTTGCAGGAGGTTTTCATTCACCTAGAGCTGTGTTAAACACAACATAAAAAAATCCATAACAGGGACACTTTTAAAGAAATAAGAGTCTTTGAAGGAGCTCAAATGTTCCACATGGTAGTTATTTGAAGTGAAAAGTGGGATCGGGAAAGGTCAGGATTTAAATCAGGATAACACTGGCAATGTCAGCACACTGCCCACAAGGCTATCAATGCGGACTTACTTATTTATTTAAAAGTGTCTTGTGTAAGACAATGAATTTCATGACAAAAAAGACAAGATATTTCCTCATATATTTTTTCCTCAAGTGCTCTGTTGCGTCAAACACACTACAGATGCATTTGTTAGAGTAGATTTGAAAGACAAAGATACGATCACTTTCACAATCTGGTATTTGCTTATAATCAAATGTAAAAAGTGAGACACTTACCGATCGGAAGAACCAGGAAAAATGGAAGCCAACAAAGGACGAAGCATCCAACCACTATGCCCAGGGTCTTAGCAGCCTTCTTCTCTCGGGAGAACTTGAGCAGACGCAATGCAAAGTGTGTCCGGTTGCGCAAGGCCTCATCCTCGGACACCGTAGTGTTCCCACGATGTATCCGCAAAGTTACGGCCTCGGTGGCGTGATCAGACTTTTCCGTTTTCTGCCCGCTAATCAGTCCTCGGGTCTCCCTCCTCGCGACCACATACACGCGGCAATACATAGACAGAATCACTACTAGAGGGAGATAGAAGGACCCTAAAGCGGAGAAAATGGCATAGCCCGGTTCTTCCGTTATTTTGCATATGGATTCGTCCTCTGGCGCTGGTTCTTTCCATCCAAAAAGCGGTCCGATTGAGATGGTAACAGACAGAGCCCATAAAACAACGAGTGCAAGCAATGCCCGTCGCTCCGTCATGATGGAGGGGTATTGCAGAGGATAACTAACGCCGATATATCGGTCCACTGATATAACACATAAGCTCATGATTGACGCAGTACAGCACAAGACATCCATTGCCGCCCAAACATCACAAAACAGCCGTCCGAAAATCCATCGACCCAACATTTCAAAGACAGTAGAAAATGGAAGAACCGTAGAGCTCAGCAAAAGGTCCGCAACCGCCAAGTTCACAATGAAGTAATGCGTAACTGTGCGTAGATTCCGATGGCAAGCCACCGAGAGGATGACCAGGATGTTGCCCAGAACGCCAAAGATGATGAAGATCGCCAACACCATTCCCAGAACGACAGCCTTCATAACGTTCAGCTCCGGGACAAGAACCTGGCTGCAGTTACTACAGTTTTCGGGGAACGACTCTGGGGTCATGTTGTCTTTGAGGAGAATCATCTGTTCAAGACGTCCAGGCATTTAATAAAGTCAGTTCAATTTGCACCTTAATATTGGATTGTCTCCAAGAAAACACTGAAAACAGCACTACTGCGTTGGCCCTGGTACAAGAACATTGGGGCATCTCCAGCATTCCAATGAGGGAACGTGATGAAATTTAACCTGTTGTGTCTCATTCCTCATTTCTCCTAGATGAGCTTTTAATGATGTATGTTCGTGGAAAATAGCTGTGGGTGAAGGAATAAACACAAGGAACTAAACATATTATGCTGCGGAGAACGTCAGATTCTTTTGTCATAAAGTCATAAATTCAAGGGTTGTTTTGACAATTTCATAACCATGTGCAGCTGCAACATCATCCAGAACAATGAGAAAGACACAAGCGTCGTTGTTGCAATCTGTGTGATCTATTAAGGTACAAAAGAGGTTTGTCTGTAGTTTCCAGGCATTAGGTTTGATGCATGAGCGATCCTTTTTAGATATGCAAAGATGTCAATGCGTTCTCCATCTTTGTTTGCACATTCATAAAGCACTGCTGATGTTTTGGCACACTTTGTAAAACGAGCTTCCCATCTGCAGGGTTTGGAAACCGTCCACATGGTGCTGACGGTCACCCCAGAATCGGAATCGCATTCAAAGTCTGCATGGAGTTTGCTGATGCCACTGAGGTTGCAAAGCGGATAACAAGGACAAAGCTAAAAGCACTTTGGCATACGCTGAGGAGATATTTTTGGCTGAAGAGCAGTCACACGGTTTTTAGGAGAACGGCTTCAATCAGGAGAGATCTGGTCGTAAAGCAGCCATGCTGGTTTGGTTTGAAGACTGATGATCCCTGAAAAGAGACAGAGAAAATGGAGCTCAATCAGTGAAGTGGATTCATTTATCAGACAAGCAACTTTTAAACCACCGCTCATGCATTATAATGAAGTGTGCAATCGTTTGGCATAAATTTATAAGCCAGTTCCAGTGGATAATGATATATAGATTCATTAATTCATATTTCTCAGATAAAATGCCTGCTAATGGATTTCTCTCCATGAGGGATCCTCAACAAAACAAGTGCTTTTATTAATATTTTTCTCCTGAAGTGATTTATTCACCGTGTCAAATATAAAATCACAGGGGACAACAGAAAATACACACAACTAAATTTTCTCATTTGTCCATGGAATATGTATTAAAATGCTACATTCCATCTATTCTAAGACAAACTTGATTGAAAAAGCAGTCTAAATTAATCAGGTTAGTGATTAGGCATACTCTTACATGCAAAACTTAAAGTTGTAAATAATGAGCTCATTAACATATGACTTCCCACATTTACATAATAACCCATTTTAATATATTTCAAGAGTTCACGTTTCCTGGTAATCAATAGTTTGAATTTGTTGTAAATTTGGCGAGCTGTCTGGGGAGCGAGCCGGGAGCACGGCGGACTCCGAACCCTAGGGAATGTAACCCCAGCGAGGGTGAGGGTTCGGAGCTTGGCTCGATCGCCGTCTGCCCCCCAGCATGGGATAAGAGAAAGAAGGTGGAGAAGGGGTGGAGGAGGGATACGATCAAGGCGAGATGTAGAAGCAAAGAAATTGGGGTGTTTTATAGTGAAGGAAAGGTGTATGATTGGGTGTACTTGATTGGGAAATCGTCTGCCAGCCGCGGGTGATTACTGCGTTCACGTTCCTCTCGAAACCATGCTTTTGTCAAAACATATACTTTAACGACTTGGCCCAACAGAATGTGTGAATGACACAATAATAACAGAGGTACTTTTCACATAGAAGTCTTAAAAGTACAGTAACCTTAAAGGGTTAGTTCACCCAAAAATGGAAATTCTGTTATGAATTACTCACTAATGTCGTTCCCAAGTCTGAAGACCTTCCTTCATCTTCAGAAAGTGATACTCTCTAAAATGGCAGAAGACATAAGTCAAGACAGAAGAAAACGATGCTAATTATATGCTATTTTTGTTTCCTTTGCGCAAAAATAGCATTCTCTTAGTGTCACAAAACTGAGTCAAGAGTTGAGTGCAAAGTTGAGTCACTGATGTCACATGGACTGTTACTGGTGTTTTTACTACGTTTCTGGATCTGGGATAATTTCAGTAACTTTGTGTTGCTGTCTATGGAGGGTCGGATGGCTCTCTGATTTCATCAAAAATATCTTTGGAACGACACAAGGGTGAGTAAATAATGACTGATTTGTTCATTTTTGGGTGAGATTAACCTTTAATCTGAGAAGGACTGGAAACTGGAATTAGGAGAGAGTAAAAAAATGTTTTTGATTGTTCCTTTACAAAAAAAAGCGTATTTTAATTACTGCAGAAAATACACTCTGACAAGTTTATTATTTTTAAACATTTTTGTTATCATGGTAATCTTCACTTTCAAATTTTACAAGACTAATGAGCAAACAACAAGTAGGGTATTATAAATATATCTTATTTTGTAGAATAAACCATGAAAATATCTTGAGCTTGTGTTCACCACAGATCTTATTTCAGGCATTTAAACAAAAACACTAAAAAAACATTAACAGCATCTTGAGAACTTGATAGATAATGAGCCATATCACAGATTATTCTGAAAACATGACAAACGGACGCACAAATAGAAAATAACATGCAAACAGGGGTACTACTAACCCTAACTAATATACAAACATTATTGCACATACTTTTGAAACAGTTTGTGCACATTATTTTAATTTGCAGAGAGAGTAAAAAGAGAGTGAAATAACCCAAAATAGCCTAGCAATCATATGAAATACCCTAGTAACCAAACCGAAACACCTTAGCAACCACAAAGCAGCATACACTAATGCACTGTGAAGCACTGTTTTCTACAGAGCATGTAAAACCTAAGTTTCAGATTGTTTCTGAGCGAAAGAAACCACAGATGCAGAAAACGACCTTTCACAGGGGTTTTAACGAGATCGTGTCCTGTGAGACTCTGACCGGTTCTGAACTAACAGATTTTTTTTGTACCTCACAGTTGTGAAAAAGCGTACCCCCCGCGGGCAAAACACAAGGCTGCCTCAAAAAAAAAGTATTTTTTTTCCCACTTTCATCAAGCCAATTCTTGCTACTTGCCATAAGACACAGAAAAAAGTGTAGTAAGTTAAGAAAACATATTTAATGACATAAATCAGATATCACATAGCAAAATTCCCCATTTTTCAACAAAGATGTATTGTTTGTCTCTTTTGTGAGATTTCTGGCTTCCTGACCTTTAGAAATTAAAATCTTCTGTTCTGTTCTGTCATTTTTCTACCTTAACCAATGTTCTGCCAAACGGCAGCAGAATCAGACAGACAGGGAAATTAATCTTTTTTGCCGTCTGTTGCTTCTCTGTTTATAATGATGTCAGAATAAATTCAACTGTGCAAGGCCGTGACAGCGAGTCTGCACACATACAGCAAAACACTTGATCATAAACCTAACACATTCTTCATTTTCAGCTGAAAAAATGATGATCTTTTTCATTACCCTGCTATTATTTTTTCCGGATTGACACTAATTACTTCTAATGAAAGCCTACCGACCGTTTGTGACTGTGTCAATTAACTCTGAGAGGAGAAATGCACGAATGCCTAACACTCCTACTCAGACGCTCTCACGTTTCCGACATTAGTAGGAATATTGATCTGATTTCCAGCTTAATGAGGCACAGAGGTGACTCTCGCTGCTGGCTGGACACTACGGAGGTGTTAGGAAACAAAATGACTCCTGCTTCACTCAACTGTGCTTTAGAAAACACGAGCTGTTAGGCTTGCTAGCATTTTGGGTTCCTTAAAGAAATTTTCAGTGAGCATTTCTAAACTCAACCATCAACCAGAGTTTGACTTAACATAAAGTACTTGTATTTTTGTATTCTAGAAATTATCAAAGTATTGCACTTCAAACCAAACATATTAAACATTCTCTTTCTTCTTTAAAACGTGATTATTAATTTTTATTTTATAAGCTACAACAAAGGTTTGGTGAACTAATTTATTCCCTTGATTGGACGTTCATTTATCAATTAGAAAATAACCAGCATTAAAGTCAACATGAAAAAAAGCAATTATATTTACCTTTCCTCTCCTGTTTAAACTTTTGGGGTCAGTGCTATTTTTTATTAAATAAATGAATACTTATATTCGACAAGGATGCAATACCTTGATCTAAAGAGACATTCTATTTTAAATAAATGCTGTTCATTTCAACTTTATATTCATCGGAGAATCCTGACAAAAATGTATGACTGTTTCCACACAAATATGATTTGATAATAATCAGAAATGTTTCTTGAGTAGCAAATCAGCAAGGATCATCTAACTCACTGAAGACTAGAGTAAAGATGCAGAAAATTCAGGTTTGATCGCTGCAAAAAAAATCTAATAAATGCCATCTTGGTGAACATGAGACTTTTGAATGGCATAAAATGTCTTGAATCTTATCAGTCAGAAAAGCGACAGAAATTCATATTCAATATTACTTACTGCATATTTTGGCACATTTATATATCCAGTCAAGTCATATGCTATGCATTAAGTTCAGGATTGTTGGATGTTAGGCTCAAAAAAGTCTTTTTACAGTCTGAAAAAGTTATTGCATTTTGATGAAAGACTACATAAACAAACATGCACAGATGCATAATACGACCATGGGTGTTCAATTTGCCTTTAAAAAATATTTTTTATCATAAATTCCCCGTCGCATTATCTCTCTTCCGCTGTTTTGTGAGTGTCAGCATTCATTTCCTTGGTTCTCCTGTCTAAGCGCGACTGCTTTGTATTTATACACAAGGGAGAGAGAAACTGAATCCTGTCCAGGGTTCGTGAGGCTCAGCGGGATAACACTAGTGCTAGGACGGAGATAGTGGAGTTCAGTGTGCATTCAGCGGTCTCTGTATCTCTGATCTCCCCATCACGACATCAACTGGCGTCTGACCTTTGGGCCTCACCGGCACGTCCATGCTGATACGCCAGCTGTTCGGAGCCTCAGCTGGCTCGCTTTGAGCTGCCATGCTGCATTGAACACCAGCCCTCCTGCCTGAGCTACACTGTCCGCCCCGCGCTGCTCTCTCCTGAGCAGCTATCAACGCTCATCATCTTCAGTTTAGTTGAGTTATAAATATCAGAGGACTAGTTCAACCAAAAATTTACATTTCAAGATTTCAAGATGTAGATGAGTTTGTTTCTTCATCAGATTTTGGAGAAATGTTGCATTGCATCACTTGCTTACCAATGGATGCTCTGCAGTGAATGGATGCCGACAGAATGAGAGTCCAAACAGCTGAAAAAACATCGCAATAATCCACACCACATTTATCATTTAAAAGCTGTGTGTTTGTAATAATCAGATCCATGTTTTTAACTTCAAACCACTGCATTTGGCTAAAATATGGATCTAAAATCCAAAAAGCTGTGTTTTCCCCAAAGAAAAAAGGTGTCTGAATCACGTGAGAAATCTGCACAGATCATGCACATGACCAATTACATGTTACAATTACAAACTAGTTGCTGGATTGGAGTAGATTATTGTTTGGACTCTCGTTCTGACGGCACCCATTCACTGCAGAGGATTCTTTGGTGAGCAAGTGATGTAATGCTAATTTCTCCAAATGAGTTCTGATGAAGAAACAAACTCATCTACATGATCATCAGATGACTTGGGGTAAAATTTCACAAAATGTACATTTTGAGGCGAACCATGCAGTGCTCAATCAGACTGAGAACACTCGCTATGGTGAGGGACACAACTGAAGCATTTGTTGTTTTAGTCCTCAAGCAAACAGTAAATTAAACTGACAGCCAGATGATTTTCACTAACATCAGTTAGAGACCCTGAGCTTTGCCAGACTGGCACCCATATGGTTGTGCACATGAAACGATTCACCAAAACAGCTCATCACAGAAGCAAGCATCTAGTCTGTTTCATCTGTTTCTACCTGATTCAATCTTTTTTAATATTCATTTTTGGTAAAAAATAATTAATTTTGTCTAAATCATTGGTGCAAAATATTTTTTGTATTTTCATTAAAAAACAAGTGTAGTACACATTTTTATCTACAAAAATTGTATTAATTTAAAAAATATTTTAGGTATTGTTTATAACTTAATCAGTTATAGTTTTTGTCTATACAATGGAACCCATGTATATAGTATGTTTTAGAATATATATTTTTTTTGTGTGCACCATATACACCAAACACTCAAACCTCATTGGTTCTCACCCAGTTACATGACAAAAAAAACTACAATTATCAGCTATTTCTCACACAAAACAGTATTCAAAAGACATGAAATTACTTTTATAATAATAATAATAATAAAACAGCCTACGGTTTTATACATAAGGACTGGTCAATATTTTTTTTAGACTTATCAATTCCTTAAGGACTTCAGAGGAGTCTCTATTATTCATTAACAGTTTGTGAAGAAATGAAGATGGCCTGAAGGCAGTCCGACAGTCTCGCTCATCACAGAAACAGTCGATCCTCTGGGTTTCAGCTCAGTGGTCCCTTCACAACCTGTAGGCCACGCTCACTCAGACTGAGATTAAATCACAATTATTGGTCTTCTTTGCCTAGTACTTATCACAGCCCTGCAGGGCCACACAATAACCAGAGCCTCAGCGCTCGCTCTGTAATCGCCAGAGCCTCCACTGAAATTAATGGATATGGTTGCCTGCTTTTACATAAAGAGAGGTAAACATTTAGGCTTCACCGCTGAAAGGTAATTCAAGTCGAACCTTCCTAATGTACAGGCTTCAAAAAGACCGGAATGAGTTCAGTCCCTGCCTGCTCGTCGTGACTCAGTGTTTATGTAGCATCAAAGCGTGAGACCTCAGCCGAGGGTGAAGGGGCACACGGACAGTGCTGTAGCTCTTCTGATTGAAAGCTCATGTCCACGGCTTTCTATAGAACATTCCTCTTCAAGAACAACAGAAGACACATGCTGAGAGACTCACACTGTTCCTTCCTTTTTGTCATGAGCGAAAGAAAGCAGAGTAACTGAAGGTGGTCGTTGTCTATGGAAATTTGCCTACTATTTGAATCCATTTAAAAGCTGTACATGTAAGAATTTGATCTATTTGCAGATAGATAGATAGATGGGTGGTTTATATGAAATATTTTTGCATACACATATGTAATTTACATACAGAATTTTAAAATGTATGCAGTTGACATGAAATATGAAACATTAATTAAATGGAACACTTTTGCTATGTCACATCATAGGAAAGTCCAATTATATATATATATATATGAAAGAAGCAATCTGAGCAGCAACTTAAATATCATCCTAAATATTCATGCGAGTCTTAATCTAAAATCTTCATTCTGCTACAAAAAGCACATTATATCCTATATAATGTTAAGAATTGTTTGCCATACCAAAACCAAAAAATCATTAGTACGAAATATACTTATTATTTATAAGATTCTGAACAGCTTACTATCATAAATGAATGATTATTCTTATGCATATGTGTGTGTGTGTGTCATTATTTTCGGAATATGCACACCGCCACAGTTCCCATTTTCTGATTCAACAGTTTGTTTCTGAGCAGAGAGAATCCAATAAAAAAAATCTCCATTATAATCAAACTATTTTTGCTCCAGTCAATACAAGACAACAAGAGTAACCTTTTCATGGTGCCCGTCATGCATAAATCATTGTGACAGCTGGGAGAGGATGCAGAAATCTCTGGGACACACCACTGATCAATGCATTAGCCTACATCAGTATGCACCAACACAAGCACTAAAACGCGAACACACTCGATCCCTCGTTTTAAAAAACGTAAACCTAACGCGAACGCCTACGTGAAGTTATCAGAAACAACCTGTAGACTCACTCCAGCGCACATCACACGAAGTTTGCGAACGGAAAAAGATTTCTAATGTATTATGTATAATGATTGCATGCTCAATATAGTCGAGCAGTTGTGCGACTGACTGCACACTCACCTCAGCAGCGTATCAGTAAACGCGAGAACTCGATTCGGAGGTGTTTGGGTAGATGGGCGCGCGGCGCGTCTCCGGTTCATCGCTTCAGTCCCTTCTGTCATCGCTGTGGAAACGGCAGAGCTCAAGTTCAGCGAGTCAAGCGCAGTTCTGTGCTTCCGAACGCGCATTTGAGCGGAAGGGTCCTCGGGACATCAGTGTTTCTCAGAGGAGGTGACAGCGAGTGAGTCATGGCTCCCCGCGCCGCGCCGCCTCCTTTACGCACAAACTTTGGTGCCGCTGCTCTCTGGGCTCGCAGATGTGGACGTGGCCATTGGCCAGCGGTGGTACATCACCTCAAACAAGAGTGAATCAGCTGCTGACGCGATTTCTGGTTAAAATAGCCTCCGACGTCTTGTAAGTGAAAATAGACATGAGAAGGGTGGTTACCCAAACTCCACGAGGAGAACTTAACTGTGAGAAACTTGCTCATGCGGGACTCCTATTTCACCACAAAAGCAAAAAGAAATGATTCCTCATTACAGTTAATGAGGGCATGGTTTGGAGATGTGCTTAGTTAACACAAAAAAGAAACAGAAAAAACAGAGTCATCCTCGGGCCGTACAAGATGTAGATGAGTTTGTTTCTACTTTACCTCAGATTTGGAGTAAAGTAGCATTACGACTCTTGCTTACTCTGCAGTGAATGGGTGCCATCAGAACGAGGGTCCAAACAGCTGATAAAAACATCACAATAATACACACCACTCCAATCCAACAGTTAACATTTTGTCCTTTAAAAAGCTGTAAGACACAAATCCTTCGTTTAGACATTCATCCATTCAAACCATAGAGGGAAAAAAAACATACAGAGAAAAACTCCATCTATTTAATTTGTCAATTTGTCACATCAAAATTTGTGTTTTGGCTTGTAAACGGTTCTTGATCTGTGCATATTTCTCTCCCTATTCAGATTTTAATCCATAATAAGTGATATTATGATTATAGACTTTTATTTTTAGGTAAGTGTTTCTTTAAATGGTCCTTAAAATAGGCTTTATACAAAATAAAGTGAATTATAACCCAGACACTTTTTGTAAAATGGACCCATACATTCAAGCAAAAATGAAAACGCTTCATTTATCACCCCAGTGTCATTCGAAACCATATGATTTATGTGGAGTATAAAAGGACACCTTTTGTAGACTGTCCTGCTCCTGTCCATAAAACAGATGCTGATGCATTCTGCCATACTCAAAATGCCAAATTTCAGAACTGGTCTATAGGACTGAAAAATAGATCTCCCTCTGCCGTAATTCAAACTCATATTTGATTGCCACCCGTTTAAAACATGCAGATCTAACATCGTGATGCATTTGACGTCATTCACATCAGTAGAAAATGAAGTGAAAACATACCTTCAAAGCTGACACTGATCAAGAAAACATAAAAACAGATAATAAAACCAGGGAGGCATTTTGTTCAGTTTACACTTGCTGTTTGAATTCTGTGTGTTAATCTGTGTTGCATTCATAAAACGCAATTAAATAGGGTGCAAAAAACCTACAAACTTCCAACAAAACTCACCTGTGGAAGTATTCCATTCACAGTTATGTTGAGCTTTTCAGAGCACAAATCGCTCTGCATCAGCTAGACAAAGGCCAGTGCTTTCCAAAACCCCAGCGAGAAAACCAAAGGCTTTTATGTGCAGATGTTTAGAAATGCAGAAGATTAGAAAGAAACCAGCACAAAGGGCCTGCGTGACTGGCATAGTTAAATCAACTCAGAAACAAACATTTTACATTTAAACATTGATCTGATGTGTGTGTTCTGTTCTCTCACTAGCAGCTGTGAAGTGTCACGTTGTATTTAACATAACCATTTCTGAATCTGTTCTTACAATGTTTTTGTCACGGAGGCAGACGAGAGATGACTGATCGAGGATGTCCCCGTGTAGCGTGATGGAAGACTCAGACGCGGAATA
>JAUYWG010000258.1:771550-785748 GCA_034779775.1 Enteromius afrohamiltoni | reverse complement strand
TACTTCCTGTTTATATACCTGCGTGAGGTTACTTCCGGGTCCTCGTGACCTCACGTGATCCGGTGCGTGTGACAGTTTTATTGTATTGAACATCACTTTTCAGATCAATGTTTCAGGGAAGGCATTCTAAAATCATAAATATTTGATGTCTACAAATTTATCCCTGTTAAATAATTTACATGTCATCTATGTAAACATTTAGCTCCTTACACAAGCCTAGCGGTTATGGGATGTTTATATAGTTTTATAGTTTTCACTTTCTCAACTACTCTGTTTTTGTCATATTAGATATTATTTATGTATTAGTTTTAGCTTATTTTCTTTTACTCACTTAAATACTTAAACCTAATAAAAATAAGAACTGTTGAAAATAATGAATATACATATGAATACATGATTTCCCAAAGTTGTGATTCTTGTGTAAATACATGTCTGCTTCTCAAAATCAGGAGCTTTTAAGTCAAACTAGTTTGCATGCAATGATGTATAAGTGATAAACAGCCAAAATGCAACACATACAAGGCTACTCGTACAAGGCTTTCATGAAAAATAATAATAATGGTGATTTTGAACAATCCACTGACTAGGTGGAAGTTGGAAGCATTAGAAATCAAGAGAACCCTTCATTGAATACTGAAAAATTATTAACTTAATGAAAATGAGAAATCTAGTTAAAATAAAATACTTAAATATTGTTTTATTTCTTTATTATTTGTGGTTTTCGATTAGTCAACCCTGGTGTATGGGACTTTTTGTGCCTGTTTAATGTCTGTAAGTACACTGTAGCAATAGTCAGTGATGCTTTCCTTAGTAAACACCCCTAATAATAGCAGATGTCACCAGACCTATCTGTGTACAGGTGTAAGAGTGACTGTATGCGTGGCCAGGCGGTCGTTCTGAAATGCGGCGCTTCAGCGTCAGCGATTAGCTGTCCACCCACTCCATCACTCACTAAAGTTATTTTCCGAAAACATGTGCGCTGTCTATCTAGATATCTCAGCTGTGCTCTAGACATTTTGGACATACTCTATGAAAACAAAGCATTTATCGTTCACCCGAAAAGAAAATCCCAATGCATTACGACTGTTATGTATTTTTACTAAATGATGAAACTTGTGTTTCGAAAAGAACAGCGGTAATGTATGCATCAATGTTATTGCAATTTTACAGTTTTTATTAATATATTGACAAAAGAGTCTTTAGTTTTAGACCTCTGTTTTCATTTTCATTTTAATAAAGGATTATATTTTATACATATAATAGCTGAAAATGCATGTAAGATTTTTAAAAGAGACAGAGATGAAAAAGTTACCTTCCAGTAGCGTACTCCATAAAGTCTGCATAATGAATTCTTTTTTTGTAAAGTGAAGCAATAAGTAACATTCCCTTTGACTTCAGGCCACTGCAGTAGTTTTTGGAACAGACCTAAAAAGATGTGTTTTCTTTTGCTTCATATCATTTCACCTTCCTCCTTTATCACAGTCAATCCCAGGAGAGCCGAGTCAGTCTTCCTAAAGCTCAGGTCAGGCTATGATTGGATTGATAGGCTCTATTGGGTTATTCTTTTGCAGGGTTTGGTTCAGGGCTATATTTGTCCGTCTTTCTCTTTGTTTTTTATCGACTGCCCTTGAGATGATTTACATTAGATGATAGTGAATCTTTGAAGATGTTTGTTTACGTATAAATCGAAAGAGCAGGAGAGGATCTCAGGTGTCAGTTTGATATTTGACGGGGTCAGATTGTCCCATTATGAGACTCACACATGTATTTGTTATAGCTGAACGGCACACTCCATACGCATTCAGACCAAGCCACTTGAAGCGACTTTCTAACAAACGTGACACTAAAGGTGACAGGACTTATTCAAAATCACTTTATTAGAAGGGATCTATTTATCCAAGTCAAAGGCTCTCTTGTCTTCCAGTCGAGTCGTTTCCGCCATCCTTTTCAGTACCTATCAAGTCGCACACACAAACCCATTCTCACTCCATGGTCCACAGCCCTAATGTGCTATCACTATTTGTCTTGCGGTTTTGTTTTAGAGGAAAGCACAAACTAATCAAGTGGGTTTCTACACATTATCATGCCCTCCAGCAGAGGTATTCCGTGTTCTCTCATCCTCCTCTTTGTCTTTGTCTCACCCTCCTCTGCCTCAGGAAAGCACCGTCTTATCCTCACCTCCCGCGTCTAAATCACCATGACAACTCTTAGGTTGTATTTATCTCCTAAATCACTGTTCAGGAATAGCTTTAGATATGAGAAGAGAGGGAGGGAGGCATGCATCTTAAGAAAATGATTGCAGTCGGGGGATGCCGTACAATCGATGCCCCCACCCACACATCCCAATCCGCACGGATATCCATCAAGGATGGGGCTTGATTCATTCCGCAGTCAAGCAAAAGATGGCACAAACCAAACGTATCGCTTCAGTGTGGGAGTGATTTGAATAAACAAATGTCATAGGTCTGGGTTTCGAAACATGCGGACCCGTATCATCAGCAGGCGTGGAAATAAGGTTTCAGATTGGGTTTGGAGAGAATAGGAGCAATTTAGGAGAAGTAAAAATGTAATAATTCGCTCAACCTCAGGTTGTCCAAACAAATAAAAATAAAGAATCCATAAAACTTGTGTAACACTATGTTCCTAGTCTTCGGAAGTCATACTTTTCATACCATTCTGCTAAATTACTACAAATAATCCAAAAACTACTGAAAAAAGGTCTGGCTTGGCACATGTGTAAATGACTTCATATCAAATTTAAGTAACTTAATATGCAGTTAGTAGTAAATTACTGTGAACACATTTGTCACACCATACGGGGTACGATGTCATAATAGGCACCTGCTGTTTGATATATAAGTTTTCAAATGTAGACATATTTTGATTTAAAGGATTTGTTCACCGTATAGAAAAGTATAGAAGCCATTGAAACTCATACAGTATTGGAACGACATCAATAAATTATAATGTAATGTTTTATTTTAGGAGAATTGTTCCTTTAAAATGCATTATAGGCTATTAAATGGCTTATCAGTCAAAAACTATTATGAAATACATGTACATTTCATGAACAATCAAACTGTAAATAAACAGCAAAATAGAAAACAAATATCAAAATATCACTCTAAAAAAATGATGTTGGTTCACCTTACAAATTAATTAAAAAACATTTGCAAATGACAAAATAAATAAATAAAATAGACTGTTTTTATGCCAGTAAATATCTGTCAGTGAATTTCACAGTTAATCACATAACAGCAAGTAACGAATCAAATCTTAAGTAGTATTTTCTTGTAAAACTTAATAATTAATATTTTAATAAATTAATATTTTAAAGTGTATTGGCTGATTTTAAGCATGCAGATTTTTAAACGTATTTATCTTTTGTCAAAAAAGCAGTACGAGGATAAAGCAATTATCATTTTGTGTTTCACAGCAGAAACAAAGTTATATTAGTTTGGAACGGCATGACTGAATTTTCATTTTTGGAGTGAATAATTCCTCCAATGCAGTGACATACTATAAAAACTGGTGGCATTTCCTCTAAAGCATGGTGAAATAGCATGGATCACTGGGATGAGCCATAATGGGACCTTTACTTTTCCTACAATGTTGTAATGAAACTGTGTCCTGACTGTGACCTCCGATTGAGGGCTGTTCTTTTGGGGGCTTCTCCAGCTCAGTAATGTTTAGTTTACAGAGCCCTACAGAATACCTGTATATTGCCAAGTGAGAAAAATCAGCAAGACATATCCCCAACAGCCAGTGCCTCCTATAGATAGAGTTCATCTCCTTGATGGAGTATTCAGGCAAAAAAGCAACAGGAGGGAGATGGTGAGTGTGCACATGCACAAATTCATGCTCTCGTTTTCTCCAGGAATATCCACTCCTCCTGAGATGCTTGTCAGATGAGCAATTATCTGAGGCTGAGTAGGCCTGTCTTGAGTAGGCTACATTTTAGGCAAGAATTTAAAATATTGGCGGGAGAGGAATATTTGGCAATTTCTAATAATTGTCAGTGTCTTTGAATGTTACAGATCTAACCAAAAATGAAAAATCAGCAAGACACGTCCCCAGCAGCTAAGAATTTACTTGTGGAGAATGAGGGTGGAAAAGCAACAGGCCACAGGCTTACCTTTCTCCAGGAATATCCACTCCTGAGATGCTAGTCATAGGAGCAATTTTCCACGGTTGAGGTGTCTTGATTGTTCCTTTAAAATATAGCTTATTCAATGGCTTATCAGCTGTTAAACAAGTACATAAAACAATAACGAAGTACATTTATATTTTATGAGACGGTAAAACTTAGGGAGGCCAATTTGTTTTACACAGTACAGAATGAAATTAATGAAATTCTAGGTATATTGAAGCGTTTGCAAATAGTATTTTAAAATATGCACAAATTGACTCTTGATTTGCATGATATGTCAGAAATGCATAACATTTCTTTTCTTCATGACATTTAGTCAGGAATTACAAGAATCACGTAAATTATAGCCTACCATATGTTTGATTCAAACCAGCTAAATATGAGAAGAAAAGGCAAATATTTTGCATCAGTGGATATTACAGCCAGATGTTGAGCATAAAACAGTCAAATATTAAATGTTTTGCTGGGTTAATTTTACTTGCTCTCTATTTTTAAACTGGTGCTTTGCATTGAAATTCCAGCTCTGTTTCTGTGAACCATAAACATCTCTTGATTTTATTGTTATATAAATAAATGCAGAACAGTAAAGGAAATTCTAGCTCTAATTATAGTTGGGAAGTATTCCTTTTTTAATTTGTATTTGTTCAAGGTGCAGAAAAAAACTATTTTCCACATACGGTACATTATTGGCTGAATACCACAAGAGTCTGATGGAATTGATTATCATGACTTAGTACTGTTTTTTTATGCATTGTGTTGCTTTACGGCTCGTAAACATAACACCATGTCTGCATTTGTGATCAGAGAAATAACAAACAGCAAGCACTACCCTTCACTGCTGAATATCACTCAAATTTGAATAGTAAGTAGCAGTTTCTTTTATTAAGAAAACATGAGAAAACTGTTCTTATAGAGTTGAATTACCTCACTTTAGCCTTAACCATAAACTGGTTCCTAAAATCTGATTGGCTAATCCCAATGTTGTTCCAGGGTCAATAAAGATGTTGACTCAGGGACACAGCGAACTCAGCAAAATCAGGTTCTGCAGGTCAAATTCAAATAACAGCAAAATAACTACAGTAGATAAATATAATAATATAATTTATAAAAGTAAAATAGCAATAAAAGAATAGAATAAAAAGAGAAAAGAAGTAGAATAGAATATGATATGACTATACAAATAAAAAATATAAGAAGTATATGTACACACAGCAAGACAACAAGAAGTTTATCAGTGCAAGTGTCCCATGTGCTTTGCTGTGCAGTGCAGTATAATAGTCTAAAAGTGTGTAAGGAGGCATCCTGGGGATAAATGGTATGTAAATTCCACTCATTTATCCCTGCGTAGGCTTCTCCCAACTGCAAATGAGTAGTGCAAGTTCAGTATCCAAAGTGAGTGCAAAAAAACCATGTGTGTGGATGTGCAAAATGGATCAGTACTGTGTGATGTACTGATTGAGAGACCGTATCGCCTGCGGGAAGAAGCTCCTCCTCAGTCTCTCTGTGTTGGAGTGGAATTGCTTTCCTGACCTCATCAGAGAAAATAGTCCATTGTTGGGATGGCTGAGGTCCTTCACAATCTTTGGCCCCGTTTCCCACGGGGCCGCCGCTTCGCGTCGCATACTTTGTTCTCCCTCAGGATCTCACACTGCCAGCTCGGATCCGGGGTTAAAAACGTCGAATTGTGAGTACATTGTATACCAATAGAAACAAGAGTGTTTCTATCATATTCAATGTACTCAATGGTGGTGATTTTGCCGGTTTTAAAATGCTGAAAACTTAAACTTAAGCTAAACTAAACTTAACTTAAAACACAAAAACAAAGAAAAAGGGAGTCAGAGCAGTGCCATCTTGGATTCGCCGACACCATCTTGGAATCCAATGCACTGCAGAGTTTAGCTCCAACCCTGATAAACTCACCTACCTGTGATTTTCTAATGATCCTTAAGACAATGATTAACATCCTCATGTGGATGTTACTCTGCAGTGCATTGGACCTCCAGGGTAAGATTTGAGAAACCTTGCTATACTGTATCTTACATCGTTCTCTAGCATTAAATTGGCATTTTGCATTAAAATTTCTACTCTAAACTGTAAACCCGGACTACTTTAATTTGATTGACCATCTAATCATTTCAACATTGACAATTGCTGTTAGATCGCTGAAGCAGACCAGCCTAAAAATTAAACCTTTTTGTCATCCTACAATATTGCAGTGTGTGTTGGAGAGCAGCAGAGCAATGCAAGAATTCAAATATTGGGACAATTCCTAATTGGCCCCTATCAATGTCTATGGTGGTTATACTTCCCGGAAAACTGGAAAATGGAAAAAATCAGCAGGACACGACCCCAGCAGCTAGCTCCTCCTAGATATTTTAGAGTTACTTGGTGGAGAACGCAGGTAGAAAAGCAACAGGCAGGAGATAATGAGTGTGCATGTGCATGAATTCACGCTCTCCTTGTCTCCAGGAATATCCACTCCTGAGATGCTTGTCAGATGAGCAATTATACAGGATGAGGTGTCGTCTCGAAAGAACCGACGAAGGCAAAAACTTCAAAGGTTTTTCAAGAGAAATAAAAAATCAATATCAGGGTCATTTGACTGTTAAAAGTTAATGAATGGAAACGCATGCAAAGCCAATGGTGTCCTGCAAATGCTGCTAAGCAAATTAATGAATTCTCCTCTCTCGCCGAGACATGTCCCATAGTGCCCCTTAACACGCAGACAAAACATTCTGACTCACACTTGCACTCACAAATTAGCCCTTTTCAACAGTCAATTGCCTGGATAAACATACATTTAGCATTGTTGTGCAGCAGAACTGTCATCCTACATTAAATACAAAACAGAATACATGATAGGGGCTAGTTGTCAAGGTTTTTACTAGTAAAAACAAACCTTAAAGTCAACAAAGCAAAGCTATTGAACATTTCCACCATTCCACCTAAGGACAAAATAAGTTTTATTTTTATTTTAAAAGATTATTTTTGGACTTTATAGCATTGCCACATAATATGGGGTAAGTTGTCACAGGAGCCTGCGGTCTGAAAAATGAAATACAAAATACAGTAAACAACAGTTTATTTTTATTTCACCCCGTAATATATATATATATACATATATATATATATATATATATATATAAAAAATTATTTCACCCCAAATTAAATAAAATAATTTAAATTGTTAACTATTTTAATATTCTTATAGCCTATCACCCATTAAATTCTTCATGCAAAACTGTTATGAACTACATAACATTTTATAAAACAGAAAAAAGGTTAAACTACAAAAAATGTAAATGTTGCATTAAAATTGCAGCCAAACACATGACAACTTGCCTCAATTAGAATTAGAATCCAAGAGTCCTTGATGCTTATAAAAATACATACTGTATATATATATATATATATATATATAAAACTGAAGCTCAAAATATAATATAATAAATACCTATATTTATTGTCTATATTATTATATAATATCTATATTTATTGTATTATAAACATATTATCTTATAATGACTTCCTCATGTGACAATTAGCCCCGGGTCCCCCTATTTCCTAACTCTTTCTAATGAAGTGATTCTCAGTCATTAGTTTATGATGCTTTCGTAGAGGGCAAAATATCAGATAAAACATTACGATGTCTGAGAGAGTCCTGCTTGAGTGGATTTCAGTGTGTGTAATGTCCAGAAATGTTGTCTGTAGCTCAGAGAGCCAATTACAGCTCTCATCAGCACAACAACACACACCTCTGACCCATGTCACTGTGTACATCCTCAAAATAGAGCTGTATTTCTCAAATGATCAATAAAGCACTCTCTCAGATCAAAACAGAAACCCTGGACCTCGAGTTGTTCAAGAGGGTCGGGGACTTTTTGAACTGTAAACTGCTCTTTTCAGTCTAGTACCTATTAAATAAGCTTTCGTTATACAGTATGAGTGTGCAACGCATGAGATGATGCATAATACCATCTGATGTCTAGCACACATTGGAATGATCATATCCATGTTTTCCCTTCCACTCTGTCCAGGTCCACCAATGGACAAGCAAACACAAGTCCCACCCCAGACTTTACCTTTATTTGTGCCAGAAGTCATCATGCCGAGCCACTAAAACAAGCAGATCAATGTTTTGAAAGCATCTCAGAGTCACACTTCACAAGGTCAAAGTACCAGTGACTTTGTCTCCACTTGTTAAACTGAGATTAAAGGAAGTATTTTAATGTAAAAACCCTTACAGAAGATTTGAACATAATTCAAAATGATACCAGTGAACCCAGTCAATGAGAGGAGGAGGAACATGAGCCAGTGTGATGAGCTCTGAAAAATACATGTGACCCGCAGGGCAGTGGTTTGAAGAGAGAGAAAGAGAATCGAAGTTCAAAGTCACAGCTGTGTAAACTTACATACCACACACACACACACACACTGCTTCAGCTCTCGATACGAGGATATGAGAGCTTTTTTTAAACCACAGAAACATAATATAAATAGATGTTTTATGTATTATGTGTATTTCTATTCCATTCATTTAAAACAATGACATAATTTGAAATAATATAAAGTCAGTATTCTTGAGTTAGTGTTCTTTAATTATATAGCAAACACACACACACGCACACATTAAAATGCTGTACAGAGCAACACCATTACAGTTGGTTTGATGTCATTAACGCACTTAGAAATAACCACATGTATTTTAATTAAAGTAGCAGAAATGAATCACGCAGTTTCTATAAGAGGCAGTAGTTTAAGAATACAGAGATGCAATGTTTATTTGAGCATCAACTTTCTTATGTTTCTCTTAAAATGATAAAGACAAAGACATAGAAATTGATTTGCATATAGTTAAAGAAATGTAGAAAGAACAGATCAAATCATCTTTTAATTTGACAAGAAACGTTTGTGCTTATATTGAGATCTTTTAAACGAGATTCTGACTTTTAAACACAGACTGGTATCTTGGCAATTCTAAGGAAAATTTGAGACATAGCTGAGAACATCAGACAGAAAATATGTGAAATTAACAAGACCTAGAAACATCTAGACAGGTGATTAATTTAGGTTATAAAATAGTGTTTTTATATTGTTTCAAGGTTACAAAAACTTTTTTTCTACTAACTTTACTTTCACCCAAAATATTTTATAAATTATTTTAAATATTTTCATTCAAATATTTATTTGAATATTACTTTGTGATTCTAACATTATTTAAAGGACTGTGTTCTACTAACTTTATTTTCATGCAAAATAAAAACTATTTTTATTATTTTAATAGTGTTAAAATTGTCCAGTTTTTTGTAGATCAAAATATTATTTAAAAGTTGCAAAAAAGCTTTTAAAGACTTTTCACCCAAAATACAATGTTATCTTTAAGCTTTCTTTAATAAAAAATGTAAAAATATCCTATATTCCTTTAAAATGTTTAAAATATTCCTTTTGTAATTCAAATTTCGAAACATTTCTCAGAATGTCCAAGTGCAAATAACATGCATCAACATGATGTTTAGAATGTTTTGTCCTAACATTCGTATAACGTTCAAAAAACGTTGTGAGAATGTTAGTGTAACACTGTCATGTTCCCTGTGCCTGTGTTTATGTTTTTTATTATGTGCCATGTGCTTTCTGTGTGTTTTCATTCTGTTCCCTCATGTGTTCTGCTCATTTATAACCCTGCCTCCCTCATCAGTGATTGATCTGTTACCAGCTGTGTTTCGCCAAGTGTCTTGTGTTTTGTCTTGATTGTGTTCAGTATTTAGTTCATACCCTGTTCAGTGGTTCAGTGGAGAGCCGGCACCAGACCATGACTAACAGGGTGACATCTAATGAGGGGAATACAATTAGCAACAATAACTTGCAAAAACGAGGCATAAAAAAAACAATACAGTGCAAGCGCATACACCTGGCACAGAATGTCAGCTCATTTCCCGTAAAGAAAATCACAGAAGTCAATATTACCAACAAAACAGATTAGCAAGTAACACATTTAAGTGTGCGTAAATAAAAAAAAGCTGAAGGCGGTGCGTGCAAACATTAAACCTAAACAGATTGAATAGGCAGTGCTGGCTGAAAAGGCAGAAGAGTGTTTGTAGGACATTCTAAATCTGAAGAAGGCCTTGCAGAAGTAGAACTGACGAGCCATTTTCTAATATCCATATTTTATGCGATCCATAAAATGTTGTGAAAAAAACACATTGCTAGCATCAAGGCTTTACTCCATGTACACATGCTAAAGACGCATGAGTCGCCGCAATGCAACCAATCAGAGAAACAAAAAATAAACACACATCAGCTGTAGTTTCTTATTTTTATTACAATAAAAATCATGGAACATCCAGTGCATAATTTATTTGATTTATTCTTGATATATGTTAAATGAATTAAAAATTGTGTAGGGGGGCACAACCACCTCCCTTAACGCCGGCACTGGTTCAGTGTCGGTTCTTGAAGTACGTTAAGTCGCTGCATGTTTGTCAGCATTTTCTTGCTTTTGTGGTATTCTGGTAAATAAATGTTCTTTGTTTGCAGTCTCGTCTTTGTGCCTGTCTGCCCGCTGAGAAGCGAGGCTTAACTCGTCACAGTTAGCAGGAAACAGGAGACTTTAGAAGTCTAGGAGAAACAATTAAGAAATTATTTGTAGTTTTGTTTTGTTTTTTTGTCTTGATAATGAATTGTCCTTAACCAATCAGAAGTGGACTTACATGTAAATTATTTTCAGCCCATCCCCTTTGTTTTAATTTCTCACTGTAGCATTCTCTTTGCTGTCTCGTAATGAAGTCAGACTTAATTAGTCAGACTTGAACCCTGGACGGCACCTACAGCCTCACGCCTCACATCCCTCTGTGGCAATGTGTGTGTGTGTCTTTCATTTTTTTATCTTACGTAAAATATCAAAGTAATCCGCCAGTCGACCGTTCAATGCTTTTAAACTGCGCACTCCCTAATGACCACAATTACTTCAGATAAATCCATGAGGTTACAAATCAAATCAAAGCAACCCGTAAATTAAGAAGTACTTTACAAAAACAACAATCTGCCCTCTCGTACCTGCGTTTGTTTCTGAATCACTTTTAATCAGCAGGACGTCATCTTAAAAACAAGACAGCAAACAACGACGCTGCCTCATTAGAACGCAGTAACAAGGCCGCTCACGGAAGGAGAGTCTGTTATCTGCCACACCGCTGAAGAAGCTTTTAAAGCCAACTTAAACTGCATCTTTTACAACCTCTGGAGGAATTGCACTCAGGCTATTTGCATTTGCTCTACCAACCAATTAAATTCCTGAAATTGGTGTGGGATCCCTGCTGATGTGGGACCTATGTGCACTTAGATTACAGACTAAAAATATCAGCACCACTCCAAACCTTGACATCAGTTACTGCAGAAAACTTCATTTTTACAATTCTACCAATATCTGAGTGGTACCTATTTCTGTTATGTTAAAGCGACATAAAAACTACCAATACCATAACTATACAGATCGTATTATTTAAATTATATATGTGTGTGTGCAACCCGGAATCACATCAAGACGTGACATAATCACGTTGCTCCACTTTGGAAAACGTGTAGCTGTCACGGTTTAACCTCCTCAGACGGGAAAAGATTACAGTGTAAGTAAGAGACAGGCATCAGCCAGGATCCATGCATGGATAACTGGGTTCATTTTATCTAAATTTATACTTTCATTGTAGCACCTAGACCCCCCCTTTACCCTAAACCTACCCACTTCTGAAAAATATAAAACACACACAGACAATATAAACACAGTCACAGGTATTTATTGCAAAAACTGACCGTAAGCAGTGGAAAAAAAGCATTACAAACAAGTTGTGTTGCATTTCAAGTCCTTCTGAAGCCTGAAGTCTTTATGCAAAGAAGATAAAATATACACTTGGTCGCTTAAATTATCCCGCTCTGTTAACGCTTACACATCTCATTCAAAAGACACTCTCGTCCTGTAGAATGACGCAATCGATCACAAGAGCCAATAGAAATTTACAACCAAGGCTGATGTAAGGATTCTCTTGACGGCATTTTTTGAATTTGCACAAAGCAGCAGCTGCAGCACAGATGAGTCACGGCAGACAGAGAGATAGTGATAGCATTTTGTCACAAATCAATCCTTTTACCTCGGACAAATTGGAATATTAATAATTTTTAATAAATAATGTCAGTAGTTGTGTCTGGCGGTTTATCTTGTTTTTTGTTAACGAATGGTAGGTTTAGGGGCAGGTGTTGGGTTGCACACACATAAATGTATAAATAAAGTAATATAAATAAAACCGTTGTCGCACTCCAATACATATGCAGTAATGGCAATATCATTACCCAATATCTGAATCCGGTTATCCGTGAGTGGAACATGGCTGATGCCTGTCACTAATTCTGTGAGATCTGGTTGGTCACGTCTTGGCACGATATGAGGTTGGTGTGTGTAAGTGTCAATTATGACATCTTTACAGATTTAAGTTTTTCTATATTTTCTATTCTATAAGTATTTCTAGAATGTTCCAGTCAATGATTTCACATTGTCAGGTGGTCTCAGGGATGCAGTGGGTCTCTGAGTGTTACTCTTTTTCAGCTCAGACTGCATCAATTATTCAACAACAGGAAGTTGTGGGCCTTGAGATTAACTTGCTGTTGTTTTTATTGCTTTTTACCTACCTACCAAGAACTCAAGACACTTTCAGGTTATTACAGAGCACACAAACACACATACACACATTCAATGAGTCTCACAAATACACACACACAGACACAAATACAAGTCTTATACCAGCTGCGGATGGCAAGAAAGACTGATAAGACTGGTAGAGAGTGTTTCTGGAGTAATAAAGTTTGTTGGATGAATGGATGCTGTTTTTAACACTCACTGGAAATATACAGGGTGCCAAAAATGTGTTTGGACACTTTAGGCACACTTCATGTTTGAATGCCATCATATTGTACAATAAACTATGAAAGCAATATGTTGCAAAAGCATCTTTTAAGTATATTTGAATTCATTTTTAGTGGATGTAGTAAGTTTTCCTTAAGTTCACACATTACCAAAAATATCCATAAAGTCACAAAATACTTTCTTATTTCTTATTGACAAATGACACTTGCTTTAGTATTTTGTCACCTGATGCAATGACATTCATTTCTGTGTGGCACACATGCTTTTTGAAACAATTTGTTTTTTAAAACAATATTTACAGAGCACTAACCATGTTTATAAGCACATATCTATACAAATATTTTCTAAATTATGACACAACCTCTTTTAAATGAAATCACTTTCTCATATATTAAGTCATGCCCTCAACTCTGCAGCCAAAAACCTGAGAAAATATGATCTTCACGTTACAGAATGCAGCCAAACACTCATTACTTACTCTGAATGCTATTCTCATTTCCCTGTGTGGAGTAAGATACTATAATCTGACTATATATATATATATATATAGCAATAAAAAACAATAATGAAAACCATTATATTAGCTGCATGAAACACACACAACATAAATGTCACAAAATTTGACATATTTCCAACTCGTTCTACAATGCACATTATTTTGATAGCAATATAAAAAATAAATACAATAAAATTTATATCTAAAAGAAAAAGAACATTTGCTTATCTTAATTCTTATTACTGCAAACACAAAAATAACACTACTAAAATGAAAGAAATATAATTAATACATTTAAATGGTATTGTTATACTACTATTTCAATTAAAACACAATAAAACTAATGAGAATCACTATTGCCAATGAGAAATAAATGTCATATTACAGCAATGAAAATCTGTGTGGATAAATGTGCTTAAATGCCAGTAAAATAATTATCTTGATCTAAAATAAGCATTATGTAAAACTTTTAACTAAATAATGACAACGTGTGATATAATTACTTTACTTATTTTGATCAAAACTTTGTGAGGCTTACACCTAATATATCAAAAACTGAAATTAACAATTTATTTTAATTGCAAGTATGAAAAACTGGATGTAAAATGAATAAAAATAAAAATAAATTTCATTTCATTAAATAT
>JAUYWG010000258.1:747669-771510 GCA_034779775.1 Enteromius afrohamiltoni | reverse complement strand
ACATAGAGTCTAAATAATAATAATAATAATAATAACATATACAATTATTGGTAATTATTAACTAAAATTAAAATGTAAATTTTATATTAAAAACTAATATAAAAAAATACTGAAATAATACTGCTACCAAGAGGCAAAAACTAGTGAAATATCACTTTTACAGCAGACAGTCTACACAAGAATTCACACACACACCATGTGAATGTGGCAGCAGCGTTGTCCATCATAGCTGACGTGAGCAGCAGAGAGGAATCATTTTGTCAGCCCTGTGCTTTCAATCGACCCCTTAGATAATTAAACGATGCTTATCACAGGAGCTATAATCATGAGGGCTTAAAGCAGGAAAGAGCAGTAAAACCACATCTTTTCTCTGACCTCTGTGAACTGCCATGATTTTATGCATGAAAACTGCATATTTAAGCAATAAGGTATTAGAGGCTGTTATACTGATGTTATCATCACCAAATGGCAATATATATATAAGCATGCAAGCCTACACAAATATTAGCGCAGTCAAACAGCTAATTGTGATTAATCACCTCCAAAATAAAGGTTTTTGTGTATGTTGTGTACATTTATCATGAATATATATACTAAATACATACACATATTTTGAAAATATTCACATGTATATATTTATACTATATGTATAAATGCATTTAATATATAAACATAACTTAAATATGTATACAGTACTGATTTGAAATTGTTTTATTTATTTATTTATTTATTTATTTTTGTTTGTTTGTTTTACCACTGATTTAAAAATATTTTTTAATCTATAATAATAATTTTTTTCAGGCAACGGCATTTACAGATTTATATCTTGCACTTCTGACTTTAGAATTCTAAGAGCCTTTATAATAAGACCTCCTTTACAAGAAAATACTATTTCAGTCTTTCTACATCGAAATGTTACATAATTCCTATTTACTTGTTACTTGCCAATTCTTTGTCATTTTTTCACATCTAACAAGCATAACAGCATACATTTCTTCTCATTATATTATATGTGTATTTTAGCATGACTGGAACACAGGCCCAAAAATAGCCGTTTCATAATTAGGTTTAATTACTCTAGTGCTTTGGATTCCTTTCCTAGCTTGGAGGCTTGGTCTGATCAATGTTAATTCAACACAACCCCGACTCCAAGCGTTAAGCAAATACTCGCTGGTCCGTAAAACGTGGTCAAGACAATAGACTTGACAGGAAAGCCCAGACCTCAGACAGCGCCCGCAGTGAAAGATGTGATGGATCAGTGGTCCAGCGTCTGAATCGATCCCCGTCTCCCAGACTTTAAACAAGACCACCATCCACATAGCGATCCATATATTGACTCGTGTTGTGAAAGTGAACCTTTTTACCCTTCTGCTGTTTGATGGTGCAGTGGAGCATTTCAGGGTGATGGTGAGGTGAGGCCAGAGGCTAGATGGCGTAATTAATGCTGAGTGGGGCCATTACCAAACTCATGGCTGATGTTGTGTGTTATGAAATGGTCTGTCTAAGAGTAGCTGTACATCTCTGTCCTGGAATCAATCCGCTTAATCCATCTAAAAGAGAGCAAAACAAGTGAACAGAGGCTGTAAACGTGTCGGATCAGATTTTATCCCTCACTGTCTAGACTGGTTTTGCTTCAGAGCCCGGTTTGTATATCAGCTGGGTTCTACAATGATAAAATTCAATTCTGGTGGTTTCGTGCTCTTGGCAGCCAATAATTCACAGCACAGAACACACTGTGGTCGACACATACCAAGTTTATGCTCGTTGCGAGTGAAGCTGAATTTCATTCAGTGCTGTTTGTGATGACCTGTTCATAATGTGACTAGATTATACCAAGCAATTACTACCAGGTTTTATTTAATGTTAACAAAACATAAGATTGGTTTTCGCTGTACCTCTTTAATGCAGCCCACCTGTTAAGATTCCCTGTTCTAGAATAGTTGTCGATCTTTAATAATCATCTTATAATCATAACTGTGCACTATTAGTTTGTTGCAGATAATTATGTACAGTTTTTGATTATTTTTTATTTTATTACATTATTTATTTATTTATTTATTTATTCATTTATTAAATCTTATTTTTAATATTATTTACTTGTACATTTTTACACATTTTTCTCTAAACATATCTTTTATGCATTCATAATTACATATTATATGCATTTATAATTTCTTTGCAATAAAATATATATTTTTCTACTCTCATAGTACTGCACTGTATTCCTGACTTTTTTTGTTTCAGTTAAATCTTATTTTTATGATTTATCTGTACATTTTTCTCGAAGAACCAAAAAATAAATAAATAAATCAGATAGAACGTTAACCGTTGCTTTGTCAAAACAGTCTCCCAGCAATAAACATGCAATGCCGCTGGATATTTATGTTCATAAGGGATCTAATTATTTCAAAATTGCTAATTGGGTGAGCTCGTTAGATGGAGGGTGGACACTATTTTTCAGTTGTTTACTGCAGGCTGTACGTCATGAGATTATGTTGGGTGTTCAAACTGACCTCAACATGAGTCATTTCTCTGCTTTCCAATCAATGTCACTTTTTAACCTTCAAAGCAGATGAGCAAACATTCAGGAAACATCCAGGGGAACAGCAAGAGACACATCTGCTGTTGTTGTACAATTTCTTTCAAGCAAACCAGCCTGATGATCATTCAGTGATGAAATGCAGTGATGAGTGTTTCTATAGTGATTTGACAGCATTCAGAAACAGAGACAGATATTCAAAGACATATTCATCTCTATCTATGAAGTGTGACCTTGTAAAATAGTTTCAAGTGTTAAATAAACTATTTTAGAAAGTTTCTTTCTTAGACAAATCACACCTAGGCGCACAACCTGTTGCAATTGATGTAGAAAAATAAATAAAAAAATATTTTCCTGTCAGTACTTTTTACTAAATCAAATGATCTTGCAATTTTCATATATATAACTTAAATATAATAAAAAAAATATTTACTATTTATGAAGAGATGTGACCTTAGGCTACATGTTAGTTTCAATATTTATCTTGAATTAATTTGAAATGTAGTTTTTGAGTGTTAGTTAGTTTTGAGTGTAGTTTTTGAGTATAGGCTAGGCTATCACTTACATCTAGACGTTATATTTCTTTTTACGTCTCACACTCGCTAATTTTCAGATTTTCTATTTGTAGTCCCACCAAGCAATCTTTATTTAAAGCCACTATTTATATTTCATAAAAAGCACTTATCATGTTCATGTTTTTCTACGATAGAGCTCCCCCGTGTGGTTGTGCATCGTGAACTATTCAACGCGCATGCGCAGTTAGACGTGAACCCGGAAGATGCCAGAAGAGGGCGCGTGCGTGCTTGTTATATCCGGAAGCTTTACGTTTATAAACATAATCTCAGGTGCGGCTGTCATAAGCAGACATATAATGACGTTTTTAATTAATACTAGCTGAAAACGACTTAAATGCGTTTAAAACGGAAACGAAATTCATTTTCATTGTTATTTGTACTTCAGGAAAATCGTCATCAGACTAAAATATCACGTTCAAGGTAATTTAGCAAGCAAAACCAGTTAAACGTGTTTATTTAGAGCATTAGACATTTCAGTATTTTTTTCCTACATGCAGTACTGCATTGCAATATTAAATGATCGACCGGATTTAGTATGATTTTAATTTTTAATTTCATTTTTCATTCATTTTTAGTTTGATCCCATGTGTTTTCATAATTGTTTTGATTCGTCTGTGTCAGTAATGCAGTATTAAATGTATGTTCTTTTGAATCAAAAGTGAATAAACTCAAGAGAAGATGCCAGCTCGAAACACTATAAACAGTGGAGTCAGATACTCCAAACTAGCTAGTGATGATGATGGATACATTGATCTCCAGGTGAGAGGAGAAGGTGCTTCATATTCATATTTGCCATTTCCAAAGATCAATTAATATAAATATGTGTCTGTCTGTTTGTTTATTTGTCTATGTTATATGTATGCATCTATTTATGTATATATTTAAGATGTCTGCATGAAAAGAAATTCACAAAAGTAATTTTATGTCCATAGAAGGCACTTTAAATGTGTCTATTTTTATGGTTTCAAATAAGTTAAAAAAAAATAATAATAATAATAAAATGTCAATATTTATTTAAAAATTCAAACAGCATGCTTATTAAGACTTGGACATTTTAAAATCTAAAATAGAATAAGGAAGCATATTAAGATTAATTGCGAGAGTGATTTGCGAGAATTACTGGAGAGTGGCAAATTTAAAAAATGAGTGAAAGTAATCCATCTTTTAATGTGTCCTAAATAGATTTTTGTTGTAAATATGCCTGACAAGATTGTTACGGTGAATGGTATTTCAGTGACAATTCAGTAAATCAGAAAATGTGTGGAAAAAATATTTTTGGCTCAGAAAAGCAAAACCAAATTGTAATTCATTTAAACAGAAACCTGGAAACAACAATAATTTAAAGCAATATTGCACTTATTATTATTTTTTGGTTAAACCCTTTTTTGTCTTTGCCCCATATATGTGTGTATGTATTTTAAACATTATGTATTATTTTTGTGAATTTAAATATTAATTTCATGTTAATAATAACAACAAGAACAAATATTATTGATACAGCTCACACAATCTAAAAGTCTAAGTCTAAATCTAATTTATAATGTATAAGTATAAACATCACGCATATAACAGTGCAGAAATTCATCTTTCATTGCATTTGTTTTGCAGTAGTTGAAATTCTGCATGAATGCGTTGTAATATTTCGCAATGTTCTCTCTCTTCTCAGTTTAAGAAAAGTCCACCTAAAGTCCCTTATAAAGCGATCGCCCTGGCAACCGTTCTCTTCCTCATCGGCTCTATTCTGATCGTCATCGGATCCCTCCTGTTAGCAGGATACTTTGAAGTTAATGATGTGAGTGCCGTTGCCCATTATTACAGCTCCATGCATTGCTTTCATGTTTTTCCTTTACAGATTGTGCCATTATTAGCTTTGCATTCAGATTTCTAGACACGTTCCTCATGCATTTGTTAGTGTGCATTAGTTTGATTTCACTGGTCTGTTGTTTTCTGTGTTCAATTTGCATAATTCTAACAGCCTCATAGTCTTCAGCGCTATTTGCAGCCTAAATGCATTTCTTGAATGTAAAGCATTTTTTCCACATTGTGTCAAACTATCAACTGCAGTCGTATGCTTTAAAGAATGTTAAAGGCACAACAGAGAAAAATAAACAAAATTATTTAACAGCTTAATTTATTCATTTAATTTTAGTGTTTTCTATGCAAGACAGCGTTATTATATTAGTATTTATATCCTACTGTTATAGTATATATTAGTATGTTTAATTAGCTTTCATATTTCTACTTAAATTTTAATCTAATCTTTTTTTTTTTAAATCTGTTTTTATTAAAATATTTTAGATTGTATTATATATATATATTTTTTTTTTTACTTTTTTAAATAATATTTTATATAATAGTTTTTAATGAAATGTAAACTATTTTCAGGGTTATTACAGCTCATTAAAACTTAAATCCATTAAAAAAACAGTTACTTGAAATAAAGTAAACTTTTTATTTAAATGTGTATAAACTACAACTTAAAAAAAAAAATTGAAAATGAGAAAAAGAAGGGTAAAAAAACAACCTAATTTAAGATATAAATCAAATTTATAATGGTATGATATTAATATAACACTGGTCATTTTAGAACATTAACTTAAAATTACTTTTGATAAAGTTATTTGTTTCAGCTTGATATAGGCCTGAAAATGTTGTGGACATTTCTCAAATGAATATATAGATATTCTGTTGCTACTTTATTTTTCTAATGTAAATTTTAAAAATCTTTATCTAGTAATTTCTAATTCTCTGAAATGCCTTAAGGAATTTAATCAGTTAATGTTCGAAGCACAGTTCCTCTAGTCTAAATGAATAAGTCGTATTCAGCCGGTATCACCCTGTGCTCAGAAAGTGTTTTAGTGAGTGGCAGAATGTGTTGAGATTACGGTGCTGTACAGTACACCTGATGTGGAGGTTAATCCTTCAGCAAGATGTTCAGATTTAGTAAAGGTGCTCATTAGAAGCCCCTCCGTCTGCGGCCTGCCCTATTTCTTCATTAGTCCTAATCCAAGCAAACATTATCATTCAGTCTTCCAGTATTTATTATAATGTTCCTCTGTAAGTTGTACTGTAAGTAATTAAGAGATTGTTACATTAAAATACCAATACTCTGAATTATATTTAAAGTCTTTATATATTTGAGCAGACATTCTGTTATTTTTAACCTACTGTTTGTCAGAATTGTGTGCTATGACAATCACTGACAATAAAATTAATGCATTTGTTATCTAAATGCAAAATACTTTTTTCTTAGCCAGGTTGGAATTTAATTTTTTAAATTTTTATTATTATTTCATTTTTATTATTTAATTGGTGCGATACAAAGAATCTATTTTAAAAAAATGTAATGTAACAACACTCTGAAACTGGTTCTATTTGAAGGACCCCTTGAACACACTTGTATGTTTTTCTTTATTTACTTACATTTTTGAACAGTTTGCATTGTCAGGTTGGAATTTATATAATTTGAACTCAACATTAGTCATAACTGTGTGCTATAAAAATCTATTGAAATTATTAAATTGATCCATTAAGAAATGGTCTGAATAGGCAACATTTAAAGGTCTCTTGTAGAAAAAGAGAATACAAAGTACCCTATTGACTGATCAGTGTACGACAGACTTTGAGGTCTTCTGAAAACACATATTTTTGACAGTTATTAATGACTTGAGCGCACATTTGACCCCGCAAGCTCTTAAAGTCATGGTTTCTGTCACTTACAGCACCGCGATCGCACCATCCCAGTCCTGATTATTGGAATCCTGGTCTTTCTTCCTGGTTTTTACCACCTGCGCATCGCCTATTACGCCTTCAAGGGTTACCGTGGTTACTCCTACGATGACATCCCTGACTTTGATGACTGAGCAAGGACGGGCTGTCAGCCGGCTTATCTGACAGAGCTTTGAACCTGGTTTTCCTGCAGCGCCGCTGATGTCTCCCACGGCAAAATGACTTGACAACCTAATTTTTTTTACATTTTCATAGACTCAGGAGGAGATTGGAATTCATGAACTAGTATGATGGTTCGTGTAGTGAATATAACTTTATCATGGATTTAATGCCATCATTTGTAATGCAGTCAGGTCTCAGCTGAGTTGTTATATTAGTATGCTGTATTGAGTTACAGGTTGTTGCAACAAGCAAAGCCTGAGGCAAAAGAAAACTACTCAAAACATGCCACATGCTGTTTTATATTTTACAGCTCTTGAGATGGATTGCACTAGGGTTCAAATCTGTCATTAATGATGGGATTTTCTTTTTATTTTAACATTATTTCAATCCATTCTTGAAATAAAAAAGTGTTTAATATTAAAATGCAGTTGTGTGTGATGTGAATAAAGCACCAATATAAAGTGTTCATCTTTATTGTCTAATGTCTTGTCACTAGATTTAACTTATTTTAATTTATGTGATTTTAGTGGCATTACAGAGGATACTTTATAAATAAATAACTTGATTAAAATTAAAACTGATGGTTATGATTGCACTTAGAAAGCCACTCAGTTCATTATCAATTTCTAAGAAAGAAGCTGAACCCTGATAATAAAACTACATTTACTATAGTTGTTTCTGAGTGTCAACTTGCGCCCCCATGTGGCTATATATATATATATATATATACTAAGACACGTTATTTGATCGTTTTATCCAAAACAACTTACAAATAAGGAAAATGGAAGAGTATCAAAATCAACCACAAAGAGTAATTGTATGCAAATGTCAGCTTAAAAGTCTCAGCTTAACACAGTACACAGTGCAAGGGGTTTATGTTATTATTATATAATTAATAAAACGAAAATAGATGACAAAAGAAGAGAGTAGCTAATGTTAACATTTTTGCTTTTTAAGAAAACAAGAAGTTAGTTAATTAATAGAGTGCTATCAAATATAACTTATCTGCCGTTTTTATGTAGGCTACTGTGTATAAAATGAATCAAATTATCCACTCAGCAAGAAATTTGACATATACCGTATACACACACTATCTTAAATATCTCTATAAAATTAATAGAAATGTTTCATTGTGATAAATATAATACATAATAAACATATTATACACATAATATATATTATAATGACAAATATTTCAGTAGTGTTTAAAACATAAAAAACAGAATTATTTTTAATAATAATTCATTTGTAAAAAACGAAACTTTTTGCGTCTTCCATTGAATACACAGAGACAGAGAGAGAGAGAGAGAGAGAGAGAGAGGAGAGGTGTGTTTGAGCGGCAGCAGCGCTACAATGTTTCAGCGTGTTTCACTCTGTCCGTGTTTGTAACGCGAAACAATCATGTGAGGAACCGCACAAACTTCACTGGACTGAAACCGACTCTAGAGACCGCGGGAAACTTCACACACATGACGATATTCTCTTCAGTCTGGAGGAGAGAGTGAATGGACGCCGAACTAGTTCGCGGTTTAACGCAGACGACAGGTTTAACGTGCGAACAAACCCATGGAACTAGACTCAAACCTGCTTTCCTGACCGTCGCACTACGTCAAGTTTTAAAGAGCCGCTGGATACACAGTAACACCGACGACACACGGGCTCTGGTATTAACGTGTTAAACCTTATCAAACGATTTCTCAAGAACTTTTAAGAATATTTTACGTGTATTGGGGAATATCTCTTGCAACTTTCAAGCGGTGGAAAAAGCTTTAAGCATCGATGGAGTGACACCTTCATTTAATCATCAGTCAAGTGCCTCAAAACGGTAAAAGACACATACATACATACATAAGTAGGCATATTGCAATCGTTTGCGCCAGCAGATGTTATTGTCAGCATACATTATTCATATATCAGAGCTGCCATTCATATGTTTGAGCCTTCTGCTTGAATTATAATGTCTGTGTCTTGCACGCAACATCTTAAGATGCTGTTCGAAAGCAGGTTTTGTTCTTCATGGCTTTATTTCTATTTAAAAGTCTGTTTTCTGAGATGCACGTGAGCTCCAGTGTTTCTCATGAGAACAATGACTAGCACACAGTCTCGCTGGACATGCTGGATATTAGTCCTGTCCAATACAGACACCTCATTCAGAGTACTTCATTAAACTACAGGACAGTTCGCTTTAAATGTGTAAAAAAAAACCATATGCCTTAGATGAATATCTATTTTATAATAAGCTATATTATATAATAAGTTTTTAGTACTGTTATTTTTAAAGGGGCACTTTTGGTATTCAAGTGGCTTTCTATACATACCCTGGAAATATTTATAAAAGTAAAAAAAAAAAAGTAATTAATTATGATGTAATAGGCAATTCAAATATAAAAAGTGACTTATTTCTTTATAAACACACATTGGTTTCACAAAGTTGTCAACATCTAAAAACATTGACACTATATTCTGTGTATATATATATATTATTTATCATTTTTTTTACACATTAAACTCTTGGTTTAACCTGGTTGTTAACATCTAAAAACATTTACACTATATACTTATTAATTTGTATGACAACATTAGAAACTATTATTAAGAAGGTTTATTTAATTTTAATATTTATTAATTAGTTTATTTATCTTGCACAGGGGTCAACAGTCAACATCAAACCTTTTTTATTTTAACAGTACGTTTTGTATCATATTGTGATGTTAAATTACATTTTCTTATACATATTGACCTCACATGACCTATATTTAACACCTGCATGTATTTCAGCTGTGTGACCTTCTGGTTCATGCATTGGATGTATATGATCTCTAATGGCTTTATACACAATCTTATCATGTTTAGCTATAATTTCCAGCTCCTGATATATATATCCATATATATGTCAAAAGATAAGAGAGTGAGAGGGTGCTGAGTTGTGTAATTAAATATCTTTACAGTTACTGTTTGCCAAACATATGCTTGCGGAAGCGAACTAAAGCAATTTAACTTTGCTCACTGGGTCATGCTTAACCTGGACTAGAGTGAGCAATGAGGGTCAAACATCAATGAGCTTTACTGATTCACCTTCTGCTCTCAAACACTGTTGAAGCAGATATTACTGACCCACATTAGACAGTGTTGTTATGATACACACAGCTGCTGTACGATCAAAGATCAAACAAACGTCATCATGATTATCTTGATACCTTTAAGCATTTTATTGTTTTCTTTGTCTGTTACACACCCCTGCTTCTTCTTAACTAGTGTTTGCTTAAGCAAGTGCCACTATAGGGTGCAACTTTTCAATGGCTTTGTTTTCTGGAAGTATTTTTCCCATAGGGATTTTAAAAAGGCTCTGTTAAAGGAACAGTTCACCCAAAATGAACATTTGCTTAACATTTCCTTACTCTCAGGCCATGTGAGATGCATGCAGATTTGGAGAAATGTAGCATTGCATCACTTGCTCACCAATGGGTTCTTTAAGTGAATGGGTGCCGTCAGAATAAGAGCTGATAAAAACATCAGTTAACAACTTCTGAAGTGAAAAGATGTGGAAGAAACAAAAGCATGAATAACAACCTCTTAGCTCATAGTAGTTCAGTCTTTTTAAGTTTTAACAGTTTATACCTCATATATATATATATATAGATATAAACTATATATATGTCTTCACTGTAATTTATCTTGCTTAACTAGTTTTCTTTTAGTTCAGACATTATCAGAGCAGGCTTTTGGAGCTAAAAGCAAAGGAATGATTTTGAAGGAGATTATGTTTGTTACTGCTTCTATGATCTGTAAATGGAGCTATTGTGTGCGGCCTCAGGCTAATACAAATCATGTCTTGTTCATGCATGGCAAAGTCACAAGACCAGGTTTGAAGGTTTTACCTCACAGATCTACCTGGGTGGTTGTAGTTTCATTGCATTTTAGCATCTACATGATCTGCACCGGAGAGCAATCAAAGCCGCTTGAGGAGTTTTTGGCAGCAGGGCTCTCACGGGTGTTTAATAGACATATCATGTCATCAAGTTATATTTCCTGACTTAATTCACACCAGGTTCTTGCCAAGATGCTACTTAAGACTTAAGACCAGATGTTGTGCTTCACTGCCACTTTCAACATCATCATTACTGTTTGGTCTGGTTGCTGTTAGCCATCATTAGCATAATAGTAAGTGGTGTGTATATAGATAGATTGATAGATAGATAGGCCTATCTCAAGTGAAGATCAGGATAAATCGTCCCTAAGGGCCGCTACTGTGAGAACGGTGGTGCAAATGGGAAAATGATCTAATGAGTCCTTATAAACTGATTACATAGACTACATTTTGGTGTTCGTCCAGGTACAAAATGAGATTTCACTATGCAAAGCTTTATAAAAGCTGGAATCTCAGTGGAGCTTAATATTATGGCCTGAGGGAAGTAACTAAATTCAAAGGAAACTCCAATTTATGCCATCCGGAAATTATCAGCGACGTTGCAAAATCTAGTTTTTCATTTATTTTTGGTGGGATTTTTGGGTAAAGGTTGTGTATTGGGAAAAAAATGCTTGGTTTAGAATTTAATTAAAAAAATATATTTTTTTAATTAATTTGAAGTAAAGCTGAAATATTAATATATAGATTGAATTAAATAATTTAAAAATGCATGGTTATGATCAACTAAATCTACATTTTAATAAATGCTACAATATAATTTATAATAAATAATAGTAATAAAGCACTGTTACTTACCCCATTAAAGAGTTGCCTGAGCTTTGTTTGAGGGTTGCTTTTGGGGGTGTTTTTATGTGTTGCTAAGTGGTTGCTAGGGTTTTTTACATGGTTGTTATGTGGCCAAAAGTCCCTCTTTCATTGTTATATTGTCCACCACTAATGCAGTAGGTGTTGATATATTGTCAGTTTTTACTGTATGTCTCCTTAACAGTCATTAAATGATATTAGGGACATTCAATCTTAGCCATTTTGCTCTCTGGCTTCATCTATTGAAAAACACAGCACTCTCTAGTTTCATTTATTGTTAATTAAAGTGAAAAACATGCTTAATTTTAAAATGCAGTGGCACAGATTCTTTCTCTTAGTTTAATTTGGCATGGTGTTTTCACTGTTAGCTTTCGCCCATCCCTAGACATAATAATGCCACAGGAAGATTGCTGGCTTACTGTTCTTCCTCTGACCCGGGTCATTCTGTTTGGCCAGTGCTGAAGCCCTATGGCAGCCTGGATCATCCAGGATTAGCTGCAGCATAATACAGCTGCTAATCAGGCTGTATCTGCGGCTCGCAGTCCACGCTATTCACTCCGGCAGAGAGCATGTGTACACAAGATTTACCTTTCATCTACCTGTTTGAGCTGCTCTCACATGGGCCTCAGTGATGTCTGTAATTTGCATGATACCTATGCAGAGAAGTTGTTTGTTTGTTTATAATTTTATTGAATCTCTTTCTTATAAATGAAGCCATTTCCATAATAATAAAAAAGAGAAATGAACAAAAATGTAATAAACGGTTACCAATTAAAATAAAGAATACAAGAAATGCATGTTATAATTAATATATAATTAATGCATGTTATAATTACATTAAATAATAATAATTATAATGTGTTAACATTTTACTAATTTAGAATGTAAAGAGAGTAAAAGAAAAAAAAGTGAATAAAACTAAACAATCAGTTTAGTGTTACTGTTTGCAAATGCATTTTATGTTATATTTATATTTACAATTAGTTTTACTTTGTGTTTTACAGTAATTTCAATTGTATTTTAATTGTGTTACGTGCTTTTGTCTTTTTTTATTAATAATTCTAAATATTTTACATTTATATTTGTCGTATTATTTGTCACGTTTTATTTCAGTTAGTGCTTCAAAATAATTTTTTAACACATTGCATTTAGTTGGCAGAGTAAACTTTCATTTTGTTTAATTTTGTTTTCAAACAATTATTTTTATTTCATTTCAGCTTTATTTCAGTTAATTAGCCGTTAATGTCATTGGCATCATGAAACAAGACAAATTAAATAAAGATCACTGGTTGCTATGGGTATTAGTATCAGTCTTTGAACATTTTTGCACTTAAGAAGGGCTTTATGACCAATGATTAATGTACAGTAATCACCTATTTTTAGTTGCTCTATTTGCTTTAGCCAGAGTTGCATGAGTGTTTCTTAAAGCATTTGTGTACTGAACAGGTGTTATCCTCGCCGGACAAGTAAAACACCTCATTTGACATTTGATCCCAGATCAAGTAGATTCAAACTTCTGCTTTCTGATGACCGGTTCACCTCTTAATGCACTAAAGCGTGTTCAGGGCATCACCGGCAGAAATATACACCTGACACAAACACCTTTGTCAGAGTTCCTTCTGGTGAGAACAACTTGAACGCATTTCTCTTAATGAGATCAATATGGCAAGTGGCCCAGCAAACAGCTTTAGCTGGAGTACTTACATCTCCAGTGTTATTGGTAATTGAATTGAAGACATGGCAGACATGATCTGATCAGAGAAGTTGATCTGAGAGAGCAATTACCAGCATGTCAAATGAAACATCAGTGGCATGATAGGCATGGTCTTCAGTAACTGTGCCACTGGTGTATTACTTAATTCAGTTAGTCAATCGAGGCTGTGAACTATCAAAGCAGATCAGCCTGAAGCTCCAGAGGTGTGCCAACTAGTTAGAGATTGTCTGTTATCTGCTAAAGCCGTCCAAGTGGACACACTTGGTCAATACCAGATGGTACAGGTCTTAACCGGTTTGGATGGTTTCTCATCAACAGTAGCAGTGCGGTTGTTTTGGCTTTGGATGGATTGCTGAAGACGATTTTTTAAGCGCCCTTCCAGTTAAGGCCAAGATCAAAGATCAGATGCTTTGCAGAGCATGTCCCATCATGCCCTGGGACAGTCTTCACCATCTTAAGCGTCTGTTTTGGGGGCTTCCCCACTTGAAGATGACGTATAGGTTGATTTTGAGAGAAGGTCATGGGGTTTGTGTGGTTAGATCAGAGTATCAGGTCATTGTATCATTTGCAGTTGTGTGATTATCTCCAGATATTCACTTCTGTTTAAAAGAACGGATGGCGAGGGTGCATTCAATTGTGTTACACCATGCTTTAGTCATCATTCCAGCATGATGATGTGCATCTCAAGAAACATTTCTGATGATCAGCATCAATGTTTAAAACCATTGTTCTACATGATAGTTTAGTAGAAACCATGAAATATTTTATTTCCAGGAATACTTGTATTATAAATGTCTTTACTGGCACTTTTGATCAATTTAATGTGTCTCATTAAAAAAAGAAATCTCAAACTGATCCCAAACTATTGTCCAGCATTGCATCTCTTTTTCTGTTCCACAAAGCAGGGCTACAGACGTATCCACAAATATTCACATTAGTGGTCAACCAAAAATGTTTTTTTTTTAATATAACTGAAGAGATTTCTTCTCCCCATTCTTTAAAAGATGGTTTCAGTTTGGCCAAAGAACACAAGTTTTTGACGCTTGTTGCAAAGTTTAGTACTTCTGGCCAGAGTAGGACTCTTTCTGACACAGGCTTTACTTTCTGTTTGTCTTTTTCACTGCTTACGCTTTGATCAAAAAATACAGTAAAAACAGCAATGTTGTGAAATATTATTACAAGTTAAACTAACTGTTTTCCATTTGAGTAGATTTAAAATGTAATTAATTCCTGTGACGCAATGCTAAATTTTCAGCATCATTACTCCATTCTTCAGTGTCAAATAATCATTCTATATATTTGCTGCTCAAGAAACGTATCTGATTTTTATCAATGTTGAAAACGGTTCTGTTTCCACAAATACTCACATTTACTTCAATTAAGACATTTCTTTCCCCGTAGTCCTTAAAATATGGTATCAGTCTCACCACAGTGCACAAATTGTTGACTTTTGTTGCAAAGTGTTATACTTTTGGCTGGATTAGGACACACCTGGAGTCTCGTTGGGCAGAAAGTCTCTTTCCGACGCGTAGGCTTTGCTCTCTGTCTGTCTTTCACTGCTTGCACTCCTCTCTCTGAAAGACACTTTCACAAGGAGGCCTTGTTCAACAGCTTGACTGGTAAGAGACTCCACGCAGAGGCACACAATGCTCTTCCCTCATCTGGCACCTCTCAAGGCCGGTTTCAAGATCAGTTCATGTGGCCCAAAACCTGTTTGAGCTCTTTATACAGGCGACTAAAGCACTGACTCCAGAACATTATAACCTTGGTTGACAAGACTGTAGCCATGGAAGTGTGACTTTTGAATCTCTTAAAAATGAAGGTCATAAAGAGGGTTTTTTGCAGCAAATGTCATCGAAGAACCATTGTTGGTTCCCCGTAGAACTTTCAGTAAAAGGTTCTTAACAGAACCGATTATTCTTGGTGTAAAGAACATTTAAAAAAAAAAAAAAGTCAAATATTTTCCACAATAAAAAACCTTAAAAAATTGAAAAAGTGATAAAAGTTCTTTATGGAAACCACCTTCTGTTAAATGCAATGGTTCTTTCATAGTGCTGTCAAATGATTAACCGCGATTATCGCATCCAAAATAAAAAATAAAAAAAATTATATATTTCAGAAAAATATGCTACTATGCCCCAAAGAACTATCAGTGAAACGTTCTTAAAAGAACCATTTATTCTTGTGTGAAGAGCATTTAAAAAATTCTACAAATGTTAAAAGTTCTTTGTGGAACCATCGATAAAGAACCTTTATTTTAAAGAATGTGGTTCTTTTATTTAAAGAACAAATTTTTAAAGAACGTCTAACTTTTGTAGAATGTAAAGGTTTGTTGGATGTGAAAGTTTCTTCATGGAAGCATCAATGCCAATAAAAACCCTTTGTTTTTAAGAGTGCGTGTTTATACGACTTCAGCAAGGCTGTATCCTGTATAGACTAAACTTTTCACTTTCCAACAGTATGACTTCACTTATGCTGTATTTCCTACACCAATTTGTAGATGAAGTGCTGTCTGATAAGTAAGGCATCACGTCTGCTTTTGCCCATGGTTGTGGTTAGTGATTTGAACGATCCTATAAGCCAAAGTGCTATTCATTCTGCACCGTTGTGCTACATGTCTAAATCGGATTGGAAAGAACATTTTATTAGTAACAAAATATATACTTCCCCTTTTGACAAGGATATTTTTTCTAGACACTGAAGGCATTTTCACACTTTGAAAATTCCAAAAGGAGGATATTGATGTGGAAACAGCAGAAGTGTGTGGTTTATTTCATACCTGTGGTCGTTCTGAGACTGTTCAGGCAATAACTTTCCACTGCGTTGTGGAAATGTGTCTTGTGATTTGAGCTGGAAAGAATGGAGATGAGAGATTTATATTCCTCTCGTGAAATTTGACTAGTTTGACAAGCCAGAGCGAATGTAACTGCCAAATCTGTTACCTTTACCATTATGTATCATTAAGTTTATTTTGTTGCATTCAATATGTGCAGAAAGACAAAACCCAGTGCTCGTTTGCATTAATTTTTGTCCTTGCGCATGGCTTCTTAAAATAGCCTCCCTCTCCAACTTGGGCTTTAATTAACTTAAAGTAATAAGCTGGTATTAGTGGCTTTGAATGGTCGACGTGGGAGCCGGGTCGGGGGATTTTGCTCCTCTCAGGTGCTCAATCATTAGAGTGGATGTTTGCCAGCGCTGTATTAAACAACCTCTGCTTTCATTTCCAGGCACTTTGCAGGAAAACTCCTCCACAATACTGGAGAAAAATATTGAACGGCCAGAGAGTTGAGTGTGTTCGCTTTCTGGGTCACTGTGGGGTGATGGTTAAGATAACAAGGAGTTTTTTTGGTTGTCTGTTGAAGCATTCAGAATTGTTGTATTCAAGTCAGAAAACCTTTGAAAAAATACATCAGCACATGTTGTTTGGGAGGGTTTAAGAAAAACTCTCATCGCTCATCCAAAAACAATCTCCAGCATGTTCAGTTGTCAGACAGGACTGGAACTACACATGGAACTGGCTTCTATGATCAGATGAAACTAGAAAATGAGCTTTTTAGCAGCAATCACTCAAGATGGGTTTGGTGAACACAGGGATACAATGAAGTATACTGCTGTGTTTTTGATGATGTGGGTCTATATTTCTGCTGGAGGTCCTGGACGTCTTGTTTAGACACATGGCATCATGGATTCTATCAAATCCCAACAGATAACAAATCTAAACCTGACTGACTCTGTTAGAAATCTTATAATGAGCCATGGTTGAGTCTTCCACTGGGACAATAATCCAAAACAAACATCAAAATAAACACAAGAATTACAGGAGAAAACTCAGAGCTGTTATTTTGGGGAAAGGACGTATCAATAATTGGGTGCCAATAATTGTGGCCAACATGTATTGGAGAAAAACATTTATTTTATCATGAGTTTAAGGATTAAAATAATGTCTCCAGAATCATTCAAAAATAAAAAAATCAGTTGAACAAGCAGTTGACCTGACTCCTCTTTCATTTTTTCTGTGATTAAGGGATAATACAAGACTTTCTTTAACTTACAAATGTCTGTCAAACGTGCTACAAAAAGTATTATATTTTGTCAGAACATTTACGGGAATCAATAATCAATAGATTTTACTAAGCAAATATGATGCTGCTATTTGATTTGTGAGCAAAGGATGGTGGTGAAATATGACCTGGACTTAGATTTTCCTAATAAGGAAATGTGCTAGTATTAAATGATAATGTGTGTAATGAATTAAGTCAGTAAAATGCAGAACACTGTGAACCAGGAAATATTCTTCATGTTATCTCGTCTCAGATCTGACTTATGTGTGCTTATGTTTCAGGTGGGGTATGTGCATGGTATGTGAGTGTTTACCATGGTACAGAAGAAACTCTGGCTTCTGAATGTCACCGTCGCAGCTGCCCTTTCTTCACTGCGTAAGTACTTCATACCTTCTCTCCTGTTAACATCACAGTGACGCCGCAAAGTATTTGGACCCTTTATTTGCTTAAATGTGCGAATGTCATTGCATTAGAGCAGGTATCTGTACCTGCGTGTCTCAAACGCTGCACCTCTTCACTAGCTAGTTTTTGGTGATCTTTTTGTCAAACGTTTTCTACCTGGTCTCATCTCATGAACATACCTGGGTACACTTTTTAGCGAGACATGAAATACGCACCAGTAAGTACATATCACTGCCGTTTCCAAAAGAGATGAACACTAGAGGCAGTAAAAGTCTTTTTGCACAATTACTTGAAGAATGTCATGTTATGACTTCAAAGCAATATTAAAAACTGTGTTTTAGTGTCAATCAGTGGACATTTCTCTTTGAAACGTGCAGTAAGGTACTTAAAACAGTGTTGCAAGATATGAAAAAAAAAACAACAAAAAAAAAGATTTTTTTGACACATAGGTGTTGCCACTTCTTGTATGAAAAAAATAATAACTTTGTTGAACAGTGATTAAAAAATGACCAACAGTTTGTCTACTTGTTAAAGTAGGACACTGCATATTCTGCTCAGCTGTAAATAAATGCTTTTTTTCCCCAAGCCTTTTCCATTCTTCATTCACACCGTCTGTTATCCATCCTTTCGTGTCTGTTTTTTCTCTCTCCATGAGTCCTCTGCTGGTGTTTGTAGACATGACCATAATATCATAGCACACCAGGGGTTTAGTTCAGCCTGTTTACTCACAGAACACGTTTAGTGCAGGGAGGTTAATTCCTGTTTGTTAATGAACAGACGGCCCTCTATGTTCCTTATGGCACACAACCTATCCTGGGACAAGCCAGAGAGCATTTGTGATGTTGGAGCTGGTGTTTAGGAGCAAAGACCCCTAACGTTTAGGGGGAAAGGGGATCAAATCCTCCCTGTAAAAAAATGAAATCTGCAAATCCGGATTTAGATCGGTCTGGGATTTAGATTTCCTTTCTCTGGAGGCACGGGGTGTGGGAGTCTTAGGGGTGGCTGGCCATGTGTGCGCCTCGGGGGGTCTCGGGGCAGAGGGAGGGTGGAGAGGCTGTGGCTCTGTCAGCGAGCGTCGTTTTGGAGAGATTACCCCTAATCGCAGACGAGACGCATGGGGCTGCTTTGGAACAAGGGGGTGTGACACTGACCAATGGGCTTGCAACTTGAATTCAAGAGTCTACAGAGATCTCTCAGCTTAGTATGGAAATCCTCACTAACAGTAAATGTCCCTGAAGAAATTAGGAGTGTTATTGGGACATTTTTAAAATTTAATTTAATTTGCTTTTATTTAGTTTTTAGTATTATAAGATTTCATATTATTTAATATTATAAGAGTTTATTTATTTGTTTGTTTGTTTGTGTTTTCTAAATTCTGCAAAAAAAAGATTGTACTTTGAAAAATAATATATAAAAAAAATAACTATTTATATATGTGAAATATTAAAGTTCTAAATAACATAATGGTAGTATTTATTGTATAGTACATGATAATTTATTACAAAAAAAAAAGTATATTTTCGTATTCATTGTCTTAACAAGATTTTGTTTGCATGATATTTAATAAGTTAAATGATTAATCACCATTATTCACATCCAGAATAAACGTTTTTATTTAAAATAATATATATATGTATATATATATATATCAAGTATATATAAATACACATACATGCAGTACATATTACATAATATAAGAAATGTATATGTGTATATATTTTATATTATATATAGATGTATTTAATATATAAATAACTTATTTTTCTTAAATAAATATACACAGTACACACTCATTTTTTGAATGCGATTAATCATTTGACAGCAATAATAATATAATATTTTTGTTTTCTATTTATATAAAATACTAGTTTCTTCATACATTAAAATTTTTTACATTTTATTTTGTGGTGTAACATCAACCTGGTTTTTCTTTTGTGAGAATTACCCTAATGAGGCTTCTTTTGTCTGTCCTTTTGAGGACTGCTGGGAGAGAAAGTGTCACAGACCGAGAGGTCTGTCATATTAACATGCTGTATGTTAATTTACATGCATGTCATCTCCTCGCTACCCTGCCCCCCTTGATCTGGATTTGCATTCGTCCCAAATTAGTCTGTGTTTTTGTGACATCACCCTCCTGCATTTCTTTTGTGCCTTGTTTTTCTCAGTCACATTCTCATTTTCCATTTCACATTCTCTTCTGGCTCTTGTTCCTGTCTGCATCCCATCATGCCTCTCATGCTTTCTCCAGGACATCAAAACTGCTGCTTTTATCATTAAGTGCACAGTGTACAGGAAGTACTTTCCTCCCATGACAAATATTGGTGTTTTTCACCCTGTGGATTTGATCTGTGCACTGCGAGTGCAAACAGAAAACGCATGTCACATGACAAGTGCAGTGTGCTTGTTATTTGTTCCTCATGTTGTATTGTTCTTCTGCCGATTATATTAAGAGCTAAATTAATTTACCTTAATTTGGGTTTCTGAATTGCATTACTTTATCAAAATAGGTGCCTTGTCATATGATTGCAGTAGCTTCTCTCCCTGCTGAAAAGACCAAAATAATGGCCTTTGTAACCAGCTTCACCAGCTTTGCTGACAAGTTCAACACACCTATGCTTTTTCACTATATTGACCAGCTCAAAGCTACTACAGACCAGCACTAACCAACAAATAAATAACCAGCATAAATCACTCTAGACCTGAGCTAGCCAGCAGAAATCCATCTGAATAAATCAAAATAAATCAGCATGAAATGGGCTCAAAATCATCTTAACCAAACCTAAATTAAAATAAATCCATCCGGATGAGCTCAAAACCACTGCACATCAGTATAAATCAGTCTAGATCAACATTAACCAGCAGAAATCCAACTCTAAACCACATTAAATCAATCTGGCCCAATCCAAAACCAGCAAAAAAACATCTAAACCAGCACTAACCTGCACACATAGCTTTAAGCCAACACAAAGCAGCTGAAATACCACAATAAATCAGTCTGGACAGCTCTAAACCAACATAAATCAGTCTGGAGGAGCACAAAACCAACACTTACCAGTGTAAATCAGTCTAGGCCATACATTTATCTGAACCGGGTCAAAACTACAACTAACCAGAATTAATCAGCCTAAACCAGCAGAAATGCCATCTGGAAGAAATCTAAACCAGAAAAAAAATCAGTCTGGATTGTCTCTCAACCATCGCTAACCAGCATAAATCATCCTAGATGGGCTCCAAACCATTGCTATCCAGCAAAAAACAGTCTAGACCAGCACTAACCCACATGCATACGTCTGACCTAGCTCTAAACCAACATAAATCAGCCTGGATCAGCTAACCTAGACCAGCACTAATTCACATATATCCATCTGAACTAGCATGCACTAGCAAACCAACGTGGATTAGTCTAGAGCAGCACAAAGCTGCCAATAACCAGCGTAAATCAGTCTAGATCAGGGCTAACCAACATAAATCAACATATAGACCTGCCCTAACAATATTCTGTAGTAGCAAGGACACACATGCTGGTCTAAGATAGTCTTTCCAGCAGGGCAGTAATAGTCTGGCTGACATGTGCTTGTTTTGTTCAGGTCTTTCTCTGAGCGCTGAGCCGGTGGTCCAGGGAAGACTCGGGGGTTTTGCTGAGCTGGGCTGCAGTCTAACACCTCCATCAGAAGGGGCCACTACTCCAAATCTCTTTCCCTTACATGTGGTGGAGTGGGTCCGGCTGGGATACAACGTCCCCATCCTCATCAAATTTGGAGGCTACACCCCACGAGTGCATCCCAACTACAGAGGTGAGCATCACCGCAGACTTTAGTCCTGCAAGAGAGACAAAGGAAGTGATGCGGCTGGTAGACTTTTATGGGTTTGGATTTTATGTGCTTTGCCTTTGGAGCTTACAGTAATGTTTATCATTCATTATATTATTGTCAAATAGTGCTGAAGGATTTGTGCATGCAACTTCACTAATAAACTTTTGTGAGTTGTAATGTATGGGGTAATGTTATGTTTAACCTTCAGGTTTGCTGAACTCTTTTAGGACTTCACAAGCCAAAAGATTTTTTTTTCTGCGACTGTATATTAATTTGACTATGTAGTAGTATTAGTAATAATAATAATAATAATAATAATGTTGTTAATGATATAAAATATTATTAATTATACAGTAATAATAAAGGCAAAAGAACTATGAATATATATGAATATGACCATGGTTATTATTATTATTGCTGAATAATAATAATAATAATAATAAATAATAATGACCACAGCCAACAAAATGTACCGTATATAAATATAACTATGTAATTGTTGTGTATAATAATAATAATTATTATTATTATTATTATTATTATTTAACATCTACAACAACAATACAACAAAACAATTACTGTTTTTGAGAAGAATAATAATTATTGTCATTAATAATAATAAGTAATTATTATTAATCATTATTAATTATTATTAATAATATTAATAATTAATAATATAATCTTATTATAAGTATTAATTTATTATTGTTTTATTTTTATCATTATTATTATTACAAAATAAAAATACTTTACAAAATTAGATAATACAAAATTAAAATAATACAAATTAAGAGATTTATTTTTTTAAAGTAAAGAAAACCGGTGCTTAAAAATTACCAAAAAAATAAATAATTATCATAAAATGGTCCAGGTTAGAATGACATGGCTGAAAAATGCATGATTGTTTTTTTATTTGGTTGAATTGTATATATTTATATTGGAGTCACCTGCTGAAAAAGCTTCATTTTCCAGGCTGCTTCTCAGATGCAGCTGGATTTTTAATACTTGGTTGCTGAAAGCTGTCTAAAGGTTTATTGCTATTGTTAAGAGAAACTGTAGGGTGCTTTAAATGCAGTCATGTGTTTTACAATGACTTGTTTAGACTCTGGGGGCCACAGACTTCGTCCACTCAATAGCCCACGATGGTCCCTGTTGTTTCTCCAAAAGGTGCCGACGCACGGCCTGCAAAAGGCTGATTTCCCAGGCAATTCACGAAGAGTTTCCTCTTTGAACAACTTTGAAGGCTGTTTGGATGCTTTACTCGTTCCCGGAGAGGTGCTTGTCGGTGTAAATACAGCCGTTTGCCCTGGTGCAGCTGAAGGAGGGGTCGTGCTCTGGAATTTATTGAAGGGGGAGGGGCATTGTGTTGTTAAACGAATATCCCCGTACAAATGACCCACCCAAACAAGTGCCCTGTAATTATGTAGAGTGTGTGCCTGTGATTGCTAGAGATGCTGGAGGGAGAAGAGAGAAGGGGCGCAGGCAGTAATGAATGCAGAGAGAAAGGGGTGGACGGGGAGGAGGGGTGCACAGACGTTATGGCCCATGGGGGTCGTGGGTATTGAGCGGGATTCTGGATTAACAACACTGGGGTTAAACTGCAGCGGGCCGCGTGTCTCCAGCGGGATTCAGTGGGTTTAACTCAGTAAGAGAGAAAATTGTTTTTTAGCCGGACTGCTTTAAGAATGGACAGAAGGTGTGGGAATGATAGATTTATACGGGTTACTGTCTCCTGCAATAACTCCAATAACAAATCCATCTATAACTGTGGAATAATGTTATGTTAAAAGTATTTTAAAATTATTTTTAAAACATTTAAAGTAATAAAAAAATAAAAATAAAAGTAATTTTATTATTGGTTCTTTCATTTTAATATTTATATATAGTGTTGTCAAACGATCAATTAATTTTTTGTTTACATAATATATTATTCACTGTATATTTGTCATATATATACAAATACACATGCGTGCATATATTTAAGAAAAAATTTAGGTTTATGTAGAAAATATATTTTTTATATAATATAAATATATAAATATAAAGTCTATATACATGTAAATATTTGAAAAAATACATGCAGTATATGTGTGTGTATATGTATGTGTATATATA